>JBBBDQ010001352.1:197500-287500 GCA_037127315.1 Ascarosepion bandense
CTATCTATCTAAGCCTATTAAAAGCGTCTATCTGTGCATATTCACATCTATCTATCTATCTATCTATCTATCTAAGTCTGCTAAAATTATCTATCTATCTACCTATCTATCGATCTATCTATCTAAGCATATTAAAATCGTCTATATGTGCATATTCACATCTATCTATCTATCTATCTATCTATCTATCTATCTAATCTATCTGCTAAAATTATCTATCTATCTATCTATCTAAGTCTGCTAAAATTATCTATCTATCTATCTATCTATCTATCTAAGTCTGCTAAAATTATCTATCTATCTCTCTATCTATCTATCTATCTATCTATCTATCTATCTATCTAAGCCTATTAAAATCGTCTATATGTGCATATTCACATCTATCTATCTATCTATCTATCTAAGTCTGCTAAAATTATCTATCTATCTATCTATCTATCTATCTATCTAAGTCTGCTAAAATTATCTAAAATCTATCTATCTATCTATCTATCTATCTATCTAAGTCTGCTAAAATTATCTATCTATCTATCTATCTATCTATCTATCTAAGCCTATTAAAATCGTCTATCTGTGCATATTCACATCTATCTATCTATCTATCTATCTATCTATCTATCTATCTATCTAAGTCTTCTAAAATTATCTATCTATCTATTTATCTATCTATCTATCTATCTATCTATCTATCTGTCTGTCTCTCTAAGTCTGTTAAAATCATTTATGTTAGCATATTCGTATCTATCTTTCTCTCTAAGTCAGTTAAAATCATCTATCTATCTATCTATCCATCTATTTTCGTATTGCTCTTTCAGACTACAGGTTGCAATTGGTAAACTGTCACTATGTTTTAATATTTTTTTTCGCGCATGCGCATTTATGCTTTTAATTTGTCGTTGAACAGTTTAGTAGAGTCTGTTGGGCATCGTTTGTGAGGAAATTAGTGCACAATGATGTAATTCGCATCGACATAAACTTGGGAACGACATGCCAACGTCCTCGGCATTCGTTTCAGAAGCTTCAATCTGGAAAGAGTGCAGAGGATTCGGAATGATCTGCATAAAACTGTGGGTCAATAGAAAATTACTTTAGCCCGGAATACCAACTCAGATCGTTCTGATAAGGAAGTTCTCGCGAATCTGTTGGTGATGGCTTTAAACATAGACGCTTATAGCAACTGTCTGGACGTGGAAGTGTTGTCATATTTCAATAAGGTGGGTGTCGGAAGAACCAATGTATTGAAAATGAAATTCTGTAACATGTTTGCTTCCCCGACGGCTACAATCTCCAGGAGTTTAAATGTAAGATCAATAGACACCTCCTAACACACTAACTTGCTCCCATTCTATCAAACACTCTTCCCATCTGCCCAACCCTCATCCTCGCTATCCTTACTCATCTGTCACCTTCCTCCTGACATTCCCTATGTCTAACCACTCCTTCTCTTTACCTTCCCCTATGTAGCCCCATGCGCAATAGTGGCAGTGGAATGCCTTGCTTGGGGTGAGATGATTAAAAAAAAAAATTGAAATATAATAATTAGGGCCCATTGAAATGAGCTCATGATACAAGGGACGTAACTAATTTGTTTATATTTACATTTTTTGATACTAGATTAGCAACTAGTTCCCATGCTTTTACAGTGAAACCGATAAAATGCAGCCGAAACTTCTACTCCAACAGTTTCTTTCCTCACACTTCCCGACTGTGGAATTCTCTCCCAAACGATTGCTTCCCCGACGGCTACAATCTCCAGGAGTTTAAATGTAAGGTCAATAGACACCTCCTAACACACTAACCTGCTCCCATTCTATCAAACACTCTTCCCATCTGCCCAACCCTCATCCTCGGTATCCTTACTCATCTGTCACCTTCCTCCTGACATTCCCTATGTCTAACCACTCCTTCTCTTTACCTTCCCCTATGTAGCCCCAAGCGCAATAGTGGCAGTGGAATGCCTTGCTTGGGGTGAAATGATTAAAAAAATGTCACACATGCAAGGGAACACAGTCATGGCTGTCAGACAATTACTATGGACACATCAACCTTTATATCATCAGACTGAAAACCTCTTGGTTATTGTACGTGAAGCACATTGATATAGCGCGTCTTAGACCTCTCGACCACAAATGACCAACAGTCTATCTACCGTAACATGTTTACATTTGTTGACATTATGAGATATTTCAGAGCAGATATGGTGATGAATTGAAAATTGTGTTATAGGCTTAATTTGTCTTCGTTTGGACTGATCGTCATTCGTGGTCGAGAGGACTAAGAAGCGCCAGATCAATTGGGGGCTTCCCCTATGTGGATAGAGATCGCAGGTTCGAATCCTGCCGAATGACACACATTTTCGTAACAAAAAAAAATTTTCGTAAATAAACAAGTCGGTAGAAATAAATATATAATACTGTTTGATTATAATATCTACTTAAATACGAATATCGATCAAAAATAATGTTCAAACAAATAGTTTCATATATATATATATATATATATATATATATATATAGGAAAGAATATTAATAAAAAGTTTTGAATTTAAAAACGTACTTTTTTAAACAGTATTTGTTTATTTTTATTGTATTTTTATATTTCAGACCGTCCTCGGTCCTTCATCAGAAACAAGTGATTTTTAAATTAGAAATATATACGAACATCATTGATCGTGCAACTGAGAACATTTTCATTTCTTCAGCGGATGAAAAACTACGTTTAAATTCGCTGCAGGCACTTAAAATATAATCTCTATATATAAAAGTCAATCTGTGAGTCTGTGTGTGACTGTTCCCTATGCACGCCTACATTTTTTAATATTTCTTTTGTTTGAAAATTACGGGAGAAATATTCATAATTTTTGTTGGCCAAATAATTTCTTAAAATGTCGAAATAAAAATTAGATATCAAGGCTCTTTTTTTTATAAAAATATTTTAGTCGCGTTTGACACCTGTGATTGATTTCTGTGACGTAATCTAGCAACCATCTTAGATCTTAGATGTTTTACGGAGCAAATGTAAAAAATCTGCACCATTAGCCAAAAAGTGCGAAAGGGAAAATTGCAGAACTTAAACTCAAAAAGTATGTTTCGACCTGGCTTCCCTTCCCGATGTGCATCTAGAAAGTTTGAATGGCGTAGCTTAAAAAATTTAGGCATGCGTAGGGAACAGTCACACACAGACTCACAGATTGCCTTTTATATATATATATATATATATATATATATATATATATATATATATATACCAACCCCTATATTTTTTGTCAAAGATATATTTTATAAAAAATATATTTTATAAAAAACAAAAAAATAAAAAAACAAAAAAAGCAAAAGCACACACCCCAATACAAAATAACATACATTAAATTAAGGAGAAACCAACCCCAAAACAAAACAACACCTACCAACCCCTAAACCAATTAACAACACGCTAGGCGCCACCAGCATCAGCCCTCTCAAGATTAATAGATTAACTTATCCTGAACTCTGCCAAAAACAAACACTTAACCCTAAGACCTGAAAAAAGGTCAACAGAACTCAAAATACAGACCAACCCCTCTAACACCCAAAAATAACAAATCCAACACAAATAAACTGGCTTTTTCAACTAGATAATTCTCATTTCTAAAAACATCACCTGAGGATGAAGCCAAAAACATAATGGGCTGACTTCGAAACATGAGAAATCTTCTGTGTAGTGATACTATGAATTTGAAAACATTGTAACAACCATTACAGTATATATATATATATATATATATATATATATATATATATATATAAATTAAGATAGGATTAATTCAAGAATGTTGGATGACCATTTCGATATGAAAATCCCCACGGGGGATAATACATCACCTCAGCAACAAAAAATCCTTTCAGAAACTCTGTTGCTGAGGTGATGTGTTATCCCCCGTGGGGATTTTCATATCGAAATGGTCATCCAACATCCTTGAATTAATCCTATTTTAATTTATATTTGCTCTGTAATATTTTATTACATGGAGCTCTCTTCCTGTATCATTTTTTAATATTAAAATAAAATTTTTAATATTAATTAGGATCGGGTTTTTGGAATTTACCTTCCTGCTTTTTCCGCTTGGATTAAAGTATCTGAATATATATATATATATATAATAATAGGAAGAAAAGACGATAAAAACGTCTCCTCGACTTCTTCATTCCTTCTTCTTTTTTACTACTACATTGCTTCTTTTCTTTTTATTTCTTCTTCTTTTATATTTAATCATTATTTGTCTTTACATAAATCTTCCACTCCGTACTCCTCAATTTTCTTCTTTAGTTTTACTAATACTGCTACTACAACTCTTTCCGCTTCTTCCTCTCTTATTCCCCCATTTTCTTCTTTTAGTCACTCTTCTTTTTCATAATTTCACTATACTAACAACTTTTTCTCTTTATTTTTTCTTCTTTTTCTTTCTCTCTTATTTCTCCCTTCTTTTAATAATTCTCTTTCGCCTCCTCATTTTGCTTCTTTACTTCTTGTTTTTTAGTATTAATTCTACTCCTTTTTTCTTTCATATTTTCTTTTTTCTTATTTATTTAATAATTATTCTTCTTTTCATAATTCTCCATCTTCTTCTTCTTTTTTTTCTTCTTCTACTTTTTCTTCTTTTAATCATTCTTTTAATAATTCCTCTGTGCTGTCAACTCTTTTTCTTTATTATTTTCTTCTTCATTCTCTTATTTCCCGCTTCTTCTTTTAAAAGATCACTTTCGCCTCCTTATTCTCCTTCTTTTCTTTTTCTTGTTTTTTTACCACTAATCTTACTAATTTTTCTTTCGTATTTGCTTTTATCTTATTTATTTAATAATTATTCTTCTTTTCATAATTGTCCAGCTTCTTCTTCTTCTTCTGCTTTTTATACTTTTCTTCTTTTAATCGTTCTTTTAATAATTCCTCTGTGCTGTCAACTCTTTTTCTTTATTATTTTCTTCTTCATTCTCTTATTTCCCGCTTCTTCTTTTAAAAGTTCACTTTCGCCTCCTTATTCTCCTTCTTTTCTTTTTCTTGTTTTTTACCACTAATCTTACTAATTTTTCTTTCGTATTTTCTTTTATCTTATTTATTTAATAATTATTCTTCTTTTCATAATTGTCCAGCTTCTTCTTCTTCTTCTGCTTTTTATACTTTTCTTCTTTTAATCGTTCTTTTAATAATTCCTCTGTGCTGTCAACTCTTTTTCTTTATTATTTTCTTCTTCATTCTTTTATTTCTCGCTTCTTCTTTTAAACGATCTCTTTCGCCTCCTTATTTTCCTTCTTTTCTTCTTCTTGTTTTTTACCACTAATCTTACTAATTTTTCTTTCTTTTTTCCATGTTTTTATTTATTTAATAATTATTCTTTTCATAATTCTCCAGCTTCTTCTCCTTCTTCTTCTTCTTTTACTCATTCTTTTAATAATTTCTCTGTGCTGTCAACTCTTTTTCTTTATTCTTTTCTTCTTCTTTCTCTTATTTTTCGCTTCTTCATTTAATAGTTCTCTTTCTCCTCTTCATTCTCCTTTTTTTCTTTTTGTTTTTTTACCACTAATCCTACTACTTTTTTCTTTCTTATGTTCCAATTTTTATTTATTTAATAATTATTCTTCTTTTCATAATTCTTCAGCTTCTTCTTCTTCTTCTTCCTCTTCTTCTTCTTTGTTTTAATAGTTTTACCAGTTGTTCTACTACTATTACTACAACTACTACTGTTTCTTCTAATCATATTCTCTCTTTCTCTTTTAGTATTTCTCGTTTAGTATTTCGTCTTGATTTCATAACCCTCCTGATAATCCTCATTCAACTCCTTTTCTTTCTCTTTCTTCTACTACAATTACTACTAATAATAATAATAATACTCCGCATATTTCCCTTCTACCTTTTTATTTTCCTCATGCCAGAGTAAATGAGATCAATATGGAAAGTAAGAATGTATTGCGCCAAATCTTCCAAGATTAGCATGAATATGAGAATTCGATTTTTTCTCTATTCAAAATGGCATCTTTCCAATGGCCGCGAGTTTGTAACTATTTCAACAATCCTCAATATTCTTTTATGCTACGAAGCAATTATGCATTAACACGAAACGTATAGGTATATCAAATAACCATTATCAGACAGATGTAATATTACTTAAGCTTTTAAATTAACCGTAAATGTTAATACTTGTCATTTTGCTATTATTTATCACAATGTTTTATGATTTTCTTGTTTGGCTTTTATTTTTTCTCCTCGAACATTTTAATTATTCATCACTGGACTTTTTCTCGATATTGTTAAGATATTTCCTATCAGAATGGAATTGTAATTTACATTATTAGTATTATTTTTATTATTATTATTAAAAATTGATTTTTGTGTAAAATAAAAGCACTAGTCCGAAACGTTATCCAAGCGGATATTTCTCTCAGCTATGAGAGATAAAAACATATGTCCATGGAAGTCAGTTATGCAATGAACGAAAAAAAGATATATCAGAGAATAGTATATGTCTGCGATATTCCCCGGATATTAACTGCTGTTGATATGAGAGGTTCGAGGCTCGTCAAATCCCATGATAAATCTTAATATGTAAAAACAAAAAAATCTAAACTTATTTATAAACGGAACTTTGTCTGTGTGTGTATGTGTGTCTGTGTGTGTCCGTTAACTATAGACTCCGAAACGGTTGAACCAATTTTCTTTAAAATTTACACAGATGGACTATAAGCCTCTACGAGTGTTCTTAGTTAGGTTTTGTGTCGAGGTACCCCCGATAAATATCGAAAATCAATTATCAAAAAATCGGGTTAGAGAAGGAGTGGTCCGATTTTAATCAAATTTGATACACTCATAGACAAAAACATACGAAACAATATTCAGAAATTTCAAGATTGCAGTTCTTACAATAGTGCAGAAAATCGATTATATATATATATATATAAAAGGCAAGATATTTGTGTGTGTCTGTTTATCTGTCTGTATGTCTGTATTTTTCAACCCTTTTATTTTAGTTTTTGTTTCGGGTTTGGCTCTAAGTAGGCGTAATTGTAGTTCTTAGTCTCAGCCAAGTTACCATTTACTTCTTCTTCTTCTATGTGCCTTGTCCCTTCAGGACGTAGGCGATCATGGATCTCCACGTCTCCCGGTCCCTTGTGGCTCTTAGTATGTTTGCTCCTGTTGCTCCTGGCAACCCCCGTTCCGTCATCCACCTGATCAGACCCTGCAAATATGTTATCCGCTGCCTTCCTCTGTCTCTCCTTCCTTCTATCTGTCCAGTCAGTATCAGGTTCTCCAGGCTCTCCTTCCTCATTGCATGTCCCACGAACTTCAGTTGTCTCTTCCTGATGCTCAGCATCAATTTACTTTTTGTTGCCATTCTTTCTAACACTTCGTCGTTGCTTGTATGCTCAGTCCACGATATCCGTAGCATCCTTCTGTAGAACCACATTTCGGCCGCTTCCAGTTTTGTCCTCATTTTCGATGATATTGTCCAGCATTCACAGCCGTATTGAAGAACTGACATCACGTAGCAGTCTAGCACTCTTTTCTTCGTTTCTATTGAGATTTTCCTGTGTGTTAGTATTTTGCTCATCTTCTGGAACGCGTCCTTTGCCATGCCAATTCGCCTTCGGATCTCCGTGTCGCACTTTCCATCTCCTGTTAGAACACTTCCTAGGTACTTAAATTCTTGGACTTGTTTGATTCTGTTATCCCCGACCTGTATTTGGCATTTTGGGTTGTATCTTTTGCTGATGACCATGCACTCAGTTTTCTTAAAGTTTATTTTTAGTCCCTTCCTGTCACTCTCCACTGCTACTTTCTGTATGAGATCTTGAAGTTTCCTTTCCGTGTCCGCAATCAGTACTGTATCGTCCGCGTATCTTATGTTGTTCAGGTTGTGGCCTCCAATAACAAATCCTGGTGTGTCATCTAGGGTCCTTAAAATATTCTCGCTGTATAGGTTGAACAAATCCGGTGAAAAGACACATCCTTGTCTTACGCCTTTTTCTATCTTTGTGTATCTACTGAGGTCGTTACCTACCATTTACTAAGAGGATTTATTTAATCTTCAAAATTCAGTTTAAGACGTAAAAAATCATTTGATATCGATAGCAGGATATCAAAATTTGACTTACATCCATTCATTTTTCTTTCAGTTTAAGGTTTCGCTTTAACAAGGAAACAACTCTTGCTTTTTAGTCTTTCGTGCCAAAGTCCAAAGAGTCTGAGCTCCAGAACCATGGATTAGTTTTAAAGTTTTCATTGCACCTGAGCAACACTGGGCTATACGGCTAGTAAATAAATAAAAACAAACACACTCACATGTAACGGTTCGATGGGTAAATTGTCGCCGTTTTTAATTTTTAATTTCGGGCATTCGTCTTGCTTGTTTTTGATTTTCTTGAGTGATCACTATAGAAGGGTCAGTTGAGCACCGTCTGTTGGATAAATCACGTAACTCATTCCGCCATAAATTTGCAAACGGCATGCTGTACTATTTAACATTCTACCAGAAGCTCTAATACGAATATTGCAGAGTGATTGTTTGTCAGTGAAGTCAGTCAGTTAAGTGCCATACGCGATACACGCTTTAGGCGATCATGTCTCGAAAGTGACATGTCTGACTGGGCAGAAACTTATCCCGCAGTAGGTTGCCATTGACTTCTGCGGTAGACTGGTTGCCATCCAAGGATATAGAACCAATTCTGTCCTATTATTTGACTCATAGCTATAGGGGGAAAAAATGTATTATATTAAGTACAATTAGTGGGGAACAGTTTATGACTTCATGACAATGTACAACCGATCCCCCATTTAATGCTCAGAAGAAGCCTTAATCATATTTCTATTCAGTCAGTTAAGTGCCATATGTGATACACTTGGGCGATCATGTCTCGAAAGAGACATGGCTGACTGGTTAGAAAATTATCCCGCAGTAGGTTGCCATTGCTTTCTGCGGTAGACTGGTTGCAAGTCAAGGCTATAGAACCCAATCTGTCCTATTATTTGACTGATAGCTATAGGGGGAAGATATGAATTATATTAAGTACAATTAGTGGGGGATCAGTTTATTACTTCATAACAATAGAAAACCAATCCCCCACTTTATGACCAGTAGAAATTTTAATTGTTTCCAACTATTATATTCATTCAATCAGTTAAGTGCCATACGTGATACACGCTTGGGCGATCATGTCTCGAAAGAGACATTGGCTGACTGGGCAGAAGATTATCCCGCAGTAGAAACAGAAAAACTAGGTCTCTCAGCTGTTTGCTCAGCCTACATACAGAGGGCGCTTTTGTCTGCGTTAGTCAGTCCTTATACTTAGAGATCGCTGTCGGAAGATTTTCGTTCTTTTACTATTTTTCTATATATTTTTTAACTAGAAACTTCCGTTCTATCCATATGATGTCTGAAAAGGTATTAACGGAACATGGTAAAGAAAAAATTACTCATATCGGATTCCTATACGTCTTTGATAAAACAAGCAAAGCTGACAGCGAGTTGAAATATTGGCAGTTGTGAGCAAAAAAATCGGTGCAAAGCCATCGCCACTCCAGGAAAACATCGTTACTATACTCTTCAGATCCATCAACTCGATCATCTATACCAGGTAACCCAAGTTTCAATAAAATAATATTTCTAGTGTTAGTAAATTCGAATTTATTGAAAGGTCTTGAGTTTATAAACAAACTTTTCCTAATGTTAAAATGCCAGGCTAGCGGCGAACAAATCGGCTGGCGCCAAATCGGCTGGCACCCAAACGGTCGGGCCCAACTTTCAACCGGTGCCCAAATGGCCGAGCCCAGTTAGCCGCACCTAATAGTCCCATTCCGGCTAAAATTATCGTTTTGTCCAAACACTATTATGCTGCCAAATGTAATCTTTTCAAGGCTAGAATGAAAAAAAAAAAAAGAATGGATGCGTTGATGCCAAGATGCGCAGGAGCTCCAACTGGTATTAATTATCCTGGATGCATAGACAGAGTGAACACTGTACATCTCAGCCAAGTTGAAAGTTTTATCTTCGTATTCTTTTTCACAAAGTTCGCGGCGGTTAAAAGGATTTTAAAATATAAACGGACTGATTTGTACAACCGACCGAGAAGCATACTTGAGTAGGGGTCTGCTCACGATGATGCCCAATGGGGATGCAACAATAACTAAGGATATTGTATCATAATCCCTGGATATATTTGTTTGATTTTTGGCGTTCTTTTGAAAACATACGAAGTAAGGTACTCTGTCTCTCTGAGGCATAAGTATAGGTAGGATATATAGGGTGGACATTGTTGCCAGACTAGTTGCTCGTGTAAATCCTGGTGAAGTGGGCACCAGTGACCTAAACTCCTCGGAGCAGAAGCCACGAAAATATTTTTAGAAGAGACAGTGTTAATCCACATCCAGCATGTGATAAAGTGGCTGGAGTCACGCTGCCATGTTGGGATCGATCACATTACAGATTCTTCTTTAGAAAAACCCTCAGATGAACAGCAGGGTAAGCCGTAAGTTCTTTGTTAAGATTGTCTTTTCTAAAATTTATCACTTTTGGAACTCCCTTCAGCCTCCACGCTTTCCAGCCAGCATAAATCTTCAAAAGTTTGAATGCAATGTCAATCACGACCCCTCTCACTACTGTAGATACTATTTTCGGTCGCGTTTGTATGTTTGCGTGGATAAAACCCGCTGAATGAATTCGGATGAAACGTTTATGAATGACTGGCCGCCTGACTGATTTTGGGTTCGATGCGACACGGGATAACATTTTATCAGTTTACGGTTGTTATAAGCCGTAAGTTCAATGTTAGCAGTTTCTTTTCTCGAATTTATCACTTTTGGAACTCCCTTCAGCCTCCACGCTTTCAAGCCAGCATAAATCTTCAAAAGTTGAAATGCTATATCAATGTGAAGAAATGTTACTGATATATGGGTTGCCTAAAACCTATCCTACTGGGATCGATCTTTTACTGACAGAGATGTTCAGAGAGACATCTTATGACATTAATACCATGCGTGATTTTTTTTTAATCGTATCACCGGAGCAAGGCGTTAACGCCACTGATGCGCAGGGGGTTACATAATAGTGAACAGATTAGAAAAGAGAAAGCAGGGAACCACATCCTAAACAGGGAATAAGGGACGAGCCTCTTCACCTGTTCAATAAATGTGGGTGGAGTGTGAACCGGGCGATAGTTTAGTCTATCTACTCCAAATGAAAAAATAAAAAAGTAAAAAGAAAAGAGGGAAAAGTTTGGAAAAGAGAAAGCCGGAAACCACATCCTAAACAGGGAACAAGGGATGAGCCTCTACACCTGTTCAATAGATGTGGGTGGAGTGTGAACCGAGCGATAGTTTAGTCTATCTACTCCAATTACAATATATTGATGAAAATGAGCGAAGGTTACTTCTGGAACAAAGGATAGCTAAGGATATTCTTGTTGAAAATGTACGCTTCTCCATAGTGGTTCTTCCTAGACTCTCCTGAAGGGAAAAGAAAAACATAGGTTACCAAGCTGCTTTAGGTCAAAATTCGACAACAAAAGGGCATATCTTTGGTAGAGGCCTCATCTGGTATTGCTGCAAATAATCTCCCTATTGACCGAACGGCATATTTAATTTTTAAGTTTCTATTGGACATGACTTTATCCGATAATCCAATTTGTTATATCAGCAAAACCTCTTAATAGGCCTAAGTGCTTAAGAGGTTCAGGTTGATTGTACGGGATTAAGTACCATGGTAAACAGGGTAACTCTGAGAGCAGTGGACCGAACTATGAAAGGCAATTGGGGTTGTCAGCCGCCTATACCAATTACGCTCCATATTACCACACTTCCGCCTCGTTGGTGCATACCGTCAGACAGAAGTTCGTCTCAACTATTTACATTATTCGGACTATTGTCCTCATCTTCGTGGCAATTTCCACAACGTTTCGTCCGAAGTCACAACTCTTTGGGGTCACATCACAGAAATTAACTCAAGCTTATATCCACTAGGTCATGTGTCATTGAGTGATCGTAATAAATTGTTCGGTTCGCAATTCCTAGCCTGTGAAGAAGCCTGGAGCGTACAACGGACTAAATGTTGTGGAAATAGCAAAGAAGATGAGGACAATAGTCCGAATGATTAAATAGTGTAAATACTACCTCATCTCAGAAATATTAACAAATACAGAAATACGTCTGTAATGAATTATATCCATATTTTGGACTATCAATCAAGTCTATCAAATATCGACAAAGATTCACCAGTGATAATATTAAAAAATGAATTTTAATATACTTCTTGCCCAAATTCTAAATTCTGGAAATATTTCATTCACTGACAGAAATTTATCTGGTGATTTAACACATCACAATCTGAGATGTATTCTAGACTATTGCCCTTCCTCAATTCCTCAATTCCAGCCTGTTCAAAGATCTGAGCAGTGGTCAAAAGAGGTTATTTTGCTATAATTCGCTTTAGATTATCTTATCCTTGAAGATATAGGTTTTTAAAACCTTGTCACTAGCTTCTGTTATCTATAGTCCTCGGTGATCTCTGCTAAACTATTTTATTATAACTAATGTGGACATTCACTCACTCAATAAATTGATCGACTTATAAGCATAAAGATCTTTTACTTTTTACCCATTCTGTATGAAAATCTCTTTGAACTCATTTAAGATATGCGTTTATGAGTCTCTTGCATTCAAACCGTTCTGAAAATAAGATGAGGATTCGCTTTCAGTTCGATACAAAATGCTGGGAAATTATATTAACAATTTTCGACATCAAATACAAATTATAAGGAACAGATACAGAACAAGTATTGAAAGCTTTTTTTTAAATTACACATTTTCATTTTTTTCTTTCATCGAGAGAAATTAGGGGAAAATTAAGAATGATTCCTTATTTTAGCATACACATTTCTTTCATTAGTTTTTGAGATCTGATGAAAACTTAAAAGTTTCGTTGAAACGTCTTCCGTTTGTTAAATTTCTTAAAACCTTTCTCGGATTTCTATATCCTATTTTAAACACACACACACACACACACACACACACACACACACACACACACACACACATATATATATATATATATATACATATATATATATATATACAGTATTGTTCAAAAGTATTAGGACAAGCATTATCTTATCTTTTATGAGACATCAAACTAAAGTTTAAAATCACCCCCGTCGTCACACTTTTGCACACTTCCGTTAGTGTGCAAATGTATGAGAACAGGGATGATTGCCCTAAAATCCTCACTGAAATTTAAATACAGGGTGAGAATCCAAACTTTTGTAAGAATTATTTACTAAAAAGGAAGAGGAAGGAACGCTTCGGAATTTGAATTGACCCCCACAAAGCCCTGATCTCAATCCTATTGGATATTTTGTATAAAAAAAATTGGTAAATCTAATTTTACTTCGCAAGACACAATTTGGGAACAAATACTAGCTGCTTGGCAGGAGATACCATTAGATACATTGAAGAAACTTATGATGTCAATGCCTGACAGAATGAATGCTCTTATCAAAGCCAAAGGCTATTATACTAAATATTAAATTTATTTTTTAACAAGTATTTTTTTCTTGTTAAGGACTTTGTTGAGTAAATCAAATAAACTTACTTTAATTAAAGTGTTTATTTCTGTCAATATGCCTCATAAAATATAAAATAGTTCTTGTCCTAATATTTTTGCACAGTAGTGCATATATATATATATATATATATATATATATATATATATATATATACTCGGTGCGATAGGTAAATTGTCGCAATTATTTTATTATTTCAAAGCGAAAGGCTATTATACTAAATATTAAATTTATTTTGTAACAAGTACTTTTTCTTGTTAAAGTATTTGATGAGTAAATCAAATAAAATTTACTTTAATGAAATTGTTTATTTTCGGTGAATATGCCTCATAAAGTATAAAATAGTTCTTGTCCTAATATTTTTGCAGAGTACTGGATATATTAGGTGCGATTGGTAAATTGTCGCATTTATTTTGATGCCTCATGAAAGATAAAATAGTTCTTGTCCTAATATTTTTGCGCTGTACTGTATATATGTTGTGTCTTGCGGCTGCAATCCCTCTTTTATACAGGTTTCTTTAAAAACGACTGACAATGTGCTGCTCTGGCTAAGTTTTTTTCTATATTTTTTCATGTGTTATTGTATTTTTTTCTTTTCAGAATATACATTGTCAAAAAAATCTGATTGTTTTTTATAACCAAGCGCTGTTGTCTATATCTTTAGCCATTATCAAGTTGAATTTTACTTTACTTTTGACTGTATATAGAGAAAGGTAGGTATCAAGAAGATAGAGATAGAAATTGACGTTGCATTTAAATTTTTTGAGATTATTGCTTTCAGGAAAGAAAGTATGTGAAAAAAGTTTTAAACTGGGCAGTGCGAGAAAGGCAACTGACGGAGTAAAAGTGGTCGTTACATTTGATTGTTTTGACGGTAAAAGAGTGCAACCTAGAGGCCAATCTATTAGCACGAGTTCATTCATATGGCCGGTGTATCAGGGAGACGGCATTCCATCGGTGCGAAAGTGACTGAAGACAACCCGCCAAATTGGGATCCAAGACTTGGGAAGTATCCTAACGGAAGACGGTAAGTGCGAAACTTAGATCCGAAGGCGAATTGGAATAGCCAAGAACGCATTCCAGAAACCGAGCAGAGTATTAAAATAGAAGAAAATTTCAGTAGAAACAAAGAACAGAGAACTGGTTTGGCATGTGATGTCTGTACTTCAATACGGCAGTGAATGTTGAACAATAGCATCAAAGATGAAGGAAAAAGGCGAATTGGAATAGCCAAGAACGCATTCCAGAAACCGAGCAGAGTATTAAAATAGAAGAAAATTTCAGTAGAAACAAAGAACAGAGAACTGGTTTGGCATGTGATGTCTGTACTTCAATACGGCAGTGAATGTTGAACAATTGCATCAAAGATGAAGAAAAAACTTGAAGCAATTAAAATATGTTTCTAAAGAAGGATGCTGCAAATATCATGAATCGAGCATGTAAACAATGATAAGATTTTGGAAAGGATGGAAACGAACAGGAAATTAATACTCAGCATCAGAAAAAGACAGCTGAAGTTCTTGGGACATGTGACGAGGAACGACGGTTTGGAGAATCTGATACTCACAGGTCAGATAGAGGGGAAAAGAGACAGGCGAAAGCAGTAGATAACATATTTGAAGGGTCTGAGCAGGTGAACGGCAGAGCAAGGTTTTGGTGGAGTAACAGGAGAAAGCGTGCTAAGAGCCACCAGGGATAGGGAGACGTGGAGAGCCATAATCGCCTACGTCCTGAAGGGGCATGACTCACAGAAGAAGAGGGTTTATGAACAATTTCTTACGGCAATTCATTATAGATTAAAGGTTCTTTTCAACAGCGGGAACGAGATTTACTTCGTTAGCCTTGTTTTATTTTCTAAACATGGCTAGAACATTCTTCTTCTATGTGCCTTGGCCTTTCAGGACGTACGCAATCATTGCCTTCCATGTCTCCCTATCCCTGTTGGCTTTTAGCAGGCTTTCTCTTGTAACATCTCGCAACCCCCATTCTGACATCCACTTGCTCAGACCCTTCAAATATGTTATCCGCTGCTTTCCCCTATCTCTTTTTCGCTCTATCTGGCCTGCTCGTTTCAGGTTCTCCCAGCCCTCCTTCCTCATTGCGTTCCCACGAACTTTACTTGTCTCTTCCTGATGCTCAATAATAATTTCCTTTTCGTTCCCATTCTTTCCAACACCTCATCATTGCTCACATGCTCGATCCATGATATCCCCAGCATCCTTCTGTAGAACCAAATTTCCGCTGCTTCAAGTTTTTCCTTCATCTTTGTTGATATTGTCCAACATTCGCTGCCATATTAGAGAACTGACATCGCATAGCAATCTAGTACTCTCTTCTTTGTTTCTAGTGAAAGTTTTCTGTGTTTTAATACTTTATTCAGCTTCTGGAACGTGTCCTTTGCCATGCCAATTCATCTTCGGATCTCTGTGTCGCAGTTTCTCGTCTTCTGTTAGAACACTTCCCAAGTATTTTAATTTTTTTTTACCTGTTTGATTTTAGTGTCCCCCACCTGTCTTTGGTATTTTCGGTTCCTCTTTTTGTTGATGAACATGCATTCTGTTTTCTTGCAGTTTATGTCATCACATTATCGTGAATATTATTGAGTTAGGAGTGAGGTGTTTTCTTTTCTTTTTTTTTTCTTTTTTGCTTAATAATTCTTTCATTATGCTTATCCGGTTTTATATGTGGATCAGGTTATTATATATATATATATATATTATCAACGAGTATGTTAGGGGTAGAATTTGGCATTTAAATCTGAGCTAAATGAGTTATGGTCAGAGAGATGTAACGTGAGTCTACTTGAGAAACATGTAGTAGTATATCTAATATAATTATTCAAGAAATCTTAAAAAACAAAAGTCCGAATAATGTAAATAATGAAATGTAATATTAAAGCTGGTGGCCAACCAAGGATATAGAACCCAATCTGTCCTGCTATTCAAATTTTATAGAGATCAGTGCCATATGTGATACACGCTTGGGCGATCATGTCTCGAAAAAGTGACTGAGCAGAAGTTTATCGCGTAGTTGACAGTACTTTCGGCGGAAGACAGGTTGCCAACCAAGGCTATAGAACCCAATCTGTCCTGCTATTCAATTTTTTATAGAGATCAGTGCCAGATGTGATACACGCCTGGGCGATCATGTCTCGAAAAAGATATGACTGAGCAGAAGGTTATCACGCAGTTGACAGTATTTTCGGCGGAAGACAGGTTGTCAACCAAGGCTATAGAACCCAATCTGTTCTGCTATTCAATTTTTTTTATAGAGATCAGTGCCATATGTGATACACGCTTGGGCGATCATGTCTCGAAAAAGTGACTGAGCAGAAGGTTTTCGCGCAGTTGACAATACTTTCGGCGGAAGACTGGTTGCCAACCAAGGCTACAGAACCCAATTTTTTCCTGTTATTTAACCCATAACTGGAGGGAAGAGACGGCTTAATAACTTTCCCAATGGTATTTGTACGTAAGTGAATGCAAGGGATTCAACTTGTATTCGGACTCGGCTCCCCGATTTCTCGTTCCGAGTCGATAACCACTGTATCACAACGCATATTTCTTTATAATATTCCTAATTCTTTAGATAAGTTTCATCTTTTCAAGGATGCGGGCCATATTTTAGATCTGAGATCATTGAGTTATGGTCAGAAAGATGTAATGTGAGTCTACTTGAGAAACATGTAGTAGTATATCTAATATAATTATTCAAGAATTTATAGTGACCACGAATACAATTTCTTAAAAAAACATGTACATTTGTAAATATTATTAGTTCTCTGTAATTTTAAATCTTCCAGGTGTATTGTTACTTTTGACAATGAAGTTAGCAGTTTTAACTTAAATATATATTTTTGATTTTTGTCAACTAGAGTTGTATATTTCTTTATAAAATTTCTTAGTGAAGATTCATCATGCTTACAGTTAAACTGAATTTGATTTTTTGTAGAAATTTCTTTTTAATATTACATTTCATTATTTACATTATTCGGACTTTTGTCCACATCTTTCTTGCTAGTTGTACGACGTTTCGGCCGTTGTACGCTCCGGCCTTCTTCAGGTGCTAGGAATTTCGAACCGAACCATTTATTAAAATCACTTTGTAAACCTCGATCGAAAGTCATTAGTTATCTCCCTTTAACTCTGAGATAACTCATGACTTCTAATCGAGACTTTACGAAAGGAATAAGGATGATATACCCCAGTGATTGTAATAAAGGGTTCGGTTCAAAATTCCTCGCGCCTGAAGAAGGCCGGAGCGTACAAGGGACGAAACGTCGTATAAATGGCAACAAAGATGAGGACAATAGTCCGAATAATGTAAACGCTGTGGAGACTACATCATCTCAAAAATACAGACAAATACATTTCATGTATTTCATATGGCACAAGGCAAAACGGAAGTGGGGAAATTTTGGCCGTCACTAACTATTCCATATCTTGTTAATCTGGTTCACGACCCATTCATTCGGTATAATTTACTCCTGCACGAAAATAAATCATTCATCACCATCCTATAGACAACATACGGCATACAAATGTAAAGTCAACAGTCATCTCCTGTCTCACTAACTTACATCCTCTCTCTTCCATGGTTTTTTTCTTCGTCCACCCTACTCTCATCAGTATTCTCTTCCTTCTCCTACCCTCTTGCTGACACCCCCTGCAACCTCTCACTCCTTCTCATAACATTCCTCCTATGTATCTCCCTGCAAAACGGTGGCAGTAAAATGCCTTGCTTGCGGTGTCACGATTATGAATATAAAGAATAAGTAAAGGAGTATATATATATATATATATATTTTAATTTTTAAGCATCTGTATTTTCTACCTTTATTAAAACACTTCTTGAAATATTTTAACTGATTCGTACCTTTAATCCTGATGTGTGATATTTATTTATATTAGCGGAACCCGTGTAATTTCCACGGAAGGATAATTATGATTCCCTGGAAAAATTTTACTTTGTCATACTACAAATGATAGTAACGTCTTCAAACATAAAGGTATTAGATAATAAAATAACGATAACACAGAGTGTAATTTTATTAAAATATTTATAAAAGTAATGTCCATAGAAGCTACTTTACTGTAATCTTATATTACTGGCGGAACCCGTGGAATTTCCACAGAAGGATAATCATGATTTCCTGGAAAAATGTTACTTTGTCATACTACAAATGATAGTAATGTCTTCGAACATAAAGGTATTGGATAATAAAATAACGAAAACAGAGTTTAATCTTATTAAAATATCTATAAATGTAATGTCCATTGAAGTTACTTTACTGTAATCTTATATTATATTAAGCGGCGTATGCACAGACCATAATCAAAATACTGTACGCTATTTTGTGCGAGATTTTGAAAGAGAAAATGTTTTTTTTTATTACTGAAAAATCATGGCTCCTGTGTCCAACTCAGTAATGGCCAAGTGTATAGAGGCGAGAAATTTCGTTATTAGGTCGCTGGATACAACAAACCTACCTATTTTTACTATATTGTACAGTACACACACATATACACACACACAATTACTGCTACAACCACCAGCTTAAACTGCTATTGCTACGGTAATGCTATAGGCTCCCTCCTACTACTCTCTCACTCTTTACCACCCTTCCGTTTGGCAAAAGTGAGAGAGAGGCTGAGGAGATTATAAAAAATAAAAGGTAAGGAAAAGCTCATGTAAGAGAGTAAGTGTGTTATCTTTCTTCAGTGGCGTAAGGGACGGAGGAACTAAGTAACTAAGGAAATAACAAACAGAATTATTATATGATTACTCAGGATATTTGTTTTGATCATTTTTCAGACATTACTATATTGAAAGATGCCAAAAGTCATTTATTACCGACATACAGGTTAATACTCACAGGGACGTTTGTAGGGAAAGAAAGACAGGAAAAATTATCCTTGACGAGCTTAAACGAATAGATTTATGGGCAGGGGTTAGGAGAAATAAGAGAACAAATATATTAAGAGTAGCAATAGGCATGAAGATGTGGTGGGCCATTATCGCCTACGTTCTACCGGGACATGCCACTTGAAAGAACGAAGAAGAACTGTTTGCTATTATTAATCTGAAAACGTTAAAAACATTTTTTAAATGAGAATTTTTCAGATAATGAGGATGAAGCGAAGACATTTTGGACCCCAGTGTTTAACTTGTTTACTTTCGAATGCGGTCTATATGCAATATCATGAATTAGCTTCAACATGAAAAATTAATTACATTTTTGTCAGGCTAGGAAAAAAGATTAGAACATTGAGTACAGTTTAATACTCCATTCCCACTTTCGAATTGCAAAAGAAACAGCTTAACATTTTTCCATTATTCTGTCTTGTTAAGTTGTTAATATTCTAAGAAAGAGGTTCCCAACCACCACCGTAAACAGCATCCGGCAGCAAGGCCTCTGATTAGGAGGTTGTGAGGAGCATGGAACCACCTCTTAATTGCTGTTGTTCCCAGGTCCACCCTGACCCGAAGTAGTAGCAAGGCCTCTGATTGGGAAGTTGTGAGAAGCATGGAACCACCTCTTAATTACTGTTGTTGCCAGGTCCACCCTGACCCGGAGTGGTAGCACCTGCTAGGGTCCCAGCTATGGGTAAATAGTTAACCCCCAAACCGGGGTCAAAATGCTATGAAGGTATTTACCAATAAAACTTATGTGAATGAAAAATATATTACCAACAAAACTTTTTAGAAGGAAAAATATATTACCAACAAAAAATTTTAAATGAAAAATATATTACCAACAAAACTTTTGTGACCAACAAAACAAAGTCTGGCCCTTAAATGACCAAAATAGTGGATAGGTCGTTAAACTTAAACTAAACTAATCTCAACTCAACCACCGGGACGGGGACTATTTAATACCAGTACACACAAGAGAAATATAATTTTTTTTTTGCCATTTTATTGATCATTTCAGGGATTTTTTTAATGGAATATTTGTTTTGCAGACGCAGGTGGTAAATTTGTGATGCGGTTCTATGACGTCACACCACGTGAAAGACCGAAATAGGTCCAACAGAAGCTTTAATTGTATTCCTTTCCGATTATAGTAATTTGTACTAATTTTAAGGGGGTCAGTTTAATACTTCAAAACAACAGAAAACCTATTCCCCATTTTGTGCCTAGTAGAATCTTTAATTGCTTTTCCAGATATTATATTCGGTTAGTCAGTTAAATGCCATGCGTGATTCTCGCTTAGGTGATTATGTCTCGAAAAAGACATAACTGATTAAGCAGAAAATTTTTCCGCAGTAAATTTTCATTTCTTTCTACTATAGACTGGCTGCCAACCAAAGCTATAGAACCCAACCTGTCCTGCTTATCAACCCTTAGCTGGGGTGAGCGGAGATGAATTAATACCTTTCCCGTTGTTATTTTTCTCGTAAGTGAATGCAACAAATTTAAATAGAATTTGAATTCGCCTCTCCGATTCCTCGTTCTGGGCCGATATTCATTGTATCACAAGGCACATGAGAAGAACAGTTCCCCCAAAAGAAAGGGGGTCTTTTAAATTACAACCTTCTAAAATGCTATTTCTGGAATGCTCATACTTCTTCACAGTAATTAAGGGGAAAATGCACACTGATCACTGACTGTTTTTGTTTAATTTACTCACAAACACAAAGAGGGATTAGTGCAAATAAAAATGTTATTTTTGTCATATCTGAACAGCCGCCTTAGCTGTTCATCTCAGGGTTCTCGACAGGCTCCAAAAGAGAATCTGCAATGTGATCGGTCCAGACCTGTCAGCTCGACTACATCCAATCTCTTACCAGCGGAATGTGGATTCTCTCTGTCTCTTCTACAAATATTTTTATGGCTGAAGTAAAGTGCATTTAAATTCCTGGAGGTTGTAGCCGTCAGGAAAGAATAAATATGGAAGAGGCGAGAAAAGAAGCTGCTGGATGTAGAATTGTCGGCTGCATTTGGTTGATGTGACTGTGAATGTGTGTGAACCAGTTGCCAGTCTGGTTGCACGTGTAAACTCATGTGGCAGGGGCACTAGTGACATAAGTTCGTAGGAGGAGAAACCATGAAAATATTTGTAGAACAGACAGAGGGAAGCTACATCCCGTCAGTGAGAAAGTGGCTGGAGTCGAGGCGCCAATCGGTACCTATAATATTACAAATTCTTCTTTTGAAGCCTGTCGAGAACACTGAGATGAACGGCGGGAGCGCCTGACCATATTAGACAGCAGTATTCCATGCACGGACGGATGGTTGATTTGTATATGGGTAACAGTGAGAGAAAAAGGTAAAGGAGATGCCAAAGAATTACAAGTGATCGATGAAATTCAATATAATAGAAGACGATCATTGCAATATTCTTATCTAGATATCTTTCTTAAAGATATATATTCCAGTCCGTAATTAAATTTTTTAGAGAAGTATCAAATTTAGGTAATCTTCTTCATTTCATGTGCCGTGTCCCATCAGGACGTAGACCATCAAGGACTTATATATATTCTTTCCTAGCAGTGGATTTCTTTGTATTCCTACGACGAGATGTGGCTTCTCTTTGTCTGTTCTATAAATACTTCCATGGCTTCTGCTCTAACGAACTTAAGTCACTGGTATCTCCGCAACAGGTGTTTATTCGTGCAACCAGACTGGCAACTGGGTACCACCCATTCACAGTTAGATCAACCAAATGCAGAAGACAATTTGTAGTTGCAGTTTACAGGGGAGAGTGATCATAGAGCACCGTTACAGTTATCGAAGAGTTCCGAGAGATACCAAAATTACCCAGATATCAGACTAGCTCTGAGCTCCACTCAGCTAGAATAAGTTACCCGGACATACTATTTCTCTTCAAAATTTGTATATATTTGTATATATTTATTTCTACTAACAGTATTCCTGAATTGACTAACCCGCGTTCGAGTTTGTATATTCTTCTTCTTTTATGTACCATGTCTTTTCAGGATGTAGGCGATCATGGCTTTCCACATCTCCCTGTTCCTTGTGGCTCTTCTATCTATCTATCTATCTATCTATCTATCTATCTATCTATCTATCTATCTATCTATCTATTTTTTAACCTACAACGTGTGTTAGCACATGTAATACCCTGTCTTCATCACACGCCGACCAAGGCTGATGTCATGGTTTTGGTGTCTATGGCGGGACTACAGCCAGCAGCATTTGCCACCAGGCAGGTTATGAAGATAAAATCGTTGACAGGCGATCATGGCTTTCCACATCTCCCTGTTCCTTGTGGCTCTTCTATCTATCTATCTATCTATCTATCTATCTATTTTTTAACCAACAACGTGTGTTAGCACGTGCAATACCCTGTCTTCATCAACCGACGACCAAGGGTGATGTCATGGTTTTGGTGTCTATGGCTGGACCACAACCAGCAGGATTTGCCACCAGGCAGGTTATGAAGATAAACTCGTTGATAGACGATCATGGCTTTCCACATCTCCCTGTTCCTTGTGGCTCTTCTATCTATCTATCTATCTATCTATCTATCTATCTATCTATCTATCTATTTTTTAACCTACAACGTGTGTTAGCACGTGCAATACCCTGTCTTCATTAACCGACGACCAAGGGTGATGTCATGGTTTTGGTGTCTATGGCGGGACCACAACCAGCAGCATTTGCCACCAGGCAGGTTATGAAGATAAACTCGTTGATTGTCCCTCATGTATATTCTCGTAAAGAAGTAAAAAAAAACAAAATAAAAAAAAACGATCGTTCCTCTTTGCCGTTTGTATCGGCAATGAAATTTCCTGGACGCGTTTGCCGTTATTAACGCGCTCCTGTGGAAGAAAAAAACATTATAAATGACCACACAAATATCTCACTTGCGCATATTAGATCGTGATGTTGTGCGAATTTTGTTTGCTTGTTGTTTTGATGTCGACCAAATCCGACTTGACGCGTGTTGTATCGTTGCTCGAATGCGGTGACGTTCAATATAATTTACTTATCTGTATATATACCTGTTTTTGTTGTTTATTATTTTAGCGGTTCCTCACCCGGAATCCACAACACTTTCCTTTTCTTTCTTTCTTTCTTTCTTTCTTTCTTTCTTTCTTTCTTTCTTTCTAACTATATTGGTTCTTTTTTTTTTTTCAGTTCAGTTTTCTTCCTTTCGTTCGTTCGTCTTTTATTTTTAATTTCTCTTTCTAATTCTATGTTTCTGACTTTTTTTTTATTTTTCTGTTCTTTCTTTCTTTTCTCTTTATGTTTTTAGACTACTTTTTTCTTTCCGTCTTTTTCTAATACCGTGGGTTTTTTTTGTTTTTTTTTTTTGTTTTTGTTTTTGTTTTCCAAGTTCAATTTGTTCTTTTATGGAACGTTCTCTAGTTTTCTTTCCTTTACTTTTCTCTTTTCATACAGTGTTGTTTACTTTATTTATATTATTTCTTTTTTTCTTTTCTTCCTTACAAACAATTTCTTTCTTTCTTTCTTTCTTTTTTTCTTTCTTTCTTTCTTTCTTTTTTTCTTTCTTTCTTTCTTTCTTTTTCCTTTTCTTTCTTTTTCTTTCTTTCTTTTTTCTTTCTTTCTTTTTTTCTTTCTTTCTTTCTTTTTTTCTTTCTTTCTTTCTTTCTTTCTTTTGTCTTTCTTTCTTTCTTTCTTTTTTCTTTCTGTCTTTCTTTCTTTCTTTCTTTCTAGCTACTCTTATTTTTCATTTTTTTTTTCTAATTCAGTTCTTTTTTCCTCCCGTTCGCTCATTTTTTTCTTCTCATTTTTCTTTATCTCTTCCATTTATTCTTTCTTTCCATCATTCTTTCTTTCATTCTTTTTATTCTCTCTTTCTTTTTATTTCATGCTTTTTGTCTACTTTCTTTCTTTTCAGCCTTTTTTTTTATTTGTTTATTTCCTTCTATCATTCTTTCTTTCTTTTTTTAATTCAAGATTTCCGGTAAAATTCATTCTTTCTTTCTTTTTATCTTTTTTCATTCCTACTACAGTTATGTGTCCTCCATTATCAGAGTTCAGTTCTTTCTTCCTTTCATCCGTTCATTCTTTCATTCGTTCTTTTTACTTTCATTCCTTGACCCACTTGATAATTTTTCTTCTTCTTCTTGATTTATTTCGTTCTTTCTATCTTTCTTGCTTTTCTTCTTTCATTTCATTCGTTCTTTTTTTTTCATTTATGCTTTCTTTCTAATCCTTTTTTTTTCTGTCCCGTCTCATAATTAGTTTGTTATTTCCTTTTCTTTATGACTGATGTAATTTTCTCGCTAATATCACGCTTAGCCCATTTTAAAATGAAACATATAGCAAATCTTAAGCATATCATTTTCCAGCCGTCTTAATATATTTCGTAGCACTTCTCTCCTTAAGCCATTATATTGCTTAACCCTATTATTTTGACTTCTTTCCATATGCCTAGTAATGGAATTCGCATATCGACCTACTGTGAGGCTGGTTCTAGTCCCAATTTTAAATAGGGTGAGTAAAACATTAGGATGTATTATTCGTAATTACTTGACACATATCACGGTTGTTGAGAGGCTTCCTGAAACATGTAGATTCCAATAACCAATCAGTTGAAACTCAACAGCCTATTATGGTTAAAATTATGAGCATCGTAGACAACAGTGTAGATTATCCAGATTATTGAAAAGATTAATTTGTTTGTAACGAATAAGTCAAAGGAAAATGTCGCTGTAACCAAATATGCAAACGTAACAGAATACTGAGAATTGAAAGAGAATGACCTTACAGATAAAGTGGAAGCTGATAGGCACGCCACATATTCTTAATAGACTAAGTGATAGATATAATCTATGTTTAACAGAAAAAAATTAATATTTTTAAATTTCATTATCAGAATGTACTTCTAAATAAACGTAAAAAAATCATTAGTATGTGTCGTCACCGCAATAAATTTAAATTTCAATAATTATCACCTTCTTCCACTAATTCATAATAGAATTTTTCTTTTACATAAATTAGATTTTAAAATTTGTGGAATCCGTAACATTTTCCCTCCTACCTAACACTACTAACCCAATAATCAAACAACATGCCTCCCACTACCAACAGAGAAATTTACAACTACTAATTCCCTTTGGCTTAATCCTAGAGTAACCAACATTCCTTAATCTTCCATTACTAGCACCTGCTTTCGGCATAAGAATTTTTCTCTATTCTTTGGTTGAATGGAGTTGACAATGCATGTCTCGAACTGACATGCCGAAATAGTTATTCTCGCTAAATAGGATCTGAATTTACATATATATATATATATATATATATATATTAATGCAGGTTTCATTGAATAATATAGACAAGTTTTGTCTATTAATTTTGTGTAGGATCCGTTCATACCGTTTGGTATACTTGATGGTGATGTCGTTGAAAGACAACAAAAAATCACAGTAATTGTTGATTTTTTTATCGGGTATAAGCTTTCGGCTCACATAAGCCATTATCAAAGAGTAAATATTAACACACAGTAAACATAGAACATTTAAGTTATTAACAATAAAGAGAATTAAATTGAAAATGTAACTAAAAATCCTCGAAGCAATCTATATTAAACAATTTAAATCTGGTTTGAATACAATCAATTTTGATATTTCCAATAACGTACTCAAATGCCTGTAACCAGACCAGGGACCACAACGCCACTATTTTGTCACTGTCTTCGGCCATCCGCCATGGTAGGGATGGACTTATATTTTCAATTTAATTCTCTTTATTCTTAATAACTTAAATGTTCTATGTTTACTGTGTGTTAATATTTATTCTTTGATAATGGTTTATGTGAGCCGAAAGTTTAGACCCGATAAAAAATTCAACAATTACTGTGATTTTTTGTTGTCTTTCAACGATATCACCATCAAGTATATCAGACGGTATGAACGGATCCTACACAAAATTAATAGATAAAACTTGTCTATATTATTCAATGAAACCTGCATTAATTAAAAAATGCTGCTAAAATATACACAATTTATATATATATATATATATAAATATATATATATATATGTGTGTGTGTGTGTGTGTGTGTGTGTGTGTGTGTGTGTGTGTGTGTGTGTGTGTGTAAATTCAGATCATATATGAGTAATGCTTACTAATGGAAGTATATTCCACAGTTAGATATTTACTTTAAAAGTACTCAATACAAAGGTAGAGCATAAATATATGCTAATTATTATTATTGTTGTTGTTGTTGTTGTTGCATACTAAATCTTGATAGCTTTATTGAGCACTTAAAGTAAATATCTAATTGTGAAATGTACGTCCATGGTCATATTATTATTATTGCTTTTTTTCACAGTTGAGCCCTTTCCTCTTTTACTTTTTTTGCAACGATGAAAAAACAAACCTCAATATACCTATCTAGTTGCAGTGTCGTATTATTATTAATATAATGATAATTATCATATATATATATATATATATATATATATATATATATATATATATATATAAGCACATTACAGATTCTAGAGGCAATATTCATTAAAACACTTAAATCTTCAATTAATAGAATCAGCGATGAATACTGTAGTAATGTTCTAAAATGTTTGTAAAAAAGAACGGTTTTTTCATGCTTTAATACGTGCATGCACATGACAATACAATATATAAAAAATTTCATTTTGGATAAATTTCGAGTTCCAATGAAGTTGAAGTAATTTGTCAACCGTTATATTTGAAGCAGAAAAAATTTACAGTAATTTTTAGCAAAACAGTTTTCTGGTTAATTTTTGTTACCATAAAGATGAAGATGATCTCTGAAAGAGATTGAAAATACTTGGATAGCTGGAGAAATGAATGACAGTACTATCTGTCAACGTTACAGCTCATTTCTGACATTTTTCAATTATGGTGAAAATGATTTACATTTGTATGTAGAAAACAATACATTTGCTGTTTAAAGAGTCAATATGGAGAGGGAAGAGAGAACCATTTACATTTTATGGGTGTGTTTAATTTAACGAATGAAAATAAAGAGTGACTTTTAAATTTGAAAATATAGGTTATATATTGGGGAAGCGGACTTTTTCTACCAATTTTAAGAGAAAATATCATTTTATTCGGCGAGCGTCTAGACTACTTATGTTCGGTAAGATACATACATTTTAGCTACAAAGTTAATTCTTTTATATTTATCTGCATCTCAGATATTTTAATAAGAGAAATTAAAGAACGAAAACACTTTTTATTTTTGACCTGATTTTAAGGTACTTTTGGTATGATTAAACTATTTTTATTTGTTTCACAGGGCATTTTTTATCATTTCTTAAATTGCATATATTTTAATATCTATTAAATTAATATTATATAATAATACAAAATAAATTACAGGATATATATAAGTTAATCGATATTCTCTTGGCTTACCGTCATATCACGTTGAATACACCTGTTCTCGTTCGAACACCGAAGTTAAGCAACATTGAGCCTGGTGAGTACTTAGACGACTGACCGCTTGGGAATACCAGGTGTTGCAAGCATTTAGTGACGGATGTGCATTGTGGTGCTGTGGATATCAGCTCGGAAACAGAAATCGGTGAGCCAAGTTCGAATTCCAGTTTTCAAATTCTTGCATTCACTTAAGCACTGATACCCTTTAGAAAGGTATTAATCCGCCCCTTCCCTCCAGTTATGGGTTAAATAGCAAAGGTAGGACTTGGGGACCCGGCCCTTAAAAACAAATACCAATGAATCTTGATACTTGAAAAGAAAAAGTATTACCAGACACAAAAACTTATATAAAAACAACAATAAATTTTTTAAAGAAAAGGTATTACCAATAATAAATAAATAAAATTTAGTTGGCAATAAATGACCCGCCGAGGTTGATATACCATAAAAACAAAACAACCAACCAACCAACCAACGATATTCTTTTATGAAGAATTGTTAACCATATGAATATATTGTTAACCAGGTGACCATATTGAAGTGTTTACATGTGACATTATTTTCATTACGTTTACTTAATTTTTAAGAAATTTAATAATATGTGGTATTTTATTTAGACACAAGGAGCATGGGTCGTTTAAAGACTTACATGCTTTATTTTTTTATATTTTCTATTTTATTGTGAGAGTTTTATTGGTTTCTTTTAAATACAAAAATATTTCGATACGAATGTTCGGTTATGGTACTTAATATTAACGGAAGAAATGTGTTGATAAAATCTTCGTTTAAATGAATTTTTAGTACTTGCAACATAAATCTTTATATTACTAGGTTTTTCAGTAGAAAAACTAGTACATTGAAAATCAATAGATTCTGTAAGGCATTTTTCCAATGGACACGCTATAAAGTTTCTAAAATTACATTTTCCATTGTCTAAATTATTGATTTCAGTTTTCGAATGATTCCTATTTTTGTTTCAGCTCAAATTTTATTTAAAATATTATTATTATGTTATTTTTATTTTATAACTTTTTCTAGACTATCCGTTCAACTCTAACTTAATTTTAGAGTATTCATAATGAAAATCTTGCTTAATGAATTATTTTTTGGAAAATGTTTCTCAATAAAAACGAGGAATTTTTTGCCTAATTAACTGTTAACCATTTGGTTGAAATAGGGTATGTACCAAATAATCTTTCTATTTTAATTTTTTTTTTTTAGGAGTAGATATTCTTCTTTACATATTTGATATTTGGGCTTTTATATCTACTATTTTTAAGGCAGGATTATAAAAATTATTGAGCCTGTTACTTCTTCATTAGCGGAATTTCTATTAATTCTCTATTCTGTGGATAAGGATTAAATAATAGGACTGATTGGGTTCTATAGCATTGGCTGTCAACCAGTTTACCACATACGTAATATTTTTTTTTTAATCATTTCACCCTGAGCAAGGCGGAAACGCCACTGATGTGCAGGGGTTTACATAAATGTAAAAAGATTAATTAGAAAAGAGTAAGGAGTACAAACTAGTTAGAAAGGAAAAATAGAAAGCAGGTGCGATGACAGATACATAGGTGGAGAGAAAGGGAAGGTTATACAGGGGTGGGGAGAGAGCTAGAGTCCAGTGGTTAGTAGATGAGTATTGACTTTGCATTTAAATTTCTGGAGGTTGTAGCCGTCAGGAAAGCAAGAATACGGGATGGATGGAGGATGGTTAGATTTTGAATGGATAAAGTTTATTTTTAATTTAGTTTTATATATGGTTGGTATATATTAGTTTCTAAATATAAAGTCACGTCGAGGAAATCTACTTTTTATATTTGTATTAATAGTAACTTTTAAATTAAGATCTTTATATTTTCTATGAATTAACTTTCTAATTTTATCAATTTTAAAATTTGTGGAATTCCTCACCTACATAA
The DNA here is from genome assembly GCA_037127315.1 of Ascarosepion bandense. NCBI lineage: Eukaryota > Metazoa > Mollusca > Cephalopoda > Sepiida > Sepiidae > Ascarosepion > Ascarosepion bandense. The sequence goes on from JBBBDQ010001352.1 coordinate 227,370, forward strand.
GGCCATCATCTCTGCATAGTTTAATATCTTCTGTTTTCATATCATTATGGGCTGGAAGTTTATATAAAACAAATAATACAACATGATTGGAAGATTCGACAGTGTCTAATGACCCCATTGTTATATCAAAATTTTCTTTAAAATTATTTTAAAGAAATGTCCATTGGTCTGGATTATGAATGAAACCGGATAATTTTGCATTTGTTATGATGTTACACTCTTCCTCCAATAAATCCGAGTAAATAGTGGCACATTACAGTGCACTAATAAATAGTTCCCTTAATATGGATGGGTAATAATGCGTTCTGGTGCAGTGGATATCGACTCGGAACGACAAATCACGGTGCTAAGTTCGAATTTCAGTTGAATCCCTTGCATTCACTGATGTACAAATACCACTGGGAAAATTATTACTTCGTCTCTTCCCTCTGGATAAGGATTAAATAATCGAACTGATTGGGTTCTATAGCGTTCGCTGTTAACCAGTCTACCACAGAAAGCAACAGCAACCTACTTTCGAGACATGATCGCCCAATGCGTGCACATAACTGACTGACTGAAAATAATTGTTGAAAATATGATTAAGGCTTCTACTGGGCATAAAGTGGGGGGTCGATTTCCTATTGTTTTAAAGTAATAAACTGATCCCCCACTAATTACTACATAATAATATAGTACATCACTTCCCCGTCTTGTTATGAGTCAAATAATAGGACAGATTGGGTTCTATAGCTTTAGTCGTCAACCAGTCTACTGCAGAAAAATATGGCAACCTACTGCGGGATAATCTTCTACCCTGTCAGTCATGTCACTTTCGAGACATGATCGCCCAGTCGTGTGTCACGTATGGCAATTAACTGACTGACTAAATATAATAGTTGAAAACACGATTAAGGCTTCTACTGGACATAAAGTGGGGGATCGATTTTCCTATTGTTATAAAGTAATAAACTGATCCCCCACTAATTACTACATAATACTATAGTACATCACTTCCCCCTCTAGTTATGAGTCAAATAATAGGACAGATTAGGTTCTATAGCCTTCGTCGTCAACCAGTCTACCGCAGAAAGCAATGGCAACCGACTGCGGGATAACCTTCTGCCCAGTCAGTCATGTCTCTTTTGAGACATGATCGCCCAAAGCGTGCATCACGTATGGCACTTCACTGAATGACTGAATATTCCTCAGTATCAAATTGGATGAAAGGTCAATAGTGTTTTCTTTTATATTACAAAATCAATTTATTACATTTATGTTATTGATCCATAATTTTGATCCAAGGTACTCCAAATAAGGATGTGCGTTGTGGTGCAGTGGATATCAACTTGGAATGACAACTCGGGGAGCCGAGTTCGAATTCTAGTTGAATTCCTTGCATTCACTTACAAACAAATACCCTTGGGAAAGGTATTAATCCATTTCTTCCCTCTAGTTATGGGTTAAATAATAGGACAGATTGGGTTCTATAGCCTTGGTTGACGACCAGTCTACCACAGAAATCAATGGCAACCTACTGCGGGATAACCTTCTGTCCAGTCAGTGATGTCTCTTTCGAGACATGATCGCCCAAAGCTTGTATCATGTATGGCACCTGACTGACTATTTCGAGTATATTTTTTACTTATTCTGCTAAACACAGCTTTTCTAGGATTTAATATCCGAGTAATAGGATTTATATCAAAGTTTTACTTATGGTCGTTTATGGTGATATAACACACTTTTCTGCGGAGTTTTGCAACTCTATCATTTATTTTTAGTCTATCAGTTATATTTTTACAAAGAGCATTTATATTTTCAATCAAATTTTCTGTTATTATTTACTTTTTATAGTTTCTTGTTAAATTTTTTTCTTAATTAAAGTATTATATTCCTTCGATGTTAATTTATAGAAATTTCCTGTTTCGAAAGAAATATAATAAGCGAATTTAATTAATTCAAAATTGGCATCACCAGCAAAGTATATAAAGAAAATTAATACGTGTTTGTGTTGATTTTTCGATTGGGTTAAACAAATCTTTAAAGTCACTTAACGAAAGATTATTAAGTCTAGAGGAAATGTTTGCGAAATTAAACGGTGAAAATATTTTTCCAAAGATGGATCTTTATTAGACATATTTGAAAATAAGTAGAACGTTCAGAGTTATTAAATACACACACGGGATTGTATAATTTCAACCAATTTTGTCGTGATTACAAAATAAAAATAAACTCTCATTTCTTCATTGTTTTCAATTCGCAAGCCTTTGCGAAAATTAATTTTGAACAATAGAAAAATGTTTTGGCTCCAGGTTGAAGAAAATATCAAGTAAAGGTTTAGCGAGCTTACGTAAAAGATTTACTTTGACTAATGAAAAGGGAGCGGCTTACAAAGTGAAAAAATAACGAGCCGATGTCAAATCGCTTTTTGATATAAATAAGCAAAGAAAGTGGAATCAAAGGGAAGAGAGAAAAAGACAGTCTTTCACGTCTGAATTACGCCAGTGTCAAGCTACACCCTAATACTTCATCAGCCTCGAATGAGAGCGGTGGAATTTCAAAGAACTCAATTCAACTTTTCTCTAAATAAGGGAATGTGCGTCAAATAGGGGAAGCTGAGTTCTAATTCCCGTTGAAATCCTTGCATTCATTTACGCAATTAATTCTTCTCTTCCCTTCAGTTATGGGTTAAATAATAAGACAGACTGGGTTCTATAGCCTTGGCTGGCAACCAGTCTAACGCAGAAAGCAATGGCAACCTACTGCGGAATAATGTTCTGCCCAGTCAGTCATGTCTCTTTCGAGACATGATCGTCCAAAGCTTGTATCACGTATGGCACCAAGCTAACTGACTAACGTTAAAATATATACATTTATTCATGTTTAATACAACGGTATAACTTTTATGTAGAAATAAACACTCTCAATTTGTTTTTTACACATTTTGGAATATTAATTCATGTCTGATGATTTAATATGAATATTTTCTTTTCTTGACATTTCATCAAAACTACGAATCTCTATTATTTGATTCAGTCTGTTAAGTGCCATACGTGATACACGCTTGGGCGATCATGTCTCGAAAGAGACATGACTGACTGGGCAGAAGATTATCCCGCAGTAGTTTGCCATTGCTTTCTGCGGTAGACTGGTTGCCGACCAAGGCTATAGAACCCAATCTGTCCTGTTATTTAACCCATAACTGGAAGGAAGAGACAGATTAATACCTTTCCCAAGGGTATTTGCGCGCAAGTGAATACAATGGATTCAACTGGAATTCGATCTCGGCTCCCCGGTTTCTCGTTCCAAGCCGAAATCCACTGCGCCACAATGCACTTCTGTTATTATTTGATTACGTGTCCTGAATAAGCTACTGAATCTTAAAACATATAAATTTGTAAATACATTCCTTATCCTGTTTCGTTAAAAATAACAGCTGTCTTTCCTCGTCATTATCCCTAAGTGGCTCCAGCTATATTTCATAAAGCTATGGAAGTTAAGATAAGTGCGAAGTTTTTGCCTAAAATCAAATACGTAAGACAATTCATTGACAAAAATGCTCATCAACCAGATCAGTCAGAAGCAAGTGCAATTAAAATATATTTTCTCTGACAAATCTTACTAGGATAGAATCGTTTCTAAAACTAATAAATTATAATCAAATCTACATAATTAATACATTAAATTTGAGAGATCCACTAAACAATTTGCTTAGGAAACTTGACTGATAAGTGTCAGAAGTCATTAGGAGAATTTAAAAACATACTAACGTCAGACTTATCATTAGCGCACCAAGAACCGAAAGAACAAATCTTTTGACTTCAGTTGCTGGTGACTATGGTATAGGAGCAGTAATTCTACATAAAGATAACATCGGTAACATGATGTTGTCACACAAGCTTAGCGTTCATTACGACCGTTAGAAAAAAAAAAAAAAAAAAAAAAAAACTACATCCAGAACCAGATCGTAAAGGAAGCGTTAGCAAAAACATTTGCAGTAAAAGAAATTCACAAATTCATACGGGGAAAGAATTTTCGCTTACAGACATACCACAATGATTTCTTTAGCAGTTTTCGTTACGAAAAACAGAATTTTTTCCTTCGCATACAGGGAAAAGTTATATTAAATTACGATTTGTGCATCTCTTGGTGGTGTTATGTTTAGCAAGCTTGCATCGTTAGAACCATTACCATTGAGTAGTGAGTTTGATCCTCACTAGGCGTTCCATGCTTTAAACCTTGTGCCACATCTAAGCTGGGCACCTCAGCGTGGTGCAATGGTTAGCAATCTTGTCTTGCTAGAAAGTGTTACAACTGATTAGTGAGTTTGATCCTCACTGGGTACCCAATACTTTCGACTTTGTGTCACATCTAAGCGGCGCTTAGAAAATCAACTATTAAATTACGATGAAATACTAACTGTCCAAAAATTAGGATAGGCGGATTCATACTGATATATATGAGGATACTGATATTGGAGCATTAAAACGTGAAAGGGAAATTTAAGATGTATTACGCAACGTAGTACACCACCTACCGGTTACACTGGATGAAATATAAGTAAAAGCAGAAGACATGTTTATTTCGAAAAATAATGTCAGACGATTTTTAGAATAATATCAGCTTTTACTTTATATGTGACGAAGTTCTAAAATTTGAACAAAGAGTAGTAATACCTATCATAATACAAAAACAGTTATTAAATTAATTACACGGAAGTACATTGCTGGAAATATCAGTAAATGAAGAAAAATCTGCCAAAATTCGTTCACATACGCAGTCCGTCATTCTGCAGTTATTTAGATGACTTCGTAAGAGAAATTTCGGTAAATTTTCGTTTTAAATCCCGTCGTTTTTCCCCTTCAAATTTATCCAAAATAGCAATATCTCTGTGCAAATGCATATGCTGAACTCAAATCAAGTGTTAGTTATTGAAGAAACTTACCTTTTTTTTTATCTAAATGTCCATAACAAAAACGAACTATATCTTGCACTTTTTCTCTCCCGTAACTCTTACGAAGTCATCTAAATAACTGCAGAATGACGGACTGCGTATGTGAACGAATTTTGGCAGATTTTTCTTCATTTACTGATATTTCCAGCAATGTACTTCCGGGAATGAAAGCAATGCGCTATTATATTTCTACGCTTCTTCTTCTTCTTCTTCTTCTATGTGCCCTGTCCCTTCAGGACGTAGGCGATCATGGATCTCAACGTCTCCCTATTCCTTTTGGCTCTTAGTATGTTTGCTCCTGTTGCTCCTGGCATCCCCCGTTCCGTCATCCACCTGATCAGACTCTGCAGATATGTTATCCGCTGCCTTCCTCTGTCTGTCCTTCCTTCTATCTGACCAGTCAGTATCAGGTTCTCCAGGCTCTCCTTCCTCATTGCATGTCCCAGGAACTTCAGTTGTCTCTTCCTGATGCTCAGCATCAATTTCCTTTTTGTTGCCATTCTTTCTAACACTTCGTCGTTGCTTGTATGCTCAGTCCACGATATCCGTAGCATCCTTCTGTAGAACCACATTTCGGCCGCTTCCAGTTTTTTCCTCATTTTCGATGATATTGTCCAGCATTCACAGCCGTATTGAAGAACTGACATCACGTAGCAGTCTAGCACTCTTTTCTTCGTTTCTATTGAGATATTCCTGTGTGTTAGTATTTTGCTCATCTTCTGGAACGCGTCCTTTGCCATGCCAATTCGCCTTCGGATCTCCGTGTTGTTCTCAAAACCGGAAGTACATCGCCAGATGTTTTAGTAAAGGACGAAATTCGACCAAAATTCAAAACAAAATTTCTGTCTACGTAGAACGCCATTCTGCAGTTAATTACATGACTTCGTGAGAGTTACGGGAGAGAAAAAGTGCAAGATATAGTTCTTTTTTTTATGGACATTTACATGAAAAAGAGGTAGGTTACTTCAATAACTAATTGTTGATTTGAGTTCAGCATATCCATTTTGCAAAGAAATAATACAATTTTGGATAAATTTGAAGTGGGGGGAAAAGCCATTGGTACCTAAAATGAAAATTTACCGAAATTTCAAGCATGAAATCTCTTATGTATCAGTCAATTAAGTGTCATACGTGATACACGCTTGGGCGATCATGTCTCGAAAGTGACATGACTGACTGGGCATAACATTTTTTGCAGTACATTGTCATTACTTTCCACTTTAGACTAGTTGCCAATCAATACTATAAAAAACTCAATTTGTCCTGCTATTTAATCCATAGTTGGAAGGAGAAGCAACGGATTCATAAAATTCCTAAAATATTTATGAACACAATGAATCCAAGTGGAATTTGAACTCGGCTCTCCGATTTTGCGTTCCGAGTTAGTTAAGTGCCATACGTGATACACGCTTTGGACGATCATGTCTCAAAAGTGACATGACTGACTGGGCGGAACATTATCCCGCACTAGGTTGCCATTACATTCCCCGGTAGACTGGTTGCCAGCCAAGGCTATAGAACCCAATCTATCCTGCTATTTAATCCACAACTGGAGAGAAGAGAATGGTTAATACCTATCCCAAGAGTACTTGTGCGTAAATGAATGCAAGGAATTCAACTGGAATTCGAACTCAGCTCCATCGATTTGAAGTTCCGAGTCGATATCCACTGAACCACAAGACACATATATAGATATAGATAGCTCACAAGTAAAAGATTGTGTAGTTATTTCTCTCTTTCTGTAGTGTGTAGCCATCTTTTGATTTAACTCTTAAAATCATTTTTACTTCTGAAATTTTTCCGACATATGCAACTCCATTTGCAATCATAGATTCTATATGAAACCCGCACGCTAAAAAGAAATGAATAACTACACAAAAGGTAGACAAAAAACAGACATTTTGAGATTAGCAGACGTAACTTTATTAACATCTGTCTGACCAGTGGTTTACCATATTCGATAGGATTATCGCTGTCCTTTTTTTTATCAACTTCGTCTCCCTCTGTCACGTCATTCTCGTATCACCTGCTTCCACCTCTGTGCAAGTCGAACTACAGCGCTCGCAATTAAATTTACCAGACAGACCCGCATACAAATTTGCCAACCAACACTGCAAGTAGAAAATGTTATTCTTCATATATATTCTGCTGATATGATTTGTGCAAGTTAATAATAACAGATGTCTATGAGACAGCGCACTAAAACAGATTTAGCAGGTGAACGAAACAGATATACTGCATTATTGTCAAGAGAAAACAAGGCAGAAATGCAATATATTTTAATTTATAAATAAAGCAGAATTTGAAAAAAAAAGTTGTATTGGCGTGGCCGAGGATTCATTTCAAAGGCTGTGTAGGTTTTGGAAATGATGGAAACGAAAAGGAAATTAATACTGAGCATCAGGAGGAGAAAGCTAAAGTTAAAGTTCCTGGGACATGCGATGAGGAATGAGGGCTTCGAGAAGCTGATACTAACAGGCCAGATAGAGTAAAAAAGAGACAAGGGAAAGCAGCGGATAACATATTTGAAGAACCTGATCATGTGCTTGACGGAACGAGGGTTGCGTGGTGTAATAGGAGAAAGCGTACTAAGAGCCACAAGGATAGGGAGATGTGGAAAGCTTTGATCGCCTACTTCCTGAAAAGACAATGCACATAGAAGAAGAAGAAGAAGAAGAAGAAGAAGAAGAAGAAGAAGAAGAAGAAGAAGAAAAAGAAAAAGAAGAAGAAGAATGATGATGAGGTTTCGGAAAGGATAGAAACGGGAAGGAAATTAATATTGAGCATCAGAAAGAGAGTCTATGGCTACCCCCGTTCTGTCATCCACCTGCTCAGGCCATTCAAATATGTTATCCGCTGCTTTCCCCTGTCTCTTTTTCCCTTTGTCTGGCCTGTTAGAATCAGGTTCTCCAATCCCTCATTCCTTGAAGTGAATACGAGACAATCTTTTCAAAGATGATTGAGAGACTCGAAGTAACAAAAATTTGGTTCTCCAGAAGGATGGTGAGGATGAATTTGAGCAACGACAAGGTTTTGGAAACGAAGAAGAAACTTATACTTAGCATCAAAAGAGAGAGCTGAAATTTCCGGGACACGCAATTAAGAAAGAGGGCTTTGAGTATATAATACACACAAGACGGACAGAAGGAAAAAGAGACAGAAATAAAACAGCCAAGGTCATACTCGATGTGATTGAGCAAGTGAATGGCGAAACGAGGTTTGGGAGAGATACAAAGAGAATGACAAGTGATAGGGACAAGTGGACGCCTGTGATCTTCTACGTTCTGAAAGGGCGCGGTATTACGTATCTCACATTACGATTATGTGAAAGACAATCTCCGTAATCATTATGGGGAAATTTTAATCTATATTAAAAGATCAGTGTTAATTGAATATAGAAAACTTACACACTCTTCTGCAAACTAATTGAAAGAAGTGATTTAATTTTCTTTCTTTCATCATACAGTCAATTTTTAGCCAACTAGAGTGACAGGATGTAATCGATTTCTATTTGTTTTGTTTAGTTCAGTGGTGTGCAGTTATATGAATCTATTTCGGGGTGTTTGATGAAATTTGTTTGGAATTGGAAAAATATTGTCATCCGTGATGGCGACAGATTTTTATCACGCCCAGATGCTATTGTCTCGACAGTCGATTAATTAATTGTCTTACGGCCATTGTCGTCGATGGATGTTACTCTAAGGAAGCGTGCGAAAATTTTAAAGCTGCATGAACACACTGGCAAGCCTTACAGAGATCACGGATATTGTTGCTGTCAGCCCAGCCTTTTAACAGTCAGTAGTTTTATCAAGGCGACGAAACAATTTACCGATAATAATCCCTTCAACTTTTGAACTCCCGAGAAGGTACTTACTTATATCTTTAACATCTTAGCTTCTTCAAGACTATAGTCAAATTTTAACTATCTTACATACCATTATAATATGCAGTTGCCTCTTCTACAACAATCCCACGACATATTTTTGTTGAAGTCTTTTTTTCTTTTTTTCTTTTTTACTAGCGTGGAACCACCTCTAAACTGCAAACCAGGGGTGGTATCACCTGTTAGAGTCCAACCTATGGACAAATATTTAACGCCTAAACAAAACAGCATCTAAATTTTAACAGTAAAATTAACAGCAATACATTTTTATATAAAAGATTTATCAGCAATATATATGCATATATATATATCCCGGGATGAGATAAACAAAGAAAGAATAGTCCAAGAAATAACTCTTAACACTGAGGATATATAAATAGAGATTTATTATACCTCAGTACAATAAACCAAATACAAGTACACCAACGAACAGTTAACACAACTAACAAGTAAGAAGACAATGTCTCTGTATAGGACGTATGCGTCCGTCTTGAGAAGTAGGCTTCCGACTAGTGACGTCTAACTCTCGTCTAAGGCCGATGGCTGTCGACTCTCGTATAATGACAAATAATCTTGATCACTCCCATGTAATGACGAAGACTCTCGTATAGTCACGAACACACTCGATCTCTCTCGAGTGCTTTCCCTGTCGTTCGTTCTCGTCTAGGTCTTTTATAACCTGGGCCATACCCATTCCTGGATAGGACAGGATATTCCTCCACAACAATTTATTTATATTAAGATCAGCATCAATGCTTTTTATAGTAAAATGATAACAATGAAAATGACAATAAGATGTGGCGCAGTGGAAATTGGCTCAGAACGAGAAATTAGAGAGCCGAGTTCGAATTCCACTTGAATTCGTTGCATTGACTTACGTGCAAATACCCTTGGGAAAGGTATTAATCCATCTCTTCCCTCCGGCTGTGGGTCAAATAAGAGGGCGGATTTGGTTCTATAGCCTTGCTTATCAACCAGTCTACCACAGAAATCTTCTGCCCAGTCGTTCATGTCTCTAAACAGGTATCATCTATGGCATTTAACTGACTGACTGATAACAATAAATTTTATCTATGGCTGAAGACATACAATCGCTTCAAGATATTTAGATTTCAGCATTAACTTATTATAGAAGCTGTTATGCCATTAAATACATTAAATTTACCAACAAAAAATAGCATGAAAGAACTCTTTTATAACATTGATCTATATCGTATTCTACAATTACATCAAACTGTATTCCAAATTATCTCGAAGATACCTATAACATAAAATATATGACCGGATCCAGTAATTATATCCCTACAGACATATACACTACCGCCCATAAATATTATGCCACCCGAGTCTCTGAAAAAAATGATGTATTTCATGCTATATTTTAGTGTTTATTGCCAAATGAATAATTATAAATGAAAAAGAATGTTTCTTTTACTAATACTGCACAATATGATGTGCATTAAATGAATTTATGAATATTTAATAATTACCTATATTACAGTTTTCATCAATGAAAGAATGAAGAAAATTTAGGGTGATTCGGACGAGTTTATCTTTGCTTCCTTGTCTTGTAAAAAGTTGTAAATTAAATAATAAAAAGAGAACCATTCTATTTTCATCCACTTAAAAATAGTATGAAATACATCATTTCTTTTAAAAAACTGAGGTGGCCTAATAATTATGGCCGGTAGTGCGTGTATATATATATATATATATATTAATTCAGATACTTTAATCCAAGTGAAAAAAGCAGGAAGGTAAATTCCAAAAACCCGATCCTAATTAATATTAAAAATTTTATTTTAATACTAAAAAATGATACAGGAAGAGAGCTCCATGTAATAAAATATTACAGAGCAAATATAAATTAAAAAAGGATTAATTCAATGATGTTGAATGACCATTTCGATGTGAAAATCCCCACGGGGGATAACACATCATCTCAGCAACAGAAAAAACTGAAAGAATTTTTCGGTTGCTGAGGTGATGTGTTATCCCCCGTGGGGATTTTCACATCGAAATGGTCATTCAACATCATTGAATTAATCCTTTTTTAATTTATATATATATATATATATATATATATATATATATATATATGTAGACTATCATGGCTTCTGCTCAGATGAATTTAGCACTCTTTGACTGTTAATTTGTCGTTGAAAGGAGAGCCAACTTTCCCTGAAGAACCAATTTGGTGAAAACTTGGTAGGTTCCTTGACTCTTTAGGTTAGCTACTTACTGTATATATATATATATATATATATATATATATATATATATATATGTGTGTGTGTGTGTGTGTGTGTGTGTGTGTGTGTAGACTATCATGGCTTCTGCTCAGATGAATTTAGCTCTCTTTAAATGCTAATTTGTCGTTGAAAGAAGAGCCAACTTTCCCTGAAGAACCAATTTGGTGAAAACTTGGTGGGTTCCTTGACTCTCTAGGTTAGCTACTTAATATATATATATATATATATATATATATATATATATATATATATATAGACTATCATGGCTTCTGCTCAGATGAATTTAGCTCTCTTTAACTGTTAATTTGTCGTTGAAAGAAGAGCCAACTTTCCCTGAAGAACCAATTTGGTGAAAACTTGGTAGGTTCCTTGACTCTCTAGGTTAGCTACTTACTATATATATATATATATATATATATATATATATAAAACCTAAATGAATAATTGTAAATGAAAATAGAATGGTTCTTTTGTTAATACTGCATAACAACATGTGCATCAAATGATTTTATAAATATTTAATAATTACGCATATTGCAGTTTCTTCCAATGAAAGAATGAAAAAAAGGATTCGGACGAGTTCATCTTTCCTTCCTTGCCTGGCAAAATTTTGTAAAGTAGTAATAATAAAAAACAATTTTACTTTCATTTAGAATTATCCACTTAAAAATAGTATGAAATACATCATTTCTTTAAAACACTGAGGTGGCCTAATAATTATGGCCGGTAGTGTATATGACCAAAAACCTGAGTATCATATATCATGTACTCAATTGTGAAAGCAGAATAACGTAGATAATGTTTTTATTATTTCAGACTTATCAAGAAAATTATATTTCCATATTTAGTTACCCAGATGGAGTTGAGATGACGTTAAACGCGTTATATACCCGAGCCTGCAGATAAAGGCGTGAAGTGATACAGGAAAGATTTTAAGTGAAGATTTGTTCTAGGAAAAATTCTCCGTAGTAAGGGTGGGCTGTCGTCTATTTATCTTCTTTTTGTTTTAATCATTTCACCCCGAGCAAGGCGGAAATGCCACTGATGTGCAGGGGGCTACATAACTGTAAAAAGATTAATTAGAAAAGAGTGAGGAGTACAAACTAGTTAGAAATGAGCAATAGAAAGCTGAGAAAGCAGGTGCGATGACAGATACATAGGTGAAGAGAAAGGGAAGGTTATACAGGGGAGGGGAGAGAGCTAGAGTCCAGTGGTTAGTAGATGAGTACTGATTTTGCATTTAAATTTCTGGAGTTGTAGCCGTCAGGAAAGCAAGAATACGGGAACGAGTTCCACAGGCGAGAAGTGCGAGAGAAGCAGCTGCAGGAGTAGAATTATCGTCTGCATTCGGCTAACCAGACTGTGAATGGGTGGGACCCAGTTGCCAGTCTGGGTGCAAGAGCAAACACCTGTTGAGGAGGCACCAGTGACTTAAGTTCGTCCGAACAGAAGCCATGAAAGTATTTATAGAACAGACAAAGGGAGTCCACATTTCGATAGTGGGGAAGTGGCTGCAGTCGAGCCGCCAGATCAGTACCTATCACATTACAGACTCTCCTTTGGAGCTTGTCAAGAACACTGAGGAGAACGACAGGGGCGCCTGACCATAAATGGCAGCAGTACTCCATGCACGGACGGATGGTTGACTTGTATATATGCATGATGGATTCAGGCGGAAAAAAACATCCTGGATCGACATAGTGACCCAACCTTCTTAGCAGTAGATTTTGTTATGGATTCAATATAGTGGTTCCATTTGAGGTCTGAGGACAGGGTAAGGCCGAGGAGGCGTAGTGTATTGCTCTCAGGGAGAATCGCTTGGTCCATGCTTATGGGAGGCAAGAGAGGTTGCCTGTAATGGTTGACAGACAACAGCTTGGTCTTAGACGAATTCTCAGACGAGTCTCTGCTCTTCGGCATAGCCTAGTTTAGTTTCTTCTCCGCTCGAAGGCAGAGAGTTCTACAAGTTCAGAGCTTTTATCGCACACAAATAAAAACAAAATAAACAATCCCACTTTGTAAAACTCTACTTTGGATGGCTTTTGAGTCTTTTATTCCGTTCATTTAAAACAAAATTCATGAGAAATGGCCAGTCTTTAGCATCATTGCTGTTACCAGTTTCTCTAATATAGAATTTTTCATTTATGAAGATGGATTGATTAAAATAATGGGGGAGGGGTTGCTGAATGGGGTGCTTATGTGTTAAATTCTATCAAGTGGAAGAGAGATGCGTTTGGGAAGAATTTTAAAAAAAGAAATGTGAGGTCAATACTTATGGAATGGCACGACCATTTCTTTTACAAATCAGAGAGAACTTTGTCAACAAGTCAAAAAAAAAAAAATTACAGAATGTTTTTCACTTTAAGGAATTTAAAATCGGATGCACGAAAAAAAAATAACCGTGTTGTTTTGACAGTTGTCAGTGGTTGGACAATAACAACCTGAAAAGATTAATCTGGGTTATTGCGTTGTAACGTTCAGAATGGGGTTAGAACCACATCGTGTCGATATACCCGACACACGTTGCGAGAGATAGCGGTAGAATCACACACACGCACGCTCACACACACACAAACAGAGAGAGAGAGAGAGAGAGAGAGAGAGAGAGAGAGAGAGAGAGAGAGAGAGAGAGAGAGAAATAAATAACCAAGAAAAGGACAAAAGAAAAGAAAGTCAACCATACAAGAGGAAATTTACTTTGTCCCTGACCGAGAATTTGGTACCTAGCATTCCTTTTAGATTCAGAAGAATGATGAACTCTCTTAGTTTTAATTAGAAAAATTAATTGAATGAATATGCCTATTTAACGGCATATGAACTAATTATGGGTCATTTAACACCAACATTTAATTCACTTGGGGGTTTGGAATAATAAAAATCATGATGTTGTTCTGCTTTCACAGCTGAATAAATGGAAGATTATACTCCGCTTTTCTGCGAATACATTTGTGTGAACATGACTAGCAGAGGCGGTGATGTGTTTTATATGTCGTAGTTTTTTTTAAGTTATATTTTAGAATGCAAGATTTACGAAATTTTAGGATGGCATAACGTCATAAAAGTTCTTTCTTGTTGGTTGTTTGGTGGCATTTTAAGCGAATTTAGTTGAAGCCACAACAGTTTGTTAGTATGTGTGTATTCTTGTTAATCATTTACATAAAAATGTAATGCATCACTTAATAAATCCTGGGCCTGACATATAGATGGCGCCTCTAATAGAAAATCCATAAATGGTGGTACTAACCTTCAAACGTCACGTGTTTGGGCTAGGAAGAAAGACACGGAAACAAGAAAGTGGGTACAAAGGGTATATTAGAATAACAGAATATATATACAATTAAGTGTGTTAGTAATCTGAAAAATAGAAGTGTAAGTCTGAACAGCATAATTGCGCTGCTTCTCGACTGTCTCCCAGCTGACTCCTAGCTGCGTCCCCGGTGGTCAATCCCGTTAGTATTTATATGAAGAGGAAGAGTCCATTCCACGTAGAAGGGCACCATAACATCTTGATTGACCTTTTTACAACTTAGTAGTGAGTTCAATCCTTACTGTGTGACCCGTACTTTTGGCCTTAGAAAATAAACTCGACGTGGCGTAATGGTCAACAAGCTTATCTCCCGAGAATCATTACAACTGAATAAAGGGTTCGATCCTCACTGGTTGCACCATACTTTAGCGGCATTTACAAAATCAAAGCAGTACCCTTCGTTCTTTCCATGAAGCTAGAACTGTGTGATCGCTTGGCTGTATTCCCTTCTGCGCGTTAAAAATCATTCTTAATTTATGAATCTTTGTGGTTTGTTACTGTTGGTTTGCCTTGTTTTTATTTTGCCTGTTTTTTTTTTGTTTTTTTGTTTTTTGCTTAAATGCTGTTGTTTTGCTTTGTTGTTGTTTTGGCTTCTTGTTTTGCCTTGAATATATAGTTAGCTTACTATTATATTTTTTTCCTATTCGTCTCTCTTCATTCTCTTGTTATGTTTATTACAATTTGTTTTTGGATTGTATCTGTTGGCATTCCTGTCATTTGCATTTAATCATGACCAGTTGGTCTGCATATTTCTTCCAGCTGCAGAAACCCATTCACACAAAGACGAGAGGTGGTCCGCTCACTGCTCCATCCACACACGAAATTTGCAGCGAAATTTGCGGCGAACTATGTAAGAATAGGGGAAACATACTATTTTATTTAATTTCCGTATCAGTTCTAAGATTTCGGAAGAATATTGGAAAATAAAAATGGAGGGTTGCGTTCCAAGGACTCTGTGCGCTTGCAAATAGTAATTAAATCTTATTGTCTTTACATCCCGTCTACCCGAGGATAAACCCCATCGATCGGGTAATCTGCAACAAATCATGTGGTCCTGGAAACATCCTTCTTGAAGAAAAAGGAAAGTACATCGTTAATGATGTGGGAAAAGGAGACGAGAGAGAAATAAAGAATGGAAAAAAAAGCAACGGATGTGGGGGGAGGTATTAAAAATTTCCCAGTGCGTCGCACTTCATAAAAACTGTTTAAACTTAAGAATTTATATGGAAATATCTTTGCGATCGGAACAACTGCCCTTCTGAACCGTCTTCTAATGATTGTTAAGAGAATATTGGAAAGGTTATGAAGTCAAGCAAAGAACAAAGAAAAATCAATAAAAGATGGAGGAAAAAGAAAAAGGCAAGGTAGAAGAAATTAAATAAATACAAAATCTTTTCACTCTTTTTTTTTTTTTCAATTGGAGTAGATAGACTAAAATATCGCCCGGTTCACACTCCACCCACGTCTATTGAACAGCTGAAGAGGCTCATCCCTTGTTCCCTGTTCAGGATGTGCTTTCCGGTTTTCTCTTTTCCAATCTTTTCACTCTTACGTAGCCCCCTGCGCATCAGTGGCGTTACCGCCTGACTTGGGGTGATATGATTAAAAAAAAAGTACCGACACGCGTATTAACAACACACAATATATTAACTAATATTGCCGTCCAACATACACCTAAACAAACAAGCATTTCTACACAAACATCCACTTCCGCTATTATACGCTTTATTATAAAATATAAATATTTCACGCACATACATTTAAAAAGAATTTATTGCTTTAATACACATGACACATGTTTGGCCAATAAGAACTAACCTCAAGTCATAAAATACTTGTATGCTACCTATTTATGTCTCTTTTTATTCTATTCTCTTGGCCGATTCTGATCCTTATATATTAGGCATAAGTACGCTGGATATCGACTCGGAACGAGAAATCGGAGAGCCGAGTTTAAATTCCAGTTGAATTCTTCGCATTCATTTGCGCACAAATACCCTTGCGAAAGGTATTAATCCGTCTCTTCCTTCTAGTTATGGGTTAAATAATAGGACAAATTGGGTTTTATAGCCTTGGTCGGCAACAAGTCTACTGCAGAAAGCAATGGCAACCTACAGCGGGATAATCTCTTTCGAGACATGGCCGCACATAGCGTGAATCACGTATGGCACTTAACTGACTGACTGAATATAATAGTTGGAAACAATTAAAACTTTTACTGTGCACAAAGTGGGGGATCGGTTGTCTTTTGTTAGGAAGTAATAAACTGATCCCCCCTATTATGCTTAATATACTCTATGTCTTCTCCCTCCAGCTATGAGTTAAATGGCAGAACACATTGTGTTCAGTAGCCTTTGGTGACAACCAGTCTACCACAGAGAGCAATGCCAACCTACTGCGGGATAATCTTCTGCCAAGTCAGTCATGTCTCTTTCGAGACATGATCGACTAAGCGTGTATCACTTATGGCACTTAACTGATTGACTGAATATAATAGTTGAAAACATGATTAAGGCTTCTATTGGGTATAAAGTGGGGGATCGATTTCCTATTGTTTTGACGTAATAAACTGATCCCCCACTAATTACTACATAATAATATAGTACATAACTTCCCCCGTCTTGTTATGTGTCAAATAATAGGACAGATTGGGTTCTATAGCCTTAGTCGTCAACCAGTCTACAGCAGAAAGCAATGGCAACCTACTGCGGGATAATCTTCTGCCAAGTCAGTCATGTCTCTTTCGAGACATGATCGACCAAGCGTGTATCACTTATGGCACTTAACTGACTGACTGACGAAAGAAAACAAAGAAGCTAGGAAAGGACGGAAGGAAATTAACAATAAAGAAGAACTGATAAAAATTATTAAACGAAAAAGGAATAACAAATAAAGAAATAGAAAAAATAAATATAAAATAAACACACACAAAAAAAGAAAAAAACAAATATATTAAAAAATTAACTTGAGTCAAAGAAACAGTGGTTCAATGGAGAGGGAATTCGAGTTTTCTTAACTGCATATCAACTTCTGTGGGTTTAATTTCTTTTTTTAATAATTTCACTCCAAGCATGGCATTCCACTGCCACTATTGCGTAGGGGTTTACATAGGGAAAGGTGATGAGAAAGAGTGGTTAGATATAGGAAATATCAGAAGGAGAATGATATACGGGTAAGGATATTGAGGATGAGGGTTGGGTAGATGGGAAGAGTGTTTGAGAGAATGGATGCGAGTTAGTATGTTAGGAGGTGTCTATTGACCTTACATTTAAACTCCTGGAGATTGTAGCTGTCGGGGAAGCAAGTGTGTGGAAGAGGCGGTAAGTGCGAGAAAAGAAGCTGTTAGATTAGAAATTGCGGTTACATTTTATCGGTTTCACTGTAAAAGGGTGGGACCTAGTTGCTAATCTAGTATCTCGTGCAAATTCGTACCTAGGTGGGGTTTTAAGGTATTTTTTAATGTGCAGAAGGTTGATTTAATCAGATTTCGATGAAAAAAATATTTAATTTTTTTATTTAAATAGCTGAAGCTATCTTCTCGTTTTTATTCAGAAATGTATTGCTGTTCATATTTTTTCCTTCAAAAATGTGTTATGGCAATAATTTTTTTTTTGAATATATTGTTAGTAATATTTTTCCTTCAAAAATGTACATTTTCCTATGAGTCTATTTTCATGAAGATATTACTATAACAGTCTACTTTTATACTTTAATCGTATTTTGACTCCAGTTTGAAGTTAACTATTTACCCATAGCTGGGACCCTAACAGGTGCTACTACTTCGGGTAAGGATGGACCTGGAAACAACAGCAATTAAGAGGTGGTTCCATGCTCTTCACAACCTCCCAGTCAGAAGCCTTGCTGCCAAATGCAGTTTACCGTTGTACCAAGGACCATGGAGAACCGAGTTCGAATTCCAGTTGAATTCATTACATTCGCAAATACGATTGAGGAATTTATGACCCAATCTCTTCTCCTACTATCGATAGGTTGATTAGAAAAACAGATTTGGGTCTATAGCCTTGGTTAGCAACGATTCTCACGCAGAAAAAAATGTCAAAATTCACCAGCAAAATCTTCTGCCTCGTCACTTATTCATCGAAAGAGACCTGATCGCCCAACAGTGTATCATGTATGACATTTATATGATTAACTTAATTATGTAATTAAAAAAGACAAAAATAATCTAAGAAAAAATATGAAATGAGTATATTTTTAATCAATTCACTTTAAACAAAGAGATAATGTAGTAAACAAAAAAGTTCTAGATTTAAAAACTCAAATGCTAAGCATTGACTCATTGATTTTGTTAGAAATAAACAAGTTTTCTCAAATTTACAAACTTTGCTTAATGCACACAAAACTCGCTAAATTTCACACCTCGATGCGAAATGTTTTTCGGACAATAAAAAGCCAGGAAAAATCTATAAACAAAATAGAAGGACCAGAATCACATCCGAGAGTGAATTCCTAAATGACATACAAACGATCTAAAAGACAGAACAAGTTGACCATCGCCAGACCGAGATAAGATAGCGAGCGTAATTAAAACGTATCTATAACAAACGTCAAGAGGTCATTATTGCTGTCTCTATCTTTCTATCTCACCTCTCACCACCTTCCTTTTCACTATTCACCCTAAGCGATAACTTCAAAGACAATCCTACGCAACAATAAACGCTCATACATACATTCATACATATATACATAGAAACATACATCCATACATATATACATACCTACATACATACGTTCCTGCCTGGGTAGACATAAGCTCACTCTTGCAAGGACGACTACGAAATCTTCATACTCTTAAATTCTTAATACAGTTTCTCATTGAACATTAACTTCTGCCATTTCATGTTATTCTATTCAATTAATGAATTTCTATTCTGAACATTGAAAAGGTGTACTTTTATTCTTCCGCATATTACAATCTCTAATCTTCTGATGATAATCTAAACTTATTTATAAATAGAACTTTGTCTCTGTGTGTGCGTCTCTGTGTGTGTGTGTCCGTTACGTATAGACTCCAAAACGGCTGAACCGATTTTCTTGAAAATTTACACAGTTGTACTATAAACGTCTGCAAGTGTTCTTAGCTAGGTTTTGTGTCGAGGTACCCTCGATAAATATCGAAAATCGATAATCGAAAAAATCGGGTTATAGGAGTGGTCCGATTTTAATCAACTTTGATGCACTCATAGACAAAGACATGTGAAACGATATTCAGAAGTTTCAAGGTTGCAGTTCTTACAATAGTGCCGAAAATCAATAATATATATATATATAAAAGGCAAGATGTTTGTGTGTGTCTGTTTATCTGCCTGTATGTCTGTATTTTTTCAGCCCTTTTATTTTAGTTTTTTCTTCGGGTTTGGCTCTAAGTAGGTATAATTGTTATTCTTAGTCTCAGCCATGATACCATTTACTCACAGGACTTATTTAGCCTTCAAAATTCATTTGATATCGATACCAGGAAATCAAAATTTGACTTACATCCATTCATTTTTCTTTCAGTCTACGGTTTCGCTTTAACTGGAAACAACTATTGCTTTTTAGTCTTTCGTGCCAACGTCGAAAGAGTCTGAGCTCCAGGACCATGGATTAGTTTTAAAGCTTTCATTACACCCGAGCAACGTTGGGCTATACTGCTAGTATATATATATTTGATGCGATTGGTAAATTGTCGCAATTGTTTTATTATTTCAAATATTCTTTAGCTCCAGGACCATGGATTAGTTTTAAAGCTTTCATTACAACCGAGCAACGTTGGGCTTTATTGCTAGTAGCGAATAATCCTAAGATGTAGGGAGGTCGGTAATGTTTGACACAAGGCCGATTAAAAAAAACATTATTCAACTCACTACTGCTTCAATACTTTCATTAAGCCGAAGGTGGGGCTAATGGAGGTGAAAGATAATGGAAAATCTTTAAAAGGAATCGCAGACCAACTCTTTAGCAGTGAAAATGGATAAACGTTCATTTCTGTTCACTAGACCGAAAAGCAGTGTTAATTAGATGGCAAGTGAGCCTCTATAAACTTATAAACTATAGGGTGCGTCAGTCATGCCTGATACAAAGCCACTTCCAAACATAGTCGACTATCCCCATAATTTTGAATATCATCAAGTTGTTAAAAAGATTTGCTGAACATTAACATAAATGTGTAAGAAGAATTGTTCGATGAAAAACAAGTAACGATTTAAGATTATCAAAAGTTGAAGAAATATTCGTTGTAGAAATTTGATGGAAAGAGTTTATGCGTACGTATGTATGTATGAGCGTTTGTTTGATAGGAATGTCTTTGAATGGAGAAGAAGAAGTAAAAGGAATCAGCACACGTGAAAGAAGGAGAAAGAGAACACTATGCGACGCGACCTTATGTCCTGGTCAACTTGAAATTTCTGCATGATTACATTTTAGCTTGTCCGTCTCTCCTGCTTCCATATCTGACGTCTGACTGACGCTCACCGGAGCCTTTTATAGTAATTTAGATTTTTCGCACTGGATCGTTAAGTCCTTTTTGGTCTTGAAAATATTTTCTATTGGTTAGAAAACCAATTTAACATCGACTTACGAAATCCGGTTCAAACTTTTTCTTTAAGCACATGGTCAATCCTTTTTCTGTTTGGGAAAAACCAGGATTTCACACGTCATTGTGAATTTTTGTAAAAGTAAAAAAGGTTGATTTTAATTCTTAATTCCCTATCCCACAAACCTATAAACGGGAGAACAAAAGAAAAAATGAAATATAGCAAAAAAGAAGGAATTAAGTAAGTAGGAATGAAAAATACAAGAAAGAATAAAAACAACAACAAAAAAGAGGGAGACAAAGAAAGAAAAATAGAAAAAAAGAGGAACAAATGAAAGTAATTGTGGTGATACGGAACAAAAGCGATGGACCGGCTGTAAGCGCTTTCACGACCAAAAAGCAAATGACCAAAAGTTCTCGTGAGCCGCCGGCTCCGCGCAGATGTTCCGGTTAAAAACTAAAAATTAATCAAATATTAAATTTCCAGTTCGCGAGCCTACGCGAATTTTATTTATCAGCCAATGGGCAGCCAAGAATCAAATACAATTGTGAAATCCCAAATGATCTGCTGTGATCCAAAAAGAAGATATAAAAACCGGATACAGAAAGCTTCGACAGGCAGACCGACTCGAGGAGAAAAGAGTAATTAGTAGCTCTCTTGACCGAAAGTTAAGTGGCTTACTACGTTCATCCCCTTACCTCTTTCCTTCTTCCCTGCCTCAAAAACTACTTACTGATCTAAGAAGCGACTACATCAAAGACATTCCTTACTTACACACTCCCAAATTCCTAAGCACTAATTCATTTCAGCATTTTATTGCCATGAACATTTTAACACCCGTTGGACCTATATTTCAAGTATTACTTCAATTGTAAAAACCTTAATTGGTATGTGTGTATATAAAATGTTATTTTTTAACTCAGTTTGCTTTTCTTGATTTTATAATCATTTTATGACTTATAGTGGGCTATCTACAACAAGGCCAAATTCCGTTAATCTCCAACGATATACAACTACCCTTCACTAGAACGGACTCCCACTACAAACAGGGAAAAGTATAGATACCCCACTATAAAATATCGATAAATAAAGAATAAAAGAAGAAAAAACCTGAACAAAAACTAAGAAAGAGAACGAAAGAAACGTTAAAATAAATATGAAATAAAAGAAAAATTACCGAGCGGATAAACAGTTATTTGAAAAAAAAATACATTTTCAATACAATAAGATATGAATAACGGTACAGCAATAATTGCTCAAGCGAAATTGGTTAGGAAGAAAAAGAAGACGGAAAAAATGTAAATATTTATTTAAAAATGTCTACGGAAGAAAAATTATCATCATGAAAAAATGAAAATAAACAAAAGAAATTAATAGACCAAACGGAAAAAGCAATAACCTTAGAAGACACGACACTAAATCAAAGTGGACAACTGACATATGGGTATCTTCCGATAAAAGAGTTCCATCGAAAAGCGGAAGTTGGTGTTTTATGAGTCGACCAAGACCAACGAAGTAATGACCTTTCTTCGCTTGAACTTGCGTACGACCGGTCGAGCAATCACAAAACAAATATACAACCGCTTTAAGATTAAACTTAATTGACCTCAGGTAATTAACAACAAATAATGGTTGTCATAAAGCAGGAACAGCAGCCGTAAATTTTACTGCATAAAAATATTAATAATAATGATGTCTTTAAAAACAAAAAAAAAAAAAAAAACAATGCTAAAACAAAACACAAAATACATAAAAAATTTTCAGTATGGCTAATGCTAGCCAAATATACCAAGAAAGGAAAATATGTTTAGAAATATGAACCGGAATGTAAAAAATAATAAAAAAAATCAAAACAAAAAATTAACAAAATTCGATTGATGTTTAAGAAATCTTGCAGAAATTAAAATAAATATGTATTTATCACAGAAAATTTATGATTACAATGTGTATATAACACGCTAAGATTTGCCTTACTCCACCGTACGCCGATAGCTTACTAGTAGAATCTTCGACTAATGCAAAATTGGTCTGGTTTCAATATCTTGGCGGGAAGCATAGTATTTTCTGTGATAAATAGCCGTCATCAAATATGAAAGAATTGCAACTGATCGACGTTCATTTTTGAGAGTTAGCGGCAGAAACAATCCTGCATATATATATATATAAATCTACCATCCGCCCGTGCATTGAATACTGCTGGTCTAGTGCTCCTACTATCCACCTAAAGGTTCTTGACAAAATATTCAACGGAGAAATTGCAACGTGATCGATCGCGACATGGCAGCTCGGATGCACTCACCGGTGCATTGTGGCTTCCCTGTGTCTCTTCTGCAAATACTTTCACGGCTTCTGCTCAGATGAACTTAGCTTACTGGTGACCCCTATATATAAATTTACTCGAGCCACAAGATTAGCAACTAGGTCCTTTTACTGTGAAAACCAATAAAATATAAGTGCAAATCCTACTCCAACAGCTTCTTTTCTCGAACTTCCCGCCTGTGGAATTCCCTTCCATCTATTTGGCTCCCAGACAGCTACAATCTCCAAGAATTTAAATGCAAAGTCAATAGTCATTTCCTATCTCACTAACCTGCATCCTCTCTCTCATGCTCCTTTCTCCGTCCACTCCACTCTCATCAGTATTCTCATCCTTCCTTTACCCACTTCCTGACACCCTTTGTAATCTGTCAGTTTTTCTCATAACTTTCCTCCTATGTAAACCCCTGTAAAACAGTAGCAGTAAAATGCCTTGCTTGGGGCGATATGATTAAAAAAGATAGATATATAGATAGACAGATAAATAGATAGCCCGACAACTACCATCTGCATGAATTTTAATATAAAGTCAATAGTCATCTCCTATCTCACTAACTTACAGCCTCTCTCCCGTGGTCTCATCTCATGTCTACAGTATTCGCATCTCTCTCTTTCTGACACCCACTTTATTCTGTGACTCCTTCTCATAACTTTGCTCCTATGTAATCCCCTGCACAACAGTGTCAGTATAAAGCCTTGATTGGGGCGATACGATTATAAAAAAATAGTTTCAACCCAGTTTCTCCATTGTCGCAATAAGTGGATGGCGATAATGGGTAGCAAGGTCAAGATACCTGTTGTCATGCGACAGGAAACTTTCTTTGTCCTTTATGCATAGGAGCACTCAAGATATATGTGTCATTTTTGGCAAATAACAAGATATGAAACAAGGCAAAGAAATTTAGCAGCACTCACTATATATGTGTCATTTTTGGTAAATAACAAGATATGAAATAAGGGAAAGAAATTTAGGAGCACTCAAGATATATGTGTCATATTTGGTAAATAACAAGATATGAAATTAGAGAAAGAAATTTAGAAGCACTGAAGATATATGTGTCATATTTGGTAAATAACAAGATATGAAATAAGGGAAAGAAATTTAGGAGCACTCAAGATATATGTGTCATTTTTGGCAAATAAGATATGAAACAAGGCAAAGAAATTTAGCAGCACTCACTATATATGTGTCATTTTTGGTAAATAACAAGATATGAAATAAGGGAAAGAAATGTAGGAGCACTCACGATATATGTGTCATTTTTGGTAAATTACAGGATGTGAAATAAGGGAAAGAAATTTAGGAGCACTCAAGATATATGTGTCATTTTTGGCAAATAACAAGATATGAAACAAGGCAAAGAAATTTAGCAGCACTCACTATATATGTGTCATTTTTGGTAAATAACAAGATATGAAATAAGGGAAAGAAATGTAGGAGCACTCACGATATATGTGTCATTTTTGGTAAATAACAGGATGTGAAATAAGGGAAAGAAATTTAGGAGCACTCAAGATATATTTGTCATTTTTGGCAAATAACAAGATATGAAATAAGGGAAAGAAATGTAGGAGCACTCACGATATATGTGTCATATTTGGTAAATAACAGGATGTGAAATAAGGGAAAGAAATTTAGGAGCACTCAAGATATATGTGTCATTTTTGGCAAATAACAAGATATGAAACAAGGGAAAGAAATGTAGGAGCACTCACGATATATGTGTCATTTTTGGTAAATAACAGGATGTGAAATAAGGGAAAGAAATTTAGGAGCACTCAAGATATATGTGTCATTTTCGGCAAATAACAAGATATGAAATAAGGGAAAGAAATGTAGGAGCACTCACGATATATGTGTCATTTTTGGTAAATAACAGGATGTGAAATAAGGGAAAGAAATTTAGGAGCACTCAAGATATATGTGTCATATTTGGTAAATAACAAGATATGAAATAAGGCAAAGAAATTTAATTTATGTAACTTTGTGAAAAATCCAAATTATTCCCTTTTCATTACGATCTAACAGATAATACAACCTAAATAAACTTAACATTAACGGACATTTGACGTCAATTTGTAGTGTTTTGTATTTCTGTTCAGGTCTAGGAAATAAATAAAATATTATGCACGTGTAAATATTTTATCTGCGTCACCATATCAGTTGCTTTGGCCGAATGCTAAAATAGGACTGGAGCTTAAGTTTGCGCAAAATGAGTGAATTCATACCACCAGCAAAGATTTTGGCTGGGTGAACTTCAATGCTTCTGATTTCTGGGAATTCAAGAACAGCAAATGATAAGCATTAATTTCTGAGAGTTCCAACCCAGTGTATGCTTCCACATTGTCGCAATAAATGGATGGCGATAGCAAGGACAAGACACCTGTTGTAACGGCGACAGGAAAGGCTCTTTTTTCTTTACGCATACAAGCACTCAAGATAAAGCTGATCTGGTTCTGTAGGATGATAGCAAGAATTCTATACATCCACAACTAGAAAATGGAAGCAAAAATCCCATAAAAAGAAACAATTCACATTTCAAAGATATATATAGAGGAAAGATGGTTTTTAAAATTTGATACTCATACAGCAGACTGAAAGCAAGAGGGACAGAGAAAATCAAATGCATAGCCTGTCTACAGAGCTTGATTAACTGGATGGCAAAGAAATTGGTTTCAGGTAGAGAACAAAAAGACTAAACTTATTAAGTGCTGTGTAGAACAGGTCACTGTGTCAAAATATTTTATATACGCACTTAAGGGACAGGGCACAATGTGGTTAACCCCGGAGGTGCTTATCCACCGAGAGTCTAGAGTAGGAGCATACTTACAGATGTTTGTTTTGATGTCTGTCCTTAAATTTGGCAGGGAGTGCTGGATGATCTCATCAAAGGTGAAGGAAAAACTTGAAGCAACTGAAATGTGGATCCACAGAAGGATGCTTCGAATATCATGGATCCAGCATGTGAGCAATGAGGAGGTTTTGGAAAGGATGGAAACGAAAAGGAAGTTAATGCTGAGCATCTTGAAGAGACAGCTGAAGTTCTTGGGACGTGTGATGAGGAAGAAGGGCTTGGAGAATCTTATACTCACAGGTCAGATAGAGGGAAGAGAGACATTGGATAGCAGCGGATAACATATTTGAATTGCCTGAGAACGTGGATGGCAGAGTGGGGTTTGCGTGGGGTAACAGGAGAAGGCGTGATAAGAGCTACCAGGAATAGGAAGACGTGGAAACCCCAAATGTCTAGGTCCTGAAAGGACATGGCACATAACAGCAAAATAATATTCAAAACAAAATTGAGAACAGACAATGTGAAAAATTTATTAATGTCGGGTTTCGCAGATAGGAGTGTGTCTTATCGTCAGAAAAACGAACAGAAACTCATTTTTTCCTTCTCTTTCCCCCTCTCTCTCTCTCTCTCTCTCTCCATCTACTGAATATTATATATTGCTATATATAAAATATATATTTGTAACATACAACGTGTTTTAGCACGTGCGATACCCTGTCTTCATCAGCCGCCGACCAGGGGTGATGTCACGGTTTCGGTGGCTATGGCGGGACAGCCACCCCTAGGGCCACCAGCAGCGTTTGCCACCAGGCAGAGTATGAAGATAAACTTGTTGATTATCCCTCCTGTATATTCTCATAAAGAAGTAAATAAAACAATCGTTCCTCTTTGCAGTTTATATCGGCAATGAAATTTCCTGAACGCGTTTGCTGTTATTGATCTCGACCAATTCCAACTTGACGCGTTCTGTACCGTTGAACGAATGAGGTGCGAAGCGCTTTTTAAACCACGGCTAGTGATGCCTATTTTTAAAAGGAAAGAAATAACTGAATGTCCCAGAAACCCACGACACCCAAACTCAATAGGCATCACGTTACACGTCCAACCATTGTCCACACATTTCTTTAGCTCGTGCGCCTCTGCCCTGTTCTCTTCCCAAGGGACTGTTAACTCTATGAGCAAGTCGGACTACGAGACGATGTCGGGACGCTTGTTTGTCTGTGTGATGTGTATTGGAAATTTTAGAGACGTCATTAGATCTGCTGAAACCTCCCAATCACTGGCTCCGCTCAGCCGTTATATATATATATATATATATATATATATATATATATAGTCATCAGCAGACATATCTGTTTCGCTGTATCACAGCTCATCAGTACGATTACACAGCCGATTGCTTTTTACCAAGGACTGAAACACCACCAAATTGGCGTCAGTCGGCGATTCTAAATATGAGCTACGGAGACAGCCTTTTTAACGCGTATATTTTCATTATACACGCCCAATAATATATATATATATATATTACTCACTCAGCAATATATATATATATATATATATATATATATATATTAGTTTTTGGTCATAATAAAATTAGACAAGTACACAGTTGTATTAAAAAGAATTCAAGAAATTATATTGTAGAAATTTTGAATATTCTACATTTAGATCTATCTCTCGCCCGGTTCACACTCCACCCATGTCTATTGAACAGGTTAAGAGGCTCATCCCTTGTTCCCTGTTTAGGACGTGGTTTCCGGCTTTCTCTTTTCCAATCTTTTCACTATTACGTAGCCCCCTGCACATCAGTGGCGTTACCGCCTTTCTCGGGGTGATACGATTAAAAAAAAAAAAAAAAAATTTGGGAATGAGTCATTTCGCGACCTATATATATACATATATATATAGTGCAGGAAAATGTTAGAACACGTAGACTTTTAACACACTGTTCAAGTATTTACTTTTAGAAAGAGTGCTCGATACAAAGTAGAGCTTTATATTGTAATAGTTGTTACAATGGTTTATAATGTAAACTCAATAGTCATCTCCTCTCACACTAACTTGCATCTTCTCTGTCATGTTCCTTTCTCCGTCCACTCTACTCTCATTAGTATTCCCATCCTTCTCTTACCCACTTCCTGACACCCCCTATAACCTGTCACACCAGTAACCCTCTGCACACCAGTGGCAGTAAACTGCCTTGCTTGTGGCGATATGATTACAATAATATATATATATATATATATATATATATATATATATATATATATGAAATTATTTGTTTGAACATTATTTTTGATCGATACTCGTATTTAAGTAGATATTCTGTTTTATTTCACGGAAATTAGCGAAGATTAACGAAACTGGTTATAAACAACCGACAATTTGAAATGATTTGTTTGAACATTATTTTTGATCGATACTCGTATTTAAGTAGATATTCTGTTTTATTTCACGGAAATTAACGAAGATTAACGAAACTGGTTATAAACAACCGACAATTTGAAATGATTTGGTTGAACATTAGTTTTGATCGATACTCGTATTTAAGTAGATATTCTGTTTTATTTTACGGAAATTAACGAAGATTAACGGAACTGGTTATAAACAACCGACAATTTGAAATTATTTGTTTGAACATTATTTTTGATCGATACTCGTATTTAAGTAGATATTCTGTTTTATTTCACGGAAATTAGCGAAGATTAACGAAACTGGTTATAAACAACAAACAATTTGAAATTATTTGTTTGAACATTATTTTTGATCGATACTCGTATTTAAGTAGATATTCTGTTTTATTTCACGGAAATTAGCGAAGATTAACGAAACTGGTTATAAACAACCGACAATTTGAAATGATTTGTTTGAACATTATTTTTGATCGATACTCGTATTTAAGTAGATATTCTGTTTTATTTCACGGAAATTAACGAAGATTAACGAAACTGGTTATAAACAACCGACAATTTGAAATGATTTGGTTGAACATTAGTTTTGATCGATACTCGTATTTAAGTAGATATTCTGTTTTATTTTACGGAAATTAACGAAGATTAACGGAACTGGTTATAAACAACCGACAATTTGAAATTATTTGTTTGAACATTATTTTTGATCGATACTCGTATTTAAGTAGATATTCTGTTTTATTTCACGGAAATTAGCGAAGATTAACGAAACTGGTTATAAACAACAAACAATTTGAAATTATTTGTTTGAACATTATTTTTGATCGATACTCGTATTTAAGTAGATATTCTGTTTTATTTCACGGAAATTAACGAAGATTAACGAAACTGGTTATAAACAACCGACAATTTGAAATGATCTGTTTGAACATTATTTTTGATCGATACTCGTATTTGAGTAGATATTCTGTTTTATTTCACGGAAATTAACGAAGATTAACGAAACTGATTACAAACAACCGACAATTTGAAATTATTTTTTTTAACATTATTTTTGAATGATACTCGTATTTAAGTAGATATTCTGTTTTATTTCACGGAAATTAACGAAGATTAACGAAACTGGTTACAAACAACCAACAATTTGAAATGATTTTTTTTAACATTATTTTTGAATGATACTCGTATTTAAGTAGATATTCTGTTTATAATCAAACAGTATATATATTTATTTCTACCGGCCTGATTATTTACGATAATCATCATGTTACGGAAATTAACGAAGATTAACGAAACTGGTTATAAATAACCAACAATTTGAAATGATTTGTTTGAACATTATTTTTGATTGATACTCGTATTTAATTAGATATACTGTTTTATTTCAGGGAAAATAACGAAGATTAACGAAACTGGTTATAAACAACCGACAATTTGAAATTATTTGTTTGAACATTATTTTTGATCGATGCTCGTATTTAGATATTCTGTTTATAATCAAACAGTATATATATATATATTTATTGGCTTGATTATTTACCATAAATTTTTGTTACGAAAATGAGTCATTGTGCAGGATTGCGAAGCCAGCAATTGACCTCGTGCGTCTTACACCTCTCGACCACGAATGACCAACAGTCTAAACAAAGTCAAATCAACCCTATATAACATAAATTTCCATTCATCGTAATAACCATATCTGCTCTGAGACGTATCGTAATATTAACAAATGTATACATGTTATGAAATTAACGAAGATTAACGAAATTTTTTTTAATAAATAATCAGGCCGCTAGAAATAAATATGTGATATTGTTTTATTCTAAACATAATATCTACTTAAATACGAGTATCGATCAAAAATAATGTTCAAACAAATAATTTCAAATTGTCGGTTTGTTAATCTTCGTTATATATGCCACTGATGAGCGGGGGGCTACATAACTGTAAAAAGATTAATTAGAAAAGAGTGAGGAGTACAAACTAGTTAGAAAGGAACAATAGAAAGCTGAGAAAGCAGGTGCGATGACAGATACATAGGTGGAGAGAAAGGGAAGGATATATGGGGGTGGGGAGAGAGAGCTAATAGATGAGTATTGACATTGCATTTACACTTCTTGAGGTTGTAGCCGTCAGGAAAGCAAGAGCATGGGAGCGAGTTCCACCGGCGGGAAGTGCGAGAGAAGAAGCTGCAGGAGTAGAATTGTCGTCTGCATTTGGCTAACCTGACTGTGAATGGGTGGGACCCAGTTGCCAGTCTGGTTGCACGAGTAAACACCTGTTGAGGAGGCACCAGTGACTTAAGTTCTTTGGAGCAGAAGCCATGAAAGTATTTATAGAACAGACAAAGGGAGGCCACATTTTGACGGTGGGGAAGTGGCTGCAGTCGAGCCGCCAGATCAGTACCTATCACATTACAGACTCTCCTCTGGAGCCTGTCGAGAACACTGAGGAGAACGGCAGGGGCGCCTGACCATAAATGGCAGCAGTACTTCATGCACGGACGGATGGTTGACTTGTATATATGCAGGATGGAATCAGGCGGAAAAAAACATCCTGGATCGACATAGTGACCCAACCTTTATATATATATATATCATCTTTCGTTTTAGGCACAACTCGGAGTTTTATGCATTATGTAATCATCAAGTGCATATTATGAACTGAACTTTTCATAATTTGAATCAGTTATTAGCGTTCTTTGTTTTAAGTTTTGATTGTGAAAACTTTAAGATATTTTAGCGGATAAGAAATTAATTTAAATCAACCTTCTTCTTCACTTTTACAAAAACTCACAATGAGGCGTGAAATCTTGGGTTTTTACAAATAGAAAAAGGATTGACCATCTGCTTAAAGAAAAAGTCGAACCCAGATATTTCAATTAGATGTTAAAATGATTTTTGACAAATAGGAGCGACTTGCACGACTTGAGAACTTAGCAATCCAGTGCTAAATTCAAAAAGAAAGTGAGACACACATCTAAAATGTAACTTCAAACTTCAAGCGACCCGGCCATTTTCCTCTTTATCTTTCTCTTTCTCCTTATCTATTTCAACAATAACTACTAGAACAATTTGTACGAACTCTACCCTTAACCTCTTAATAATTTTTCTAACTGAACCTTAACTTGTACAACATATGTTATTCCTTCTTTTAATAAATTTCTATTTTAACATGAAAAAATGTATATTTTATTATTCCACAATTCTACACTATTACCGCCAAACAACCTTCTGATGAAAACCTTCTGATGATAAATCTGCATAAAACTTGTAAGCTGTAGGCAGTTCGGTTAAGTAAGACACAAGGCCGAATCAAAGAAACATCAACCAGCTCCCTACGTAACAATATAAGTAAAATATACCTTTAAAATACTTAAAACTAGCAGTATAGCTTGGCGTTGTTCGGGGGTAATGAAAGCTTTAAAACTAATATATGGTCCTGGAGCTCAGAATCAGCCTAAAGAATATTCGTATGAAGTTTGGTGAGAATCGGATAAAAATTGTGGATTTGTATAAAGGACATACAGACAGATAAACAGACACACACACAAACATCTTGCCTTTTATATATATACTAGCACTATAGCCCGGCGTTGCTCGTGTGTAATGAAAACTTTAAAACTAATCCATGGTCCTGGAGCTCAGACTCTTTCGACGTTGGCACGAAAGACTAAAAAGCAGTAGTTGTTTTCAGTTAAAGCAAAACCGTAGACTGAAAGAAAAATGAATGGTGTAAGTCAAATTTTGATTTCCTGGTATTCATATCAAATAACTCTTTCGTGGTAAACTGAATTTTGAAGGCTTAAATGAGTCCTATGAGTAAATGGTATCATGGCTGAGACTAAGAACTACAATTATACCTACTTAGAGCCAAACCAGAAGCAAAAACTGAAGTAAAAGTGCTGATAAAATACAGACATACAGGCAGATAAACAGACACACACACAAACATCTTGTCTTTTATATATATATATATATATATATATATATATATATAATCGATTTTCTGCACTATTGTAAGAACTGCAACCTTAAAACTTCTGAATATCGTTTCTTATGTCTTTGTCTATGATTGTATCAAATTTGATTAAAATCAGACCATTCGTTCTATAACCTGATTTTTTCGATTATCGATTTTCGATATTTATCGGGGTACCTCGACACAAAACGTAGCTAAGAACACTTGCAGATGCTTATAGTACAACTGTGTCAATTTTCAAGAAAATCGGTTCAGCCGTTTCGGAGTCTATATGTAACGGGCACACACACAGACACACACACACACACACACACACACACATACAAAGTTCCATTTATAAATAAGTTTAGATTTTTTAAAAGAAAAATATGCATGAAAACAAAAGGACAGATTATCCAGCCGACGTGTTTTTTCTTCTGATGAAATCTATGAAGACAGATGTAAGACATTTTTTTACCAGTCGTTCTCAAAAATAGGCTTTTTATTTTTTGCCTCCTTGCGGTTTTGAAAAAAGGAGACTAGACAGAGGAAGGTTGTGGTGTATGTAGAAACATCTGTTTCAGAACAAAAGAAAAAATCTCGATAGTTTTTCAACATTATTAAATTCAAGCACCCTGAAGAAATATAAATCAAGTTAAACGATATGTCAATTTAAATTATGGAGAGGGCGTAGTGATATAATTACATGGTATATTATGGAGGGTGCTAAGTGATATAATTTAATGTCTAATAAAAAGGACTGAATAAGTTCTGTTTATGGATTTTCTCATGATGTAATTGTCATTTATATTATTTTAGTTTAGGATTCATTTATGTTTTATATTATTAATATCATTTATATTATGATCATTTTATTTAACATAGAGGCTGTCCATGATGTCCGTGTGCACATTAAAAAAATATAACTTTATTTGTATTTGTCATAATAATAATGTGTAAAAAGAAAATGTTATAAAGTTTAATGTACCTCGTTTTAACTATAGATATTGAAAAAGTTTTTACCACAAAATTCGCAATAATTTTTACGCAATTAAAAAATATGAACTGCAAAATCATATTAACCTTTGTATTGCTAATGATGGAGGACATGTGGAAATATAAATAAAATTTCAATAAAACCTTCAAAAATATAGACCTACTTTTTTCTAATCCTTTTTCCAAATTATTTCTGTCGCAGATATAATTAAAGTTATAAATTATTTGAAGTGCACAAGCACTTTATAGACACCCTCTATATAATGTATTTTGTCTGTAAAAACCTGAGTTGGTGACATTAAAAAATTGATGACTGAGGTTCATTTTGGAAGTAGGAATTTAGCAAAGCCGACTTCAATTGCAGGGTGGTTAGGCCACATTTAGGCGTATTCTTTAAACTGCTACTCAAATGATCTCAAGTCTTTCAGTCTTTAAAGATTTTAAATTCTATATATCATGGACCAAGCATGTGAGCAACAATGAGGTGTTGGAAAGAATGGCAAAGAAAAGAAAATTAATAGTGAGCATCAGGAAGAGACAACTAAAATTCCTGGGACATGCAATGAGGAAGGAGAGCTTGGAGAACCTGATACTGACAAGCCAGATAGAGGGAAAAAGAGAGAGGGGAAAGCAACGGATAACATATATAACATTTGAGCAGGTGGATGACAGAACGGGGGTTGCGTGGTGTGCTAAGAGCCGCCACCAAGAATGGGGAGACGTGAAAGGCCGTGATCGCCTACGTCCTGTAAGGACAAGGCACATAGAAGAAGAATATATATGCCAACTTTTTATAAGAAATTATAATGTGGATATAAAATGGGGGGATCAATTCTATATCATCATCAATATATAAACTGATCCCTCATTTTTTGGTCATGCTAGTTTCTATACATTTATATTCTAGATTTATGGTTTTGAGCTAGTGAATGGCAGAGCGGGGTATAGCAGGAGAAGGCGTGCTAAGAGCCACCAGGGATGGCGAGACGTGAAAACCATGATCGCATAAGGGCAAAGCACATAGAAGAAGAATATATATGCCAACTGTTTATAAAAAATTATAATGTGGATATAAAATGGGGGATCAATTCTATATCATAACCAATATATAAACTGATCCAGCATTTCGTG
The DNA here is from genome assembly GCA_037127315.1 of Ascarosepion bandense. Classification (NCBI taxonomy): domain Eukaryota; kingdom Metazoa; phylum Mollusca; class Cephalopoda; order Sepiida; family Sepiidae; genus Ascarosepion; species Ascarosepion bandense. The sequence continues at coordinate 261,893 of JBBBDQ010001352.1, forward strand.
TCGATGTTTGTTTCTATACATTTATCTTCTAAATTTATGGGCTTGAGCTAGTCGATGGCAGATCAGAGTTTGCGTGGGGTAACAGGTGAAAGCGTGCTAAGAGCCACCAGGGATAGAGAGACGTGGAAAGCCATGATCGCCTACGTCCTGATATGACAAGGTGCACAGAAGAAGGTATATAGTAAAAAATAAACAATTGTTTTTGGTGTGAAACTGAAACGTTCACTTTAACAGGATCTGAAAGTCGCAAATGTATTATAAGCAACTGCAATCTACTTGTAATTATCTATGTATCAGTCAGTTGAGTGTTTGGGCGATCATGTCTTTTTCAAGACATGACTGACTGGGCAGAAGATTATCTCGCAGTAGGTTACAATTGCTTTCTGCGTCTATTGAACAGGTGAAGAGGCTCATCACTTGTTTCCTGCTTAGGATGTGGTTTCCAGCTTTCTCTTTTCCAATCTTTTTACTCTTAAGTAGCCCCCTGCACATCAGTGGCATTACCGCCTTGCTTGGGGTGATATGATTAAAAAAAAAAAAAAAAAGACCGTTTGCCAGCCAAGGTTATAGAACTTATATGTCCTATTATTTAACCCATAACTGGAGGGAAGAGTCGGAATAATACCTTTCCCAAGGGTATTTGTGCGTAAGTGAATGCAAGGAATTCAACTGGAATTCGAACTCAGTTCCCCGATTTGTGGTTCCGATCCGATATCCACTGCACCACAATGCAAACCCTATCTGCGTATAGCTGAATATATTATCAGAAATTCAGTTGATAAAGCTTAGTTATTCATACGGTTGAATATCGGCAACTGTAACAATTCAGTGTTCTTTTTCTAATAAGATTTTACAAACACCATGTTGGTAACCCCACGCAGTTGAGTCGATAGACTATAATATATCGCTTCCAATCAATAGGTCCTTGGTCTAACCTGGTTATTAACCGAATTTTGATCTCTACTTTTCGATGTCACTGATCGATGGAGAAGTGTTAGTTTTAAGTGTATAGGGGGGAAAAAAAGGATATAATATTGGAGATAAATATTTGTGAATTTTTTTCCTTCATTGTTTTTCAGCATTCTCTTATAGACCCATTGCGGAAACCCACTTATCCGTTCCCAGTGGAACAGTTTTCAAAAGAACAAAAACGGATCAGCACTTCATTATTTTATCAAACTTTCTTTTTTTCGGGGTAATATAAAATGACCGTTATCAAAAGAATTTACTAACCTCTATTTCTATAATAGGTCAATCTCGCTTATTTCTAATGATTTTGATCATATTATCTTCATGGTGAACTGTTTTATCTTAAATAAACCTCTTCCACTTGAACGCCTATTGTGATTTAAGTTCATCAATGTTGTATATATGTGGAACATATATATACAATCCATCGCTAAACATTTTATGAACAATTGTCGGTCTCTTCAGTATTTGTCTATGCTTCTGGGATGAGGTAGTATTTACATTATTTATGTTGTTCGGACCGTTGTCCTCATCTTTATTGTCATACTAGCTATATAGCCTGGAGTTGCTCGGGTGTAATGAAAGCTTTAAAACTAATCCATGATCCTGGAGCTAAAGAATATTTGAAATAATAAAACAATTGCGACAATTTACCAATCGCACCAAATATATATATATACTAGCAGTATAGCCCGGCGTTGCTCGGGTGTAATGAAAGCTTGAAAACTAATCCATGGTCCTGGAGCTCAGACTCTTTAGACACTGACACGAAAGACTAAAAAGCAAGAGTTGTTTCCAGTTAAAGCGAAACCGTAGACTGAAAGAAAAATGAATGGATGTAAGTCAAATTTTGATTTCCTTGTATCGATATCAAATAAGTTTTTTTCGTCGTAAACTGAATTTTGAAGGCTAAATAAGTTCTCTGAGCAAATGGTATCATGGATGAGACTAAGAACTACAATTATACTTACTTAGAGCAAAACCCGAATCAAAAACTAAAATACACATACAGGCAGATAAACAGACTCACGCACAAACATCTTGCCTTTTATATATATAGATAGATATATATATATGATCGATTTTCTGCAGAACTGCAACCTTGAAACTTCTGAATATCGTTTCTTGTGTCTTTGTCTATGCCGTTTCGGTGTCTATAGGTAAAGGACACACACACACACACACAGACACACACACACATACAGACAAAGTTCCATTTATAAATAAGTTTAGATTAGATTTAAGTCCACATTTTTAGTATATCGAGTCCGTATCGAAAGTTCAATATTTGTCTATATTTCTGGGATGAATTACTGTTTACATTATTTACACTGTTCTGTTGTCCTCATCTTTTTTACCATGTTTACGACTTTTAGCACGTTGAACTCTCTGGCCTACTTCAAGTGCTTTTCATTTTTGACCGACCCTTTCCTTCTATAACTGCGCTACATTATTCTCATTCCTATTGCCATGTCACTTCCGGATGTCATGCAGTTATCTCACTTTAACTCAACGAGCTTCAAAGCAAAAAAATAGCAACTCCATCAGAGATATGCCAGAAAATACTCAATTTTCATCAAACTCATGTAAAGGTAAAGCAAGCCAGGTTTGAATGTTTGATTGATATTTTACGGTTTATCAAACATTTTGCAGTTTATTTAAAGTCAGAAACACTTTTAGATTATTAGATTTTTTTTAAAAATTAAAAATATTTGTTTGTACTTCTGAAATGTGGTATTATTTACATTATTTATATGGTTCGGACTGTTGTCGACATCTTTATTTACATGGTTCCGACCATCGGCGGTTGTACGCTCCGGTTTTCTTCAGGTGCTAGGAATTTTGAATGAAGTGACATGGCACATAGAACAAGAATGATATATCCCAGTGATCGAAATAAAGGTTTCAGTTCAACATTTTTAGCACCTGAAGAAGTACAACGCCCGAAACTTTGTAAAAATGGCAATAAAAATAAAAATTTTAAAAAAAGTAAGTTTCTGTCTGTATTAGAAAAATTCACCTTATTTATTGAATGAGCCTCATAGAAGTCCTGATACCGAAAAAATCACTTTATTTATTGAATGACCCTCGTAGAAGTCCTTCTACCGAAAAATTCACCTTATTTATTGAATGACCCTCGTAGAAATCCTTATACCGAAAAATTCACCTTATTTATTGAATGACCCTCGTAGAAGTCCTTATACCGAAAAATTCACCTTATTTATTGAATGACCCTCGTAGAAGTCCTTATACCGAAAAATCCACCTTATTTATTGAATGACCCTCGTAGAAGTCCTGATAAATTCAACTTATTTATTGAATGACCCTCGTAGAAGTCCTTATAGCGAAAAATTCACCTTATTTATTGAATGACCCTCGTAGAAGTCCTGATACCGAAAAATTCACCTTATTTATTGTATGACCCTCGTAGAAGTCCTTATACCGAAAAATGCAACTTATTTATTGAATGACCCTCGTAGAAGTCCTTATACCGAAAAATTCACATTATTTATTGAATGACTCTCGTAGAAGTCCTTATACCGAAAAATTCAACTTATTTATTGAATGACCCTCGTAGAAGTCCTGATACCGAAAAATCCACCTTATTTATTGAATGACCCTCATAGATGTCCTTATAGCGAAAAATTCACCTTATTTATTGAATGACCCTCGTAGAAGTCCTTATACCGAAAAATTCACCTTATTTATTGAATGACCCTCGTAGAAGTCCTTATACCGAAAAATTCAACTTATTTATTGAATGACTCTCGTAGAAGTCCTTATACCGAAAAATTCACATTATTTATTGAATGACTCTCGTAGAAGTCCTTATACCGAAAAATTCAACTTATTTATTGAATGACCCTCATAGATGTCCTTATAGCGAAAAATTCACCTTATTTATTGAATGACCCCCGTAGAAGTCCTTATACCGAAAAATTCACCTTATTTATTGAATGACCCTCGTAGAAGTCCTTATAGCGAAAAATTCACCTTATTTATTGAATGACCCTCGTAGAAGTCCTTATACCGAAAAATTCAACTTATTTATTGAATGACCCTCGTAGAAGTCCTTATACCGAAAAATTCACATTATTTATTGAATGACTCTCGTAGAAGTCCTTATACCGAAAAATTCAACTTATTTATTGAATGACCCTCGTAGAAGTCCTGATACCGAAAAATCCACCTTATTTATTGAATGACCCTCATAGATGTCCTTATACCGAAAAATTCACCTTATTTATTGAATGACCCTCGTAGAAGTCCTTATACCGAAAAATTCACCTTATTTATTGAATGACCCTCGTAGAAGTCCTTATACCGAAAAATTCAACTTATTTATTGAATGACTCTCGTAGAAGTCCTTATACCGAAAAATTCAACTTATTTATTGAATGACCCTCATAGATGTCCTTATAGCGAAAAATTCACCTTATTTATTGAATGACCCTCGTAGAAGTCCTTATACCGAAAAATTCACCTTATTTATTGAATGACCCTCGTAGAAGTCCTTATAGCGAAAAATTCAACTTATTTATTGAATGACTCTCGTAGAAGTCCTTATACCGAAAAATTCAACTTATTTATTGAATGACCCTCATAGATGTCCTTATAGCGAAAAATTCACCTTATTTATTGAATGACCCTCGTAGAAGTCCTTATACCGAAAAATTCACCTTATTTATTGAATGACCCTCGTAGATGTCCTTCTACCGAAAAATTCAACTTATTTATTGAATGACCCTCGTAGAAGTCCTTATACCGAAAAATTCAACTTATTTATTGAATGACCCTCGTTGATGAGGACAACAATCCGAACAATTTAAAAAAATGTTCAGTCCTTTGTCCGATCCCCAGAAGAGTTAGATGAAGCCATAAATTGAGTGTTTCTATTTTATCTGGACTGGTTTCCACATTCAGACATCGCATAGTTTAAATGCGACTGTGTTTCCCTTTAGACGACGATTCATACACACACTTTTTGGTTCTTTTCTCACAGATAAATGTCGAAATTTTATTTATATTCTGTCGCAATTAATATTTTTAAACGTGATTGTATCAGACCCGCAACATTTTCAGTGCCATCAGATCAGACCTTTCAACCCAGTATTAACCATACTTCGTAAATATGGAATCATCCCCATTTTCCATTGAATTCTGTTTGTAGGAAGGAAGTTCTACTAATACTGCGTTATTGAGAAGACTCCGGAGTGGATGCTTTCCTGATCACTACAATTGAAACATCTTGAAATTTTAATTTTTTCTTCTGTTTTTCTTTCGATGATTTATTTAACTCCCATTTTTCTTCCCTTTTATTTCATTTCTTTCTATTGATCTTTTTTGTTTTCTTTTTTTCTTCTCATTTTGATTACCTTTTCTTTTTCTTTTTTTCTATTATTTTTTTCAGTTCTTTCTCTCTTTCTTTTAAATCCATTGTGATTTTGTTTGTTTATTTATTTATTTATTTATTTTCTTTCTTTTCCTTTTTTAATTCCTTTCCTCTTTCTTTATTTTTCTTTCATTTTTTACTTATATTGTTTTTTAAATTTTTTTTAATTCCACTGTGATTTCTGACATTTTTTTAAATTTTCTTTCTCTACTTTTTCTTTTTCCTTTTATTTTATGCTTTTTTTAAAAATTCCATTGTGATTTCTTACATTTTCTTTTTTATTTTCTTTCTCTACTTTTTTCTTTTTCCTTTTATTTTATGCTTCTTTCTTTCTTTTTTAATTCCATTGTGATTTCTTACATTTAATTTTTTATTTTCTTTCTCTACTTTTTTCTTTTTCCTTTTATTTTATACTTCTTTCTTTCTTTTAATCTTATTCTTCTTTCTTTCTTTTTCCTTCTTTCTTTGATTTATATTGTTCTTTTTTTAATTTTTTTAAAATTTTTCTTTTTTTTTATCACATTGTGATTTCTTACAGTTTTGTCTTGATTTCCTTTGTTTTCTTTCTTTTTCTTATCCTTTATTTCATTCTTCTTTCTTTCTTTCTTTCTTTCTCTTATTTCCATTCTTCTTTCTTTCTTTTTCCTTATTTCTTTGACTTATATTGTTCTTTTTTTATTTTTTATTTAATTTTTTTAATTCCATTGTGTACATTTTCTTTTTTTACTTTCTTTCTCTTATTGCTTTCTTGATCCTGGTAAATTGCATCCGGCAGCAAGGCCTCTGATTAGGTGTTTGTGAGGAGCATGAAATCACCTCTTAATTGCTGTTGTTCCCAGGGTCAACCTAACCCGGAGTGGTAGCACCTGTTAGGGTGCAAGCTATGGCCAAATAGTCAAAATACTATAAATGTATAAAAATACACTTTCATAGAAATATATACATAAAAATATACTTTTATAGAAAAACAAATTTTTTTGTGAAAAATATTAGCAACAATACATTTTTGGAGAAAAAATTATTACCATAACACATTTTTGACGGAAAAATAAATTATTAAAAGCAATACATTTTTAAATACAAAACTAGAAGACATTTTTAGTTTTCTAAAATAAAAAAAATAATACATTTTTCATCAAATCTGAGTAAATCAACTTTCTCAATATAACCGAAAATTTAAAAAAATACATTAAAACCCTATCTTTTTGGTATTAAATAACCCACAGAGTTTTATATGCCGTTAAACAAAACTCAAACAAACTTTGTTTCTTTGTTTCTTTTTTTCTTTCTTTGTTTGTTTCTTTGTTTGTTTGTTTCTTTTCCCTTTGGTTTTGCACTTCTTTCTTTCTTCTTTCTTTTAATTATATTGTTCATTGTTAATTTCTTAAAATTCTATTTTGATTTCTTACATTTTCTTCTTTATTTTCTTCTCTTGTTTTTTTCTTTCTTTTTCCTTTTTTTATACTACTTACCTTTTTTCGTTCTTTTTTTTGTTCTTTTTTGGATACGTTTCTTTCATTTTGCATTTTGGTTACATTGTTCTTTTTTCTTCTTTTCTTTTTTTTTTAAATTCCATTGTTTTTTCTTACACTTCCTTTTCTTTTCCTTCTGTTCTTTCTTTCTTTCTCCTTTTATTTTATGCATCTTTCTATCTTTCTTTCCTTCTTTCTTTCTTTCTTTTACTTCTATATTCTTTCTTCTTCTTCAGCTTTTGTGGACTTCTATATTTCTTTCAATTTGAGTAGTTTTCCTTTCTTTCTCTTCTTTCTGTTGTTCTTTTCTTCTATTTTTTCATTCTTTAATAATTCTTTTTTACAGCCATTGTTCTATTTACTTTCCCTTTTATTGTTCTTTCTTTTTATTCTCCCTTTCTTTTTCTTTCATTATTCTTTCTTTCTTTCTTTCTTTCTATTTCTTTCTTTCTTTCTTTCTTTCTATCTTTCTTTCTTTCTTTCTTTTTATCTTTCTTTCTTTCTTTCTATTTCTTTCTTTCTTTCTTTCTTTCTATCTTTCTTTGTTTCTTTCTATCTTTCTTTCTTTCTTTCTTTCTTTCTTTCTATCTTTCTTTCTTTCTATTTCTTTCTTTCTTTCTTTCTTTCTCTCTATCTTTCTTTCTTTCTTTCTTTCTATCTTTCTTTCTAACTTTCTTTCTTTCTTTCTATCTTTCTTTCTTTCTTTCTTTCTTTCTTTCGTTTTTCATTCTTTGTCATCTATTCTCCTTTCTTATTCTCTACATATTCTTTTTCTATCTTTTTTTTTTCGTTTTGACTACTCATTTTCTTCCATCGTTCTCTCATTCTTTTTTCGCTTATATTTCTTTCTTTTAATTTATTTTATTTTTATTTTCATTTATTACGTTTTCCTTCATTCTTTTATATATATATATATATAATCATATCGTCCCAAGTAAGGCACTTTACTGCCACTGGTGCGCAAGGGGTTACACAGGAGAAAAGTTATGAGAGTGACAGGGAGTGATAGGGACTGTCAGGAAGTAGGTAAGAGAAGGATAACCGTGGTCATAAGATAAGGGATCAGTTTATATATCGATTGTAATGTAGAATTGATCCCCCATTTTATAGCCATATTATAATAGTATAAAATGTTTTTTTATAATCATATCGCCCCCAACAAGACATTTTACTGCTACTGTTTTGCAGGGGGTTACATATGAGGAAAGTTATGAAAAAGAGTGACAGATTATAGGGGGTGTCAGGAAGTGCCTAAGAGAAGGATGAGAATACTGATGAGAGTTGAGTGGACGGAGAAAGGAGCATGAGAGAGAGGATAAAGAAAGAAAGAAAGAAAGAAAGAAAGAAAGAAAGAAAGAAAGAAAGTATAAGAAACGTATAATTCTTTTTATAACCATATCGCCCCAAGCAAGGTATTTTATTGCCACTGTTTTGCAGGGGGTTACATAGGAGAAAACCTATGAGAAAGAGTGACAGGTTATAGGGGTGTCAGGAAGTGTGTAAGCGAAGGATGAGAATAATGATGAGAGTGGAGTGGACGGAGAAAGGAACATGACAAGTCAGTGAGATGGGAGATGACTTTGACTTTACATTTAAATTCTTGGAGATTATATCTGTCGGGAAGGCAAGTAAATGGAAGGGAATTACACAGGCGGGAAGTGCGAGAAAAGAAGCTGTTGGAGTAGAATATGCGTTTACAATTTATTGATTTCACAGTGAAATGGTTGGACCTAGTTGCTAATGTTGTGGCTTGAGTAAATTTATAGGGGGCACCAGTGAGCTAAGTTTATCGGAGCAGAAAAAGTCTTTCTTTTATTTTACTCATGTTTTTTCTTTTTTTTTTTTACTTCCTTTGTTCTTTATTTATTTTCATTTCTTTTTCTTTTCTATTTCCTTTTCTTTCTTTCCTTCTGTTTTTCTTTTTTCTTTAATTTGTTCCTATCTGCCTTTTCTTAATTTATTTTCACCGTTATTTTTTTCATTTTTTCCTCTTTTTTTCCCCATGTAGTTGTTTATTTCCGTACTTATTTTTTTCCGAATATATTGTCTTTCTTTATTTCCTATACATCCATTGTTTTTTCTTTCGTATTTCTGTCATTTATTCTTACTTCTTTCTTTCATTTGTTGTACAGGGTAGAGCAGAGCAACTTGCTTGTTTGAATTTCGACCGAAAATTCAGACCAGCTTATTGAGCAGAATGGACGCCATCTTTAAAGCTTGTAAAACATAAAATTTAAATGCGGTAATTGATGCTGTTTAAACAATTACATGTAAATCTGCATTACTTTTGTTTTATTTGTTATTCCAAATAAGCAAGTTGCCTTAAGTGGCCTTTGCGCCTGTGAATTGGATGAATATTTAGGAAAACTATATTTGAAAAGCGATTGACAATTTACGTTGCGACGGAAAACAATATTATTTACTGTTATGTCAAAAATGAAATTCCAGACTTGTCCAAATTATCTTCCTTATTTTTAAACTGTCCCAAACCTAAGACTGATATTCTTTAGAATTTTTTTTTTTAATCATTTCACCCCGAGCAAGGCGGAAACGCCACTGATGTGCAGGGGGTTACATAAATGTAACAAAATTAATTAGAAAAGAGTGAGGAGTACAAACTAGTTAGAAAGGAACAATAGAAAGCTGAGAAAGCAGGTGCAATGACAGATACATAGGTGGAGAGAAAGAGAAGGTTATACAGGGAAGGAGTGAGAGCTAGAGGCCAGTGGTTAATAGATGAGTATTGACTTTGCATTTAAATTTCTGGAGATTGTAGCCATCAGGAAAGCAAGAATACAGGAGTGAGTTCCACAGGCGGAAAGTGCGAGAGAGGAAGCTGCAGGAGTAGAATTGTCGTCTGCATTTGGCTAACTTGACTGTGAATGGGTGGGACCCAGTTGCCAGTCTGGTTGCACGAGTAAACACCTGTTGAGGAGGCATCAGTGACTTAAGCTCATCCGAGCAGAAGCCATGAAAGCATTTGTAGAAGAGACAAAGGGAGGCCACATTTCGACGATGGTGAAGTGGCTGCAGTCGAGTCGCCAGATCAGTACCTATCACATTACAGACTCTCCTTTGGAGCTTGTCAAGAACACTGAGGAGAACGGCAGGGGCACCTGTCCATAAATGGCAGCAGTACTCCATGCACGGACGGTATATGCATATTTGGTGAGTTCTAAATTTTGTGTTTGCCAATTTTGCTTGTTTTGTTTGTTTTTGTTTTTGTCTTTATTAAGTAAGTTTGGATTTCTATGTTAGACTCTCAGGAGAATTGCATGTTTTCTGTAAATAACCTAGGAAATGGCAATATTTGAATGACTAAATAGTGGAGAGGAATTGTCTGCTTATGTCTTCGTTCGTACAATGTTTTTGTTCACACAAATTTAAAAAAGATGTAAATATTTGAAGCACAAAAGACAAGTAAAGAAACAAAAGAAGAAAAGAAGGAAAGTAGAGGAAAGGAAGTGGTGATTACACCGGAAGAGCAAGAATGAATTAAAGAAAAGCAACCTACCGTAGTAAAATCAATGAGTGAACAAATTATTAAAAGATCAATATAGAGCGATTAACAATCAAAAAATAAAAAGATACAATGAGAAAGAAAGAAAGAAAGAAAGAGAGAGAAAGAAAGAAAGAATGAAAGAAAGAAAGAAAGAAAGAACGAAATCAAGAAAAGGAAAGTGAGAAATCAAGAAAAAGAAAGATATACGGACATCAATCAAGAGAAAGAAATCAAGCAAGAAAAATCAAGAGAAAGAAAGAAAGATACATAGAAAAAATGAAGAAAAGGAAAGAGAAAGAAATATAGACCTCAATTAAGAGAAAAAATCAAACTAGAGAAAGAATGAAATGAAGAGAAAAGAAGAAATTAAACAAAAGAAAGAGAGAAATGAAGTAAGAGAAAGAAAAAAGAAGGAAAGAAAGAAAGAAAAAAGAAAGAAAGAAATATTAAAAGAGAATAAAAGCAAAATATATAAGTTTGAATAAAAGAAATAATTTTAAATAATAATTGTCTATATTTCTGAGATGAGTTAATATTAACAGTATTTACATTGTTCGGACTATTGCCCTCATTTTGTTGCCATTTGTACGACAATAGTCTAAACAATGTAAATACTGTAAATTTTAAATAAGTTCTGAAGATGGAAAAATTTCAACTGTTATCTTCCTCGCATATCCCCACAAACTGTGACTTTTACTCTGTAACATTCTACCTTGACAGTCTTTTGGGCCTTAAACGTGGTGAACATCATTGTAATAAAAAAAACGAGTAGATATGTGGAGGTCAGCAGCATCGACACAGCTGCAATTCGAAAACACATTAGAAGGACACAAAAAAATATAACAACCAACTCAGTTATAGGGGAGTGTGTCGCAGACATTGCATAAGAGAATGTAAGGAACACTATTCGCATGCGTTGTCCGGGGATAACGTCACACCGAGCTGGAGATAAACTGACGAAGTCAGAATTCGAATAATATGCAAAACTGAACGTAACTGATAATGAAGTCTGGTGATATCATTGAACTAGCGACACAAAGACATCCATGAAATCCGCCATTATAACCTCTTTAATCGCGCTGTCGATCCGGGCACTTCGGTGTGATGTAATGGTTAGCAAGCTTCTCTCGCTAGAACCAATTATAACTTCGTAGTAAGTTCAATCCTCACTGAGTATCCCATACCTTCGGCCTTGTGTCACATCTAACCGCAGCTAAGTAAATCAACGATCCGTTCTGTCTATATTCATAACCTCCATTTTCGACCACCTTTTATTTCAATCCTATCACAAACTTCATTCACAATTTTAGTATTTATGCATTAGGATTTAATTATGAGCATTCTATCCTGAGTGCATTTCGGCTCTGGTATTTTCGGAATTAAAAAAGTTTCAGCTCTTTGCCTGATTAATGTAAAATTGTTATCTTTTTCAATAATGAGTTATACTAATCATTTCACTAACAACGAAGGATTTAAATTACTATTGTTTTTTGTTTTTTTTCATCTTTGAACATGGTCTTGTTTAATCTAGCTAGAAAGACGGCTATTAAGAATTAGCTCATTAAAAAATAATTATTGGTTAATCAACTGGATTTCGGATAACGACAGAAGGATGAAAAGCGTCTTTCTAAATTTAATAGTATCAATGAGTGTCTACATGTGGTTTATCAGTTTTTACGGCGCAAGTCATTATTCTGAAAATAACAGCGTTGTTAACCAAATTATTTTCTGGGATATTTTTGTTTTTATTGACTATTAGGTTAAAATAAAAGATAATCTATTTAAATCCACCCGTATGGTAGTGAATGCTTAAAAAGCAACAGAAATTTGGTTTAGAGAAGAGTGAAGAAAACATACAAACGAATATTGATTTATTTTGGGCTATATTTCAGCTATGACGTATTGTCATTATTTACCAATGTTTGGACTGTTGTCCTCATCATTATTGCCATATTCATGTTCAACATCTGTCTGGATTCCTGAGATGAGGTACTATAACTACACTATGTACATTGTTCAGACTACTGTAGTCATATTCATTGTCATATTCACCATTAACAACATTGGCTGTTTCCGGGATGAACATTTTTAACTCTTCACATTGTTCGGACTGTTGTCCTCATCTTTATTGCCATATTCACTCCTTCAATATCTGTCTATATTTCTGAGATGAGGTATTGTAACTATTTACACTATTTACATTGTTCGGACTGCTGTCCTCATCTTTATTGCCATATTCACTCCTTCAACATCTGTCTATATTTCTGAGATGAGGTATTGTAACTATTTACACTATTTACATTGTTCGGACTGCTGTCCTCATCTTTATTGCCATATTCACTCCTTCAACATCTGTCTATATTTCTGAGATGAGGTATTGTAACTATTTACACTATTTACATTGTTCGGACTGCTGTCCTCATCTTTATTGCCATATTCACTCCTTCAACATCTGTCTATATTTCTGAGATGAGGTATTGTAACTATTTACACTATTTACATTGTTTGGACTGTTGTCCTCATCTTTATTGCCATATTCACCTTCAACATCTGTCTATATTTCTGAGATGAGGTCTTGTAACTATTTACACTATTTACATTGTTTGGACTGTTGTCCACATCTTTATTGCAATATTCACCTTCAAAATCTGTCTCTACTTCTGAGATGAGGCATTTTAACTATTTACACTATTTACATTGTTTGAACTGCTATCCTCATCTTTCTTGCAATATTCACTCTTTCAACATTTGTCTATATTTCTGAGATGAGGTATTGTAACTATTCGCAGTAATTACATTTTTGGACTGTTGTCCTCATCTTTATTGCCATATTCACTCCTTCAACATCTGTCTCTATTTCTGTGATGAGGTATTGTAACTATTTACATTATTTACATTGTTCAGACTGTTGACTTCATCTTTATTGCCATATTCACTCTTTCAACATCTGTCTATATTTCTGAGATGAGGTATTGTAGCTATTTACACTATTTACATTGTTGGACTGTTGTCCTCATCTTTGTTGCCATATTCACTCCTTGAACATCTGTCTATATTTCTGAGATGAGGTATTGTAACTATTTACACTATATAAATCGTTCAGACTGTTGTCCCCATTTTTATTGCCATATTCACGATTTCTAGGCTGTTGTACGCTCTTCAGATGAATGGAATTCCTAACTGGACCTTTTATTTTAATCTCGCTTTTATCCATTGGGTATGACATAGTGTAGTGGAGAAAAGTTCAGGTAAGTTCCAAATGAATTTTATTAAGTACCTGACTGAAGCAGTGTTGAGCAAAAACTTAGAGAGTTTAATTGGTAGAGCACATCATTGTACAAAAACAATCTACTCCAGTTAAATTGATACTAGCAGTATAGCCCGGCGTTGCTCGGGAGTAATGAAAGCTTTAAAACTAGTCCATGATCCTGGAGCTCAAACTCAGCCTAAAGAATATTTATGTGAAGTGTGGTGAGAATTGGATAAAAATTGTGGATTTGTATAAAGGACATATAGGCAGATAAACAGACACACACACAAACATCTTGCCTTTTATATATATATTATCGATTTTCTGCACTACTGTAAGAACTGCAACATTGAAATTTCTGAATATCGATTCTTATGTCTTTGTCTAGGAGTGTAACAAATTTGATTAAAATCGGACCACTCCTTCTATAACCCGATGTTTTTGATTATCGATTTTTTATATTTATCGGGGGTACCTCGACACAAAACCTAGCTGAGAACACTCGCTTATAGTACGAGTGTTTAATTTTTCAAGAAAATCGGTTCAGCCGTTTCGGAGTCTATAGGTAACGGACACACACACACAGACAATGTTCCATTTGTAAATAAGTTTAGATTTAACAAATACTGTTCAGGGTGAATATCACTGTCAAAATTAGTGACTTCCAAATAGCCTGGTTGCATTTCTATGCCTATATATATTTATTAAACAGTTACTTGTCAGAGTCAAAATAGACAAGTAAGCAGTTGTAAGTAAAAGTTCTCAAAAGACATTTAAAATAAAAATTTAACATGTAGAGTTTTAAATATTCTAACTCAGACACACTCCACCCACGTCTATTGCACAGGTTAAGAGGCTCATCCCTTGTTCCCTGTTTAGGATGTAGTTTTCGGCTTTCTCTTTTCCAATCTTCTCACTTTGTTTTTTTCAATTGAAATAGATAGATCTATCTATCGCCCGGTTCTAATCCACCCACGTCTATTGAACAGGTTAAGAGGCTAATCCCGTGTTCCCTGTTTAGGATGTGGTTTACCGCTTTCTCTGTTCCAATCTTCTCACTTTGTTTTTTTTTTCAATTGAAATAGATAGATCTATCTATCGCCCGGTTCACAATCCACGCACGTCTATTGAACAGGTTAAGAGGCTAATCCCGTATTCCCTGTTTAGGATGTGGTTTCCGGCTTTCTCTTTTCCAACGTTTTCACTATTACGTAGCCCCCTGCACATCAGTGGCGTTACCGCCTTGCTCGGGGTGATACAATTAAAAAAAAAAGATCAACTGCTTACACTAACATGGGTCCAACCTTTCGTAATTTTTAGGCGTTTTTTTTATAAACTGATCATCTGACGCTTTTTCGAACGCATGACTGGACTTTCCAGAACGTATAATCAGAAGTTTGAAAAAAATGGGAGATAATGGTCAATACTGACAAAATAATATTGTAAACACTCATCCGGGTTGTACAAGCCGAAAATATATTCTCTAAGTTTTTTTGATCCGGACTTTACTTTGGACCTTTTATTTAACAACCTGTTTGACTGAAAGTGATACAATGGATGATTTCTCTTCTTGACCCAATCAGCAGGCTTCACAACCGTTACAAGTTATAAAGAAGAAAATAATTTAGATACATCTAAGAAAAAAACGAAGCAATAATATAGATTTCCCCAAGAAAAATCGAGAAAATAGAAAGACGAATTAAAATAGGGCCCAAAAATCGAGAAAATAGAAACACGAAATAATACAGACCCCCTCGCACAAGAAAAATCGGGGAAATAAGAAGATGAAATAATACAGAACTTCGCTAAGAAAAATGAAAAAAATAGAAAAGTGGAATAATATAGACACACCGAAGAAAATTCAAGAAAATAGAACGACGAAATAATATAAACATCACCTAAGAAACATGAAGGAAAAAAATGAAATAAGTTAGAAAACTCACTAAAAAAAATCGAGAAAAGGGGAAGACGAAATAATATAGACTCTCCACAAAATGGCGAAAATAGAAAGAAGAAATTATATAGAATCTCCTGAGAAAACTTCAGAAGATAGAAAGACGAAATAACATAGACTTCGAAAAATCGAGAAAATGAAAAAATATAAACACCCTTTAAGAAAAATTGATAGAATAGAAAAACCAAGCAGTATAATCCAGTCTAAGAACAGCTTAGAAAAAAATACGAAATAATATAGACTCACCCAAGAAAAATCGAGAAAGTAGAAAGACGAAATTATATAAGACCCCAAAAAATTGAGAAAATAGAAAAAGGAAATAATATAAACTCCCTAAGAACACTTGTACAGTGAGAATATTTTGAGGACCCTAGATTTTATGCCAGGATTTGCCATCGGAGGTCACAATCTGAACAATATAAGATACGCAGACGACAAAGTGTTGATTGCAGACACGGAACCTCCGACAGAAGATGGCTGAAGAGAGTGACAAGAAGGGTCTAAAAATAAACTGCAAGAAAACCAAATGCATGGTCATCAGCAAAAAGAGCAACCCAAAATGCCAAATACAGGTGGGGGGGGCACTAAAATCAAGCAGATACAAAAATTTAAATATCTGGGAAGTATTCTAACTGAAGACGGAACGTGCGACACAGCGATCCAAAAGCGAATTGGCATGGCGAAAGACGCGTTCCAGAAGCCGAGTAAAATATTAAGACACAGGAAACTTTCACTAGAAATCTAGAAGAAAGTTCTGGATTGCTATGTGATGTCAGTTCTTCAATATGGCAGTAAATGTTGGACAATTTCAACAAAGATGAAGGGAAAACATGAAGCAGCTGAAATGTTGTTCTAGAGAAGGATGCTGCGGATATCGTGGACCGAGCATGTGAGCAATGACGAGGTGTTGGAAAGAATGGAAACGAATTAATATTGAGCATCAGGAAGAGACAACTGAAGTTCCTGGGACATGCAATGAGGAAGGTGGGCTTGGGGAACCTGATACTAACAGGCTAGATATAGGGAAAAAGAGGCAGAGGAAAGCATCGGATAACATATTTGAAGGGCCTGAGCAGGTGGGTGACAGAACGGGGGCTGAGACACGTTACAGGAGAAAGCCACCAGGAGACGGGGAAGGACAAGGTACATAGAAAAAGAAGAACACTTGAAAAAATAGAAAGACGAAATGATATAGACACCTCTAAGAACAACTGAAAAAAAGACGAAATAATATGCATAATAATATTAAGCGGGATTAAACTTTAATGTTTAATGTTTATTACTTCGGCTTTGTGTCCTACATAATCGAACTCCCCAAAGCTTACAGATTTTATCCAGAATTATCAGGTTTTCATCAGAATGTTGGTTGCCTGCAGGTTAGAATGTGTGAAAGAATGGAATAGTGGAAAAGAATAGACACAGGAATTTAATAAAAGAATAGAATACAATAAAAAGGAAGCAGTTAAAAGTTCAATTAGAAAGTTATGGGTATCAATAGTTCGTAGTAGTAATTTATTGAAAAGAGTTTATGCCTACTTAGACATGCATCTATGAGCGTTTGTTTGGTAGGAATGTCTTTGGATGGAGAAAAAGATATAAAAGAAATCAGCACACGATAATGAAATGTATTATAAAAGAATGAAAACGTCAATAAGAAATTGTAAAAACACAAAAAGAATTACTGTAAAATATATATTATCTATTATAACAAATACAAAGAGTATTATTCACTTTATAGCATTTTCGTGTTTTAAATAACAATTTCAAGACTTTTTTGCCGTTTTCAACCTGATTCTACTTCAACTAAAAATACATTTCATCTATTTATTTTTATTTGTTTCATAAAATCGGTCCATCCTTTCTCGCCGGGAACAACATAGCAAGCCATACCACTCTCCTCTATCCTTTCCTATTCTACAACATCTGCCTATCTTCCTCCTGCTTTCCTGCCTGTTGGAAGTCTTCTTCTGTGGTTCCAATATTCAAGAACACTGGTGAACCATCGGACCCCGCAAACAACCGCCCCATCAGTCTTCTTCCGATCTTCGTCAAAGTGTTCGAAGCCATTATCAATGCCGAGGTCATTCAGCATCTCACAGACCACGGGCTCCTCTCAGAAAAATAGTATGGCTTCCGATTCACCAGGTCTACTGCTGATATGCTAACGACCATCACCGAGTATATATACCAGGCTCTCGACAAGAATGGTGAAGCCCGAACCGTCGCCTTGGATATCTCTAAAGCATTCGACAGAGTATGGCATGCCGGCCTTCTACGGAAACTGCGAAGCTATGGCATAACGGGACTTCTGTTGGACTTAATCCAGTTATTCTCTCTCACCGCACACTGAAGGTGGTATTAAAAGGACATAACTCCTAGAACTACCCTACAAACGCGGATGTACTCCAAGGCTCTATCCTAGGTCCTACGCTCTTTCTCATCTATATCAATGATCTCCCCGACGCCATACGATCACAAGTAGGCATGTACGCCGATGATACCACAGTTTACTCTCGCCTCGATCAAAAATCTGGTGTTGGTAACAAGGCGAACCTCGCTGCCGAGCTTGAGAAGGACCTCCAATCCGTGGTGGCTTGGGGTAAGAAATGGCACGTAAAATTCAATTTTTCCAAAACGAAGCTGCTGTCAATTAACCACCACAGGCAACCGCACCTCCCTCCCATTAGCATGGAACAGTCTTGCCTCCCAGAGAGTAAATCACTACGCCTGCTTGGCCTGACACTCTCAGCGGACCTCAAGTGGAATGACTACGTCGAATCCATTGCTAAATCCGCAGCTATGAAAGTCGGCTCTTTGTGCAGGGCCCGGAAATTATTTCCGCCTGAATCTCTCCTACAATTATATAAATCCACCATCCTCCCGCGTATTGAGTACTGCTGTATTTACTAGGCTTCCCACGCAAGCCCGGATGTGACACATGGTCATTTTAATGTGGGAATTCCCGGCCATATAGCCGGGCCAAAAATATGTCTGTCTATTTTTACCGAGTCGTGGTTCTACCCTTCGGCGGAACCACGACTGGGTTTGTGCTCTCTGCTCGGAAGCAGAGAGCTGACAGTGTTATAGGGTTACAGAGCAGTCATCCGAAGACGACTGCTGCCACATCTGGTCGGGTGCCCCTTCTATTCTCGTCGGGGTTCTTGACAAAATACAGAGAAGAAGCTGTAATGTGATTGATACCGATTTGGCTGACCGCCTGCAGTATCTCTCTCACCGGCGTGACGTGGCTTCCCTGTGCCTCTTCTATAAATATTTTCACGGCTTCTGCTCTGACGAACTTAAATCACCGGTGTCCCCTAGATGTGAATTTGCACAATATACTAGATTGGCAACTAGGTCCCACCCGTTTACATTGAAACCGATAAAATGTAACCTCAATTTCTACTCCAACAGATTCTTTCCACGCACTTCCCGCCTGTGGAATTCCCTACCGCATGCTTGTTCCCCGACGGCTACAACTTCCAGGAGTTTAAATATAAGGTCAATAGTCACCTACAAACACACTAACTCACACCCACTCTCTCCAACTCTCTCACTATGTACATCCTAATCGTCTATCACTCTCCTTCTGACATTTCCTATACCCAATCGCTCTATGTAAACCCCTGCGCTATAGTGGCACTGGAATGCTTTGCTTTGGGTGACACGATTAAAAAAAAAAATACAGTAATACCTACCTGAGTAACTACGTTCATCACGCTTATACTGTAATGAACGAAATAAATTTCCGGAAAAAAATCATTCTAATGAAAAAAAGAATAAAACAACAAAGAGAGGCAGCAAGAGAATGGTAGAGAAGAAAAGGAGAAGGATTACGAAAAGAAGAGAGACAAGCAATCCGTAGTCAGAACGAATGCAAGCAAGGAGGAATGATATGAATGAACACGAGAAAGATTACGAGAAAAAGAGAGACAATCAATCCTAAATTATAGATAACAAATGCAAGCAAGTAGGAATGATATGAATGAAGACGAGAACGATTACGAAAAGAAGAGAGACAAGCAATCCGTAGCCAAAATAGAGAACGAATGCAAACAAGGAGGAATGATAGTAATGAACACGAAAACGAATACGAGGAGAAGAGATACAAGTAATCCGTACCCTTAATAGAGAACGAATGCAAGCAAGTAGGAATGATAGTAATGAAGACGAAGACGATGACGAGCAAAAGAGAGAGAAGCAATCTCTAGCCATAATAGAGAACGAATGCAAGCAAGGAGGAATGATATGAATGAAGATGAGAACGATTACGAGCTGAAGAGAGACAAGCAACCCGTAGACATAATAGAGAACGAATACAAGCAAGGAGGAATATGAATGAAGACGAGAACAATTACGAGCAAAAGAGAGACAAGCAACCTGTAGCTATAATAGAGAACAAATACAACAAGAAGGAATGATAGTAATGTAGACGAAAACGATTACGAGCAGAAGAGAGACAAGCTATCCGTAGCCATAATAGAGAACGAATGCGGGCATGGTGGAATGATATGAATGAAGACGAGAACGATTACGAGCAGAAGAGAGACAAGCAATCCGTAGCCATAATAGAGAACGAATGCAAGCAAGGGGGAATGATAGTAACGAAGACGAAAGCTGCCATAAGGTTAACTCTCTGTTCATTTTCTATAAATACTTTCATGGTCATTGTTCTGATGTGTTAGTTTTAAGTGCAGTCCTAGACTGGCGGATGTGCGTTGTGGTTCAGTGGATATCAACTCGGACGACAAATCGGGAAGCCGTGTTAGGACGGGTGACTTTAAGGTTTATTTTGATACCTCATAAAAGATAAAATTATTCTTGTCCTAATACTTTTGCACAGTACTGTATAGATAAGTTTGATGGATTCTGGAGAGAAAAAATAATTTCACACGACACAGTAAAACAATATTCTTGGCAAATGATTCCGCAGCAAGCACAAAGGATTAAATCTAACGTTTTGTTTTCTTCAGTGACAGTGCGGACCTGTATAACAACAGCAAGAAGAACCTAGCAAATCAAAACTTAGGAAGTTGGTCGAACTCATCTTCATCATCCGCCATATTCATCCAATCTTGCACGAACAGATTATTACCCTGGTCGTTCGTTGCAAAAGTATTTCTTGCTAGGGAAAAACATTTTTTAATGCAGAATACGAAAATAATCTCTAGAACACAATATCTATACATTATATCTAATGTGCCCATACATTACGTATAAAGATTACGTATTAAGAGTGTACCCCTGCCGTAAAAAATGATGGCAATTTGAGAGGATTATTAGCTGTTTACTCACATGTTATCTCCCTTGAGTATATATATATATATATATATATATTAGGTACCTCCACTGAAGTCCAGTCATTTTTCTATACCTAAATTTAAATTTAAATTTTAAAAATAAGTAAGTTATTTTCAAGCATTAAAGTCAGCTTTAATTGAAAGCCAAGAGATTAAATTTAATAATTCTATTAAGCAAAACAAACTGGTGTATTTTTTAACCGAAATTATATTGATTGAAATCTAAAATCTTACAATTTTATCAATTTAAAAAAAAATACCGCCATTTTTGATTGATTGACACATTATGTAAACAGTAGCCAAATTTCTGTTTTTAAAAATCTTGAAAAAATAAAATAAACCGCGCTGGCACGTTATTTAAGTCAGATTTTAATATTAAAACTTACCTTTATCTATTTTCAATAAATTAATAAATGCTTACTGCCAGAAATTTACAATAAAAAATCAATCACGGTAGCCTTTTTTTTTTTTGTTATGTTCGTCATGGAGGTGCTGACAGATGACTGCTACCGGATGTTGACAGAAACGCAATGTATGGTGAACAGTCGTGCTAAAAAATTTTAATTTTTTGGGGGGAGGGTAACTAAATAGTGAAATTAAAATTTAACATAATAATTTTAGCACTTATATAATATTTTATAGAATTTTAGTTTAGATTTATAGCCAGACATTTGAATATACTTTCTGAATAAATACAAATTTTAGAAACGTAGATAATAAAGTATCGCAAGATTGAAATTGCGTTCTTCTATGTTTTGCTAAGGGGGAATAACCCAGAACAATTTTCAACTTCTAAAAACATTTTGACCCATACGGAACACCGTACTTTATAAATTTGAACATCGTACTTTATAACTTTGAAAGTATTTGCACAAATATTTTTTTTCTTTTTAAAAATATACAGGGAGAAAATTTTTTATTAATTTTCTTTTATAGGCAGTATAATCATCAATTCTTAACTAATAAAAAAAGCAATTTACTTCTTTAAAAGATTTTAAAATATTTTTAAAAATTTATGAATTCTTTATAATTAAAAAAAAAATGAAAACTATTCTTTTAAAATTTTATTAGTAATCAAAAAATTTTTTTCTTCAGACTATAATGTCCTTAATTTTTATTATGTATTCCAGTAATTAAAAGGTTAACAAATTAAATTATATCAAAGTTTTCTTGCATTTTTTATATTTCTCTTCGGAGCAGATATATATATATATATATATATATATATATATATATATATATATATTTAGCTGTAAATTCAGATAAAACTTAGAGCGGAAATAGCCATTTTAACATGTAATGTTAAGACATGCATTCTCAGCCCCGTTTAAACAAAGAATCAAAGAAAATGACACGAGGAAAATAACTATTATCTCCAAATCTTATCTGAATGTAAAGATAAACAAATAAATATCAACTCTGTAAATTAAATTAATTTACATTGAGCTCTCTATTAGATCAGTTTTAATATTTTACTAGGATCCTCCTGGATTATTTACCATTTCTATCCTGGATTTTTAATGCCTATATATATATATATATATATATATAGTAATATTAATTATAGTAATAATACATAATAGCAACAGAATTAATTCTGTCAAAACTATCAATAATTAACAAATGAGAAACCCACCGTCTTGAAACCCACCGGGAACTAACCCGGAGGAAAAAGAAGGGGAAGAAAAAAAGAAACAAACGAAATACTTGAACAAAAAGTCAAGCATTCGTGAGAAAAAAAAAACTAAGACGAAAACCTTAACAATAAAGAGCGCCATACTAAAGCAGATTCCACAAAGCACTCAAAGCGAAAGTAGAGCAAACAACGATTATATATATATATATATATATATATATATATATATATATACTTCACTACGATGAATTATTGAATAAAATTAAGATAATAAGTCACTATTAAACAGCAAATATGAATCAAGGGCTTTCATAAACGGTAGTAAAGAGAATTAAATGAGCCAACGCTGCCTCGCTATTTTCTCACTCTCCATTGTCGTAAGAGGAAGTATATATATATATATATCTACGCGCACACACACACACACACACACACACACACACACACACACACACACACAGATATATATATATATATATATATATATATATACTATAGCCATCCGCAGACAGATTTGTTTCGCTGTATCACATCTCATCAGTACGGTTAGACTCCGACCGCTTCCTAACACAGGATTGAAACCCGACCGAATTGGCGTCAGTCGGCGATTCTACCCTTGGGCTACGAGTGTCCGGTAAAAGAAGGCAGACTTTTTAGCGCATATATCATTATACACGCCCAGTAGCTAGAGTGCTCTAATTCATTATTGAATGAGCGATGCGTATATGCCGGAGTAGCTAGTTTTCAAAGTCTCCCATTCTTCCAGAGTGCTCAATGAGGGTGTGAGAGCGTAAATACTATAGTCATCCGCAGACAGATCTAATTCGCCGTATCACAGTTCATCAATACGTTTAGACTCCAATTGCTTTATTTTTATGTAGGATTGAAACCCGACCGAAATGGCGTCAGTCGGCGACTCTACCCCTGGGCTATGGGCGTTTGGTGGAAGTAGGCAGACTTTTGAGCGCATATCATTATACGCGCCCAATAGCTAGAGCGCTCTAATTCATTTCACTGAATGAGCAATGCGTACATGCCAGAGTAGCCACTGTTTATCAAAGTCTACTATTTTTACAGAGTGCTCAATCAGGGGGTGAGAGCGTAAATATTGTCATCCGCAGACAGATCTGTTTCGTCGTACCACACCTCATCAGTACGGTTAGACTCCGATTGCTTTTTTTACCCAGGATTGAAACCCGACCGAATTGGCGTCAGTCGGCGACACCGCGCATATATAATATATAAATAATATATGTAACAAATTATATATATATATATATATATATATATATATATATATATATATATATATATATATATATATTAAATAAAAAATAGAAAAAGCACATAGTTAAAATCCCAAAAAACAGATCCTATTTATATTAATTATATTAATATTAAAAATGATACGAGTGGAGGGCTCTATATAAATTATATTATCTACTTACAGAACCAAATATGTACATAATATAAAATAAAACTCAGAATTCTACTGATATATATATCAGTGAGAAAAATCTCACTTTTCAGCAACGATCAAAGAATTCTAAAAATCTTCTAATATCGAGTCATGAATCTCTTTCTCTCCCCTTCTGTTTTTTCATGTGTGCACGACAAATTGAATTTTTAAATTCTAAATTCCACCTTCATTTTTTTAAAACTTCCTGTGTATGGATTTGTATTGGGCTTCTTCCGGTATGTGAATTTCTGTACCATCCTAGAAATATTTTTTGTTATATATATATATATATATATATATAATTATATCTGCTTTTTTTTAATTGAAATTAATATATTTTATATTGCGACACGGAAATATCTATATTTCGAGATTTTTACCTTGTCATCAAGCAATGTTACATCTTGTGGCTCGAGTAAATTCATATATGGGGGGCATCAGTGAGCTAAGTTCATCGGGGATGAAGCCGTGAAAGTATTTCTCGAAGCGCCACACGACACCGGTGAGAAAGTGACTGTATCTGAGTTGCCAAGTCGAGATCGAACACATTACAGATTCTCTGTTGGATTTTGTCAAGGACCCAAATGTGCATGGAAAGAAACAATGCACTTAATATGAATGAAGTTGAAATTAATTCACTCCTTCATTTTCAGCCTATGAGCTTTTCAGCCTACCCTCACAGTTGGGGGAAAAACAATGAATTTATTAATACAATGTTCTGAACTACTTAAATAAATGAATATAATTTGCAATATTTCACAGCTCTAGCGTCATTCCTTTGTAATCTGCCGATGAACTTTTCAGCCTACCGTTATATCTTGAAAGTTGCAATGCACTTATCAATAATAAAATTAAGATTAACGCATGAAATATTTCACAACACTAGCTTCACTACTTCATTTTCAACCTCATACCTAGAGAGAAACATTTCACTTGTTAATAAGAATAGTTGAAATTAATGCATCCAAGAATTCATATTTCTATCATCTCACGTTCGTAAGTAATTTTTAGCCCGCCTTCTTTGCAATATTTATTATTATTGCTTGTTGTAAATGTTATTCAATTAATTACATTTGTCATATTCACCGTTTATGAAGCTGTTAAATAACACGCCCAGCAAAAGGCCACATCAATGTAGGACTGCTCAGGTTTTCGGTACATTTCTCAATTAATGCTGCTATTCGCGATCTCTCCGCATAATTTCTCGGGCGTATACTATTAATGTTATCGCCATAATTACTGACATTGTTATCTTCCGTTTATCTTTATTTCATTAGGCCTTTTATCATTTTAGCAACTTCATTTAAGACTAGGATCCCTGCCTTGATATATTAATTGTATGAATACCATAAACCTATGAAAAAAAAAAAACACAATCAAAGTTATTACTATATACGGGAAAGGTGTCGCACGAAACCATTTTCTCTCTTCATATCGTACATACAGAACTTATCAAAAGTATTAGGACAAGAACTACTTTATCTCTTATAAAGGCATATTGACAGAAAATAAACAATTTAATTAAAGTATTTTACTTGATTTTCTCAACAAATACTTTAACAAAAAATACTAGTTAAAAAATAAATTAAATATTTAGTATAATAGCTTTCCGCTTTGAAATAATAAAATAATTGCGACAATTTACCAATCGCACCTAGTATATATATATATAT
>JBBBDQ010001352.1:292500-442500 GCA_037127315.1 Ascarosepion bandense
GTCTGATGTCGTTTAGAGTCCAGTTGAAGATGTTGAAGCTATATTGGACAACTGGGATTGCAAGGCTATTAATGGCCATAACTCTATTCTGTGAATTTAATTCAGTTTTTAATATCATTCGTAGCCTTCTATAGTACTCTTTACGCACTATTTCTTTCATTTTTTTATGGTGAATGTTTTCGCTCTCATTTACACCTAGGTATTTATAAGCTTCTTCTGGTTTCAATTCTTTTATTGTTACAGCAGGGTTTAGGCTAATTGAGGATGTTTCTTGTATTGATCCACGTAAAACTGTAGCTTTAGCACATTTATTCAAATTAAATTTCATTCCAATGTCTTCGCTGAAGCATTTTACAGTTTGCAGAAGACCTTCCAGCTCATTATCATTCTTAGCATATAACTTTAAGTCATCCATTTAAAATAGATGGCTTATTTTCTTTTGTCCTATTTTATAACCACATTCTGTCTTATTAAGTTGACTGGTTAGTGCTATTAATGATATGCAGAATAGTAAGGGAGATAAAGAATCACCTTGAAATATACCTCTTTTGATGTTTATTTCATCAGACTTATAGGTTCCATTTATATGATTGAGGTAAAGGGTTGTTTTCCATATAGACATGCACTGTTTGATGAAATTGATGATGACGGGCGATATCTTGTATATATTTAAAGTCTTTAAAATCCAGTCATGTGGCACACTATCGAATGCCTTTCGGTAGTCTATCCAGGCAGTACTAAGATTTTTCTTTGTACTGTAGCAGTTTTCCAGGATCATTTTGTTAATTAGCAATTGGTCTTTACAACCATAACAGCCACGTTTGCACCCTTTTTGTTCAAGCGGTATCATGTCATTTCTTTCTAAGAATAAATATGTTTGTTTTGTTAAAATAGATGTTAGTAGTTTATATGTTGTCGGAAGACATGTAATTGGTCTGTAGTTTTTCGGGTTGTTTGTGTCACCATTCTTGGGTAGAAGAAATGTAATTCCTTTTGTCATCCATGCAGGAATTTTAGTGTGATCGTCAACCATTTCTTGGAGTTCTTTGTCTATTTTTTTATGTGCTGCATTTAAATAATATAGCCAAAAGTTAGGAATTTTATCGAATTATGATGAAAAATGACATAATAATAATAATAATATTATTATTATTATTATTATTATTTATCTACGTTGCTTTCGTATATATTGATGCTCTATATTTTTAGTCGTCTTGATTTATTACCCTCACGAGTGATTCTTGTGCTGAATAATCATATTTTAGAAGAACATGCTTTACACATCTGATGAAAAGTAAACTATGGTTACGACCAAGTACTTCAATGACAGGTCAACATCTCAGAGCAAGGGTCAGATGAAGGCGAATTTGTGAATATGCGGGGTGATTCAACAAATTTGATAGCCTTTGAGATGTAAATATTGGAGTAACTACATGATTTAGGCAAATAAAACTAAACCCGATCATTGTTGAGCAAAATAAGATTCATTCATAAATTTTGAATATGAAAGTGTAAGTCATGTAGATTTCATGAGAAATGTATTTTGCTTATCATGTGATTTCAAGGCAAATAAAATAAATTACCAAAAAAAAAAAATAGCCGTAGAAAGTGAATCAATGAATTTTTAGCATAAAAATTGGAGAAAGAAAAATTGACATGAAACGGATAACGATTTTCTAGACGGAGCTCAGGTGTGGCAAAAGGCTGAAAGTATAAAATAGCCAGTAAGGATGGAACTTACTACTTTTATTTCCAGTGTTTTGATAACTGGTGCTGCGTAATTAGAGATCAAATTGAACAAAAACAAAACTCAAAAACCAACAGAGAAAAGAGTGGGCTGATATAATCATTGGGACGAATTGCATTTTGGGATTTAGCCAAAGAATTGTGGCGGTCTCCACAAGACGTTTTTTTCCTTTTTTTTTTTTTTTGGAACGACATCATGGGCCTGTGCTGGATTTCATTACTCACATCAAGGAGAGTTTTAGAAAGATGAGACTATGTTGAGAAATATTCCGTTCGAGTGAGCGTATGTTCGCGCGCGAACCCTCAAGAAAGAAGGCGAAAATACATATGGGGCATACGCAGTTATAAATCAGTCAGTTAAGTACTATACGTGATACACGCTTGGGCGATCATGTCTCGAAAGAGACATGACTGACTGGGCAGAAGATTATCCCGCAGTAGGTTGCAATTGCTTTCTCCGGTAGACTGGTTGCCGACCAAGGCTATAGAACCCAATCTGTACTATTATTTGACTCATAGCTAGAGGGGAATATAATGTATTATATTATTAAGCAGTAATTAGTGGGGGGTCGGTTTTATATTGTTATGAAATAATAAACTGATCCCCCACTTTATGCCCAGTAATAGCCGCAATCATGTTTTCACCTATTATATTCCGTCAATCACCTAAGTGCCATACGTGATAGACGCTTGGGCAATCATGTCTCGAAAGAGACATGACTGACTGGGCAGAATATTATCCCGCGGTAGTTTGCCATTGCTTTCTGCGGTAGACTGGTTGCCGACCAAGGCTAAAGAACCCAATCTGTCCTATTATTTAACCCATAACTGGAGGGAAGAGACGGATTAATACCTTTTCCAAGTGCATTTGCGCGCAAGTGAATGCAAGGAATTCGACTGGAATTCAAACTCGGCTTCCCGATTTCTCGTTTCGAGCCGATATCCACTGCACCACGACGCACATCCGCAGGTTGTCTAACAGATACATATACAAAGGATTACATGCTTTTTTTAATAATCATTTCACCCCAGGCAAGGCAGTTTTACTGCCAGTGGTGTTCAGGGGAGTTACATAGGAGGAGAGTGAAGAGAAACAGGAACAAGTTATAGGGGGTGTCAGAGAGTGGGTGAGAGAATTATGAGAATGCTGGTGTGATGAACGTTGATGAGAGTGGAGTGGAAGGAGAAAAGAGCATGAGAGAGAGAGGATGCGAGTCAGTGAGATATAAGATGACTATTGACCTTACATTTAAATTCTTGGAGATTGTAGATGTCAGGGAAGAAAGTATACGAAAAGAAATTCCACAGGCAGGAAGTACGAGAAAAGAAGCTGTTAGTGTAGAAGTTGCAGTCACATTGGGAAAAAAGTATGAATTCACCACTTCCCCCTTTCCCAACATTCAGTCAGTTAAGTGCCATACGTGATACTCGTTTAGGCGATCATGTCTCGAAAGAAACATGACTGACTGGACAGAAGATTATCCCGCAGTGGTTTGTCATTACATGTTGTAGACTGATTGCCAGCAAAGGCTATAAAACACAATGTATCCTGTTATTTAACCCATACCTGTACGGAAGAGATGAATTAATACCTTTCCCAAAAGTATGTATTTGTGCGTAAGTGAATTCAACTGGATTTCTGTCAATATACTAGTAGAACACTTTCACCAAAAAAAAAAAACAAAAAAAAACCTTACAATGTAAAAATATTTCCTGGCATTAAATAACCTACAAAAGTTTGACTAACCGCATGAAAGAAAGAATCAATCAATCAATGTTGGTACAGTAAAAAGTATTTGCTAACTGAGAGGGTTAAATTATAAGTTAAACTAGCAGTATAGCAGTATAGCACCCTAACTTGTGCTACCAGTCCGAGTCAGGGTAGACCTGAAAAGAACAGGAATTTAGAAGTGTTTCCATGCTCCCCACAACCTCCCAATCAGTGGCCATGCTGCCGGATTCGGTTTACAGTCATTCCCAGGACCATGAAAATGTTATAAGCCATTTTTATAAAAGCAGTATCTAAATATAATCTACAAGATTTTGATCCGACTAGTTTTCAGGTTTTTATTCAGATTTTATAAAGTAAGAGCAAGTGGGTATTTACCAGATTACCTTGTCTCTTTACCTTGATATCCATATTAAAATTCAGTGTTTACATTTTGTTTGTTTGTTTGAAGATGGATGAGTCGTACGCATGGTTGCTTCATAAAAATTATCGAAATATGCATTCGGTCTATTCAAAAAAAAAAAAAAAAATGGCTACACAAATGTTTGATCCTTGAGGGAAACCTGTAAAAATTGCAAGAACTTTCATTCGAATCATCAGTAAGAAAGTTCTGTTTGCTTTCATTTATCCCAAAGCCAAAAGTTACATTGTAGTAATCCGCGAATACAAATTTCATTAGGTTTCCTCTGAGGTTCGATAATCTGGAATCTCACAGAATCCTTGAAAAGAAACATCTAGAATATTATCTGTATGCTTCAAATGGATTTTTCCTCATATATACATTATTTATTTATTTATATGAATTTGTTTTCAGTTCTCTACAGGACCCAGACTTTCACTGTGTCTGTGAGGCACTTAGTCTTATCAGTATTCCAAGAAAACCATACTCTTTTGTGAGTGTATGTTAACGTTTGCATGTCTTCTGTTTATCCTCGGGTTTCCGGTTTAAAACATTTTTTTGCAATCGTCCCCAACACTTCAACAGCCAGTGGTGCAACTATAATCTACAAAGTCATATTTATTTCAGTTTCCTGTCACGGCCTAAATATCTAACCAACGCTTGTTTCTTTACATTGGGTTGAGTATCCTGAAGCCAAATCACCATTGATATGTTCCTCAGATATAAATTCTTTAGATTTTCACAGAGATCGATCAGCTAAATACTCACAGAATTTTTAAAATAATGCTAGAATATTACCTAAAAGTTTCAAATAAATTTTCTACTTTTCTTCACTCGTAAAGAGCAGCCCACGCTGCCAAATACAGGTGGGTAATGTTAAAATCAAACAGGTACAAAAATTTAAATATCTGGGAAGTGTTCTATCCGAATACGAAAAGTGCGACACAGAGATCAAATGGCGAATTGGCATGGCGAAGGAGGCGTTCCAGAAGCCGAGTAAAGTATTAAGACACAGGAAACTTTAACTAGAAACAAAGAAGAGAGTACTGTATTGCTATATGATGTCGATTCTTCATTATGGCAGTGAATGTTGGACAATATCAACAAAGATGAAGGGAAAACTTGAAGCAGCTAAAATGTAATTCTACAGAAGGATGCTGCGGATATCATGTGCGCAATGACGAGGTGTTGGAAGAATGGAAACGAAAAAGAAATTAATACTGAGCTTCAGGAAGAGACAAATGAAGTTCCTGGTACAAGCAATGAGGAAGGAGGGCTTGGAGAACCTGATACTAACAGGACAGATAGAGGGAAAAAGAGACAGAGAAAAGCAACGGATAACATATTTGAAGGGCCTGAGTAGGTAGATGACAGAACGGAGGCGAGATGTTACAGGAAAAAGCATGCTAAGAGCCACCAGAGATAGGGAGACATGGAAGGCCATGATCCCCTACGTCCTGAAAAAACAGGGCACATAGAAGAAGAATATATATGCCAACTGTTTATAAGAAATTGTAATGTGGATATAAATAGGGGATCAATTCTATATTATAACCAATATATAAACTGATCCCACATTTTGTGGCCATGCGAGTTTCTATACATTTATATTCTACATTTATGGTTTTGAGCTAGTGGATGGCAGAGCGGGGTTCGGGTGGCGTGACAGGAGAAAGCGTGCTAACAGCCACCAGGGATAGGGAGACGTGGAAGGCCATGATCGCCGACGTCCTGAATGGACAAGATACATAGAATAAGAAGACGTTAGCATTCTCACGCAAACTATTACACGACCAAGAAATACATGTATATGTGAAGCAAAAAGTTAACAAAACATACAGTCAGTTAAATGCCATACGTGATACACGCTTGGGCGATCATGTCTTGAAAGAGACATGAATCTCTGGGCAGAAGATTATCCCGCAGTAGGTTGCCATTGCTTTCTGCGGTAGACTGGTTGCCAGCCAAGGCTATAGAACCCAATCTGTCTTGTTATTTAACCCATAACTGGAAGGAAGAGACGGACTGATACTTTTCCTAAGGGCATTTGCGCGTGAGTGAATGCAACGAATTCCCATTGGAATTCGAATTCGCCCCCCCTCCGATTTCTCATTCCGAGCCGATATCCACTGCACCACAACGCACGTCACAAAACATATAACGGAAACATAAAAAAAATCATAATAACAACAGTAAAAACAGGCAAACAATAATAATAATAATAATAATAATAATAATAATAATAATATTAATGACAACATCAAAAACAAGCAAGCAATAAACACAATAATGAAATTAATAACAACAAAACCAACAAAATAATAAAAACCTTAACAACAACAACAACAAAGACCATCAAACAATAATAATAATCGAGCAATAAAAACAATAAGAATAATAATAATAACAGAACAAACAAAAATAGCAATAATAATAATAATAATAATAATAATAATAATAAACCACCTAATAAACAATAGACCACCTAATCTCAGGCTGTTCTGTGCTTGCCCCAAACGAATATAAAAATCGCCACGATAGAGTTGGGCAATATTTACATTGGGCAATGTGCAAACATTATGGAAAAGCTGTAAACAAACACTGGTATGAACATCATCCAGCACCGGTTACAGAAATAGAAGACGTAACCATTCTATGGGATTACACCATCTACACAGACAGAAAAATTGAAGCAAACAGGCCAGACATTATTGTTAAAAACCAGAAGGAGAAAACTTGTCTATTAATTGATATGGCTTGTCCAGCGGATTGTAACATAGCAATCAAGGAATTTGAAAAACTGTCAAAATATAAAGACCTGGAAATTGAAATAGAAAAAATGTGGAAATTGAAAACAAGAGTTGTGCCAGTGATAGTAGGTGCACTTGGAATGATAAAAAAATGGAACAAAACAACACATTGAAAGAATCCCTGGAAACCCCAGCTTAAGAGATATACCAAAAATTGTCTTATTAAGTACAGCCCACACACTAAGGAAAACTTTATCTATGTAATGCTGAGGATGATAGGGAAGATAGAAAAACATGAAATGGAGTCATAACAACACGCCACTACCTGCCTTAGGTCTCCCGCAGACTTGGTTGGTAGTGAGACCAAAGCAGAAATCGAAATATGATGAAAAATGACATAATAATAATAATAATAATAATAAAAACAAAACAACAACAAAAACACCCAAACAATAAAACAGAGACAAAAACAACAACAAAAGAAGAGCTAAACAACAACAATCATAATAACAACAAAACAATGAAAACAATAATGAAATTAATAACAACAAAAAAAACAACAACTAATTAATGCAAACAAGAACAACAGCAACAACAAAGACCATCAAATTATAATTATAATAATAATAAAAATACAAATTTTTTGGAGAGTCTGCTAATGTTAACATGGCCTCTGTTTTCCTGCAGGTTGAGTTGTCGTAAAATCCTTTCTACCAACGGTTTGCCCTGCTGTTACTTTCATGGACTATTTTGATTTCGTTTTCTGCAATGAAATACATCTGTTGATCTGTTGATTCTGTTGATTATCTGTTGATTCTATGTTTTCGGTTAGTATTCGATTGAGAGACACAGGTTTTACTGTTTTTCGATTCATCATTCAACTACATATAAACGAATTTTTTAAAAATAATTTCAGCCCAAGCAAGGAGGTACCGCCACTATGTGCATAGGGCTACATTTTTTTATAGTCAAGCAAGGCATTTTACTGCCACTGTTGTGAAGTTGGTTACATAGGAGGAATGTTGAGGAGTGAGAGGTTGCAGGGTTTGTCAGGAAGAGAGAAGGAGAGGGAAGAGATTACTGATGAGAGTGGAGTGGACGAGGAGGAATGTTATGAGGAGTGAGTGGCTGCAGGGGTTGTCACGAAGAGAGTAGGAGAGGGAAGAGATTACTGATGAGAGTGGAGTGGACGAGGAGGAATGTTATGAGGAGTGAGATGTTGCAGGGGGTGTCACGAAGAGAGTAGGAGAGAGAAGAGATTACTGATTAGAGTGGGGTGGACGAGGAGGAATGTTATGAGGAGTGAGACGTTGCAGGGGGTGTCAGGAAGAGCGTAGGTGAGCGAAGAGAGTACTGATGAGAGTGGGGTGGATGTAGAAAAGCATGAGAGAGAGGATGTAAGTTAGTGAGACAGGAGATGATGAAGTGCGAGAAAAGAAATTGATGGAGTAGAATTTGCGTTAGCAGATTATTGGTTTCACAGTAAAAGGATGGGATCTAGTTGCTAATCTTGTGGCTCGAGGAAATTCGTATATAGGAGGTACCAGTGAGCTAAGTTCATCGGAGCAGAAGCCGTGAAAGTATTTGTAGAAGAGACACAGTGAAGCCACACTGAGTCGGTGAGAGAGCGACTGTATCGTAGATGCCAGTTCGGGATCGATCACATTACAGATTCTCCGTTGGATTCGGCCGAGGACACCTAAGTGGATAGCAGGAGCACCAGGCCAGATATGGCAGCAATACTCAATGCACGGGTGGATGGTAGACTTGTATATGTGCAGGATTGTTTGGGACAGGAAAAACATATGAGAGTTAAAGTTTTGGACAGGAAAAGACTGAAGTCAAAGACGAACCAGCTACAGGGAGAGAAAGAGAAAGGGCAAGAGGAAGATATGAACACATAAGTGAAGACAGTTACGAAGGTAGAGAGAAAGGAAAACAACAAGATACACAGGGTGATGTGAAAAGGGCTGGAGTTAAGTAGATAAGAGATGAGAATTGACTTTGCATTTAAATTCTTAAAGGTTATAACCGTCAGGAAAGCAGGTATATGGAAGGGAATTCCACAGGTGAGAAGCACAAAAAAAAAAGCTGCTGGAGTAGAATTGTCGATTGCATTTGGTTGATCTAACTGTAAAAGTGTAGGACCTTGATGCCAGTCTGGTTGCCCGAGTAAATTCTTGTGGAGGGGTCACCAGTGACCTAAGGTTTTCGAAGCAGAAGCCATGAAAATATTTATAGAAGAGACAGAGGTAAGCCACATCCCGCCGATGAGAAAGTGGCTGGAGTCGAGCTGCCAGGTCGGGACCAATCACATTACAGATTCTCCTTTGGAGCCTGTCGAGAACACTGATTTTAGTCTAGTTTAGTTTAGTTCTTTGTTTTACCAGCATATCTAAACTTTTTGATCATTTAATGTTGAAGAATTTGTTTGGTTTTTGTTTACTGCTTCTTAATCTTTTGTGAGTATTGCTGTCGAGATATAAGTAGAGATAATGTGATTTGATGTGTGATGGTTATATGCTATCTTCTTTTGCAACTATGTTTCGTTATATAATTTTGTTGCTTTTAGAAATTCTAAAAGGTCGTTTGGGCTACCTTTGTTGAAGATGACTTTCAGATTGTTTTCTTGATTGTATCTGCTGTCGATATATGAGTAAAGTTATTGTGATTTGATGTGTGATGGTTATATGCTATCTTCTTTTGCAACTATATTTTGTTATATAATTTTGTTGCTTTTAGAAATTCTAAAAGGTCGTTTGGGCTACCTTTGTTGAAGATGACTTTTAGATTGTTTTCTTGATTGTATCTGCTGTCGATATATGAGTAAAATTATTGTGATTTGATGTGTGAATGTTATATGCTATCTTCTTTTGCAACTATATTTTGTTATATAATTTTGTTGCTTTTAGAAATTCTAAAAGGTCGTTTGGGCTACCTTTGTTGAAGATGACTTTCAGATTGTTTTCTTGATTGTATCTGCTGTCGATATATGAGTAAAGTTATTGTGATTTGATGTGTGATTGTTATATGCTATCTTCTTTTGCAACTATATTTTGTTATATAATTTTGTTGCTTTTAGAAATTCTAAAAGGTCGTTTGGGCTACCTTTGTTGAAGATGACTTTCAGATTGTTTTCTTGATTGTATCTGCTGTCGATATATGAGTAAAGTTATTGTGATTTGATGTGTGATGGTTATATGCTATCTTCTTTTGCAACTATGTTTTGTTATATAATTTTGTTACTTTTAGAAATTCTAAAAGTTAGTTTGGGCTACCTTTGTTGAAGATGACTTTCAGATTGTTTTCTTGATAGTATCTTAATCACATTTGTTTAAGATCTATGCAGCTTGTTAGTATATGTTTCACTGGGTAGAGCTCTTTACATGGAATGCAAATTGGTGCCTCCTCACCTTTTAGTAGGTGTGAATGGGTGACAGCGGTGTGGCCTATTTGAAGTCG
Source organism: Ascarosepion bandense (assembly GCA_037127315.1). Classification (NCBI taxonomy): domain Eukaryota; kingdom Metazoa; phylum Mollusca; class Cephalopoda; order Sepiida; family Sepiidae; genus Ascarosepion; species Ascarosepion bandense. The sequence goes on from JBBBDQ010001352.1 coordinate 302,588, forward strand.
AGCCATTACTACTTCTTCTCTTCTTGACGTTTTTCTATTGGCAATTTTAACTTCTAACCATTCTTTGCGGATGGGTTTAATTTTGTAGAGTTTGTTATTTTTGCAGAAGTCCACAACTCTTGTCATTTGGTTGTTATAAATTTGTTGATTTGAGGTTTGTAATTTGTGTAGGGTATGTTATATCACTAATGTTGATGTTTAATGATCTTTTAGCTGCTATGTCTACTTTTTCGTTTCCTCAGAGACCAACGTAGCTGGGAATCCAGCATAAAATTATGTCTTTGTTTTGGATGATGAGGTTGATTCTTTGTAAGAGATTGATGATCAGAGGGTGCGAACAGCTGGGGCGCCTGACCAGATATGGCAACAGTATTCCATGCATGGTCGAATGGTTGATTTCTATATGTGCAAGATGGATTCAGGCGGAGAAAAAAAAACTTCCTAGCCCGACAAAGTAACCCAACCTTCCTAGTAGTGGACTTAGATGGAAAAAAAGCTTCCTAGCCCGACACAGTGACCCAACCATTTTAGCAGTGGATTCAGGCAGAAAAAAATCTTCCTAGCCCGACACAGTGACCCAACCTTCTTAGCAGTGGATTCAGGCGGCAAAAAAAACTTCCTAGCCCGACACAGTGACCCAACCTTCTTAGCAATGGATTCAGGAGGAAAAAAAACTTCCTAGCCCGACACAGTGACCCAACCTTCTTAGCAGTGGGTTCAAGCGGAAAAAATCTTCCGGGCCGTCACATTGACACAACCTTCCTAGCAGTGGATTTTAGCTATTACTTCAATGTAATGATTCCTATTGAGGTCGGAAAATAGGGTAAGGCTTTTCTTCGTTCCTAGGTCTTTCCTATGTTGGAGAGTCTACAACTCTTTTGAATATTCCAAGAAGAAAATCTATTCAGTTTTGTTTGGATTAGCGCTTGTTATGAGTTTTTAGGAGATTATTTTAATTGAGTTTGTTCTATTCAAAGCAATAAAACCATTGGGACATATGAGGTTATTCGGTGTGGAAAAATTTGAAAGTGAAATATTGGTAAAAAGCAAGAACAAAAGAAAATTACCGAGGACATAGACAGTGATTGACATTGCAAATAAATACTTGCGGATAAGCGTTGGCTAGAAAGCGTGGAACGCTAAGCGAGTTCTACACGTGACAAGCACGAGAAAAAATTTTAAGCCTAGAATTTACGATTAGATTCAACTATAGATTACAGGGGCATCGTCTCTAGTCTAGTACTGCTTAGTAGCTTAGTAGCGACTAGCTATTAATTAATATTAATAATAATATCAATAATGCATCCGGCAGCAAGGCCTCTGATTAGGTGGTTGTGAGGTTACAGAAGCGGCCGAAATGTGGTTCTACAGAAGGATGCTACGGATATCGTGGACTGAGCATACAAGCAACGACGAAGTGTTAGAAAGAATGGCAACAAAAAGGAAATTGATGCTGAGCATCAGGAAGAGACAACTGAAGTTCCTGGGACATGCAATGAGGAAGGAGAGCCTGGAGAACCTGATACTGACTGGTCAGATAGAAGGAAGGAGAGACAGAGGAAGGCAGCGGATAACATATCTGCAGAGTCTGATCAGGTGGATGACGGAACGGGGGTTGCCAGGAGCAACAGGAGCAAACATACTAAGAGCCACAAGGGATAGGGAGACGTGGAGATCCATGATCGCCTACGCCCTGAATGGACAGGGCACATAGAAGAAGAAGAAGAGGTTGTGAGGAATCCCCGCTTTATGGCAGCTGTTCTCAGGTCCACCATGACTTAGTGTGGTAGCACCTGTTAGGGTCCCAGCTATGGGAAAAAAGTTAACACACAAAATGGGATCAAAACACTATGAAAGTATAAAAATACATTTTTATAGAAATATATATATATATATATATATATATATATATATATATATATATCCGCAGACAGATCTGTTTCGCTGTATCACAGCTCATCAGTACGGTTAGACTCCGACTGCTTTTAACCCAGAATTGAAACCCGACTGAATTGGCCTCAATCGGCGATTCTACCTCTGGGTTTTGACTGTTCGGTAGAAGAAAGCAGACTTTTTAGCGTGTATATTGTCATTATACCCGCCTAATAGCCAGAGTGCTCTAATCCATTACTGAATGAGCGATGCGTACATGCCAGAGTAGCTACTGTTTTCAAAGTCTACCATTCTTCCAGAGTGCTCAATCAGGGTGTGAGGGCGTAAATATATATATATATATATATATATATAGAGAGAGAGAGAGAGAGAGAGAGGGAGAGAAAATAGACTTTTATAGAAAAATATACATTTCTGAAGGAAAAATGTTAGCAACAATGAATTTTTGAAGGAAAAATTATTACCATAATATATTTTTGAAGGAAAGTAAATTATTACCATAAAATATTTTTGAAGGAGAAAATTATTACCTACAATACATCTTTGAATACAAAATTAGAATAGACCTTCAGTTTTCTAATAAAAAATGAAACAATTGTCAAAATTAAACTTTTCGCTATAACTGAACATAAAAAAATACCTTTAAAAACACCTTTTTCGTATTAAATAACCCTCAGTGGTATTGATATGGCGTTAAACAAAACTCGCTAATATCAATAATAATAATGATAATGACAACAGTACTATTAATAACATCCTCTTGTTAAAAAAAAAGCTGGTTTACACATGTGTAGGCGGTGTAGGAAAACTACTGAAAATTGTAAACTTATTGGCATTGGCTGCCGTCATCTGGAAAAAAAAGAAGAGACGGCGCCATGCAAAGTAATCCTTAGAAAATATTTTAAACTATGTCGTAATTATGGCTTCGAGTGCGCAGAGACGTGACATGATTATTCCCTATCACCAGTAGCCGAAAAAGAGCCTGTAAAACTCATGTAGGAACTTACCGTCTTGACTGACAAGATCTTGGAGAGAAATCACCCTCATGGTACACTTGATGTGCCCAAGAGCAGTAATCTAAACTTATTCATAAATGAAACTTTGTCTGTGTGTGTGACTGTGTGTGTGTGTGTCCGTTACCTATAGACTCCGAAACGGCTGAACCGATTTTCTTGAAAATTTACACAGTTGTACTATAAGCGTCTGCGAGTGTTCCTAGCTAGGGTTTGTGTCGAGTACCCCCGATAAATATCGAAAATCGATAATCGAAAAAATCGGGTTATAGAAGGAGTGGTCCGATTTTAATCAAATTTGATACACTCATAGACAAAGACAGAAGAAACGATATTCTTTCAATGTGTTGATTTGTTCCATTTTTTTTATAATTCCTAGTGCACCTACTATTATAGGTATTACTATTATCATTACCCCACTTATAAAAGGCATTGACAATGTTCAACAATATTAAAGAGGGTTGCAGAACGATTCTGCATCTTTGCAAAAGAAATTTCAAATTAGGCAATTTTTTTTGTGGGGAGGTACCTAAATAAATACTATTCATTCTTATTATTATTTTGTCATTTCTTAACATAATTTCATTTCTGTTATGGTTGCACTACCTACCAAGTCTGCGGAAAGACATAAGGCAGGTCGTGGTGTTTTCTTATGGTTACATTTCATGTTTTTTTCTATCTCTCATAACATCTCTAACGTTACATAGACAAAGTTCTTCGTAGTGTCTGGGCTGTACTTAACAAGACAACTTTTGATATATCTCTTAAGCTGGGGCTTGTAGGGATGCTTTCAATGTGTTGATTTGTTCCATTTTTTATCATTCCAAGTGCACCTATTATTATTATTATTATTATTATTATTATTATTATTATTATTACCTCACTTATAAAAGGCATTGACAATGTTCAACAAAATTAAGGAGGTTTGCAGAATGACTTTGCATTTTTGCAAAAGAAATTTCAAATTAGGCATAATTTTTTGTGGGGAGGTGCCTAAGTAAATACTATTCATTCTTATCATTATTTTGTCATTTTTTAACACAACTTATTTCTGCTATGGTCGCACTTTCTACCAAGTCTGCGGAAAGACATAAGGCAGGTCGTGGTTTGTTGTTATGGTTACATTTCACGTTTTTACTATCTTCCATAACATCCGTAGCGTTACATAGACAAAGTTCTTCTTTGTGTGTTGGCTGTACTTAACAAGACAATTTTTAGTACATCTCTAAAGCTGGAGTTTCCAGGGATTCTTTCAATGTGTTGTTGTGTTCCATTTTTTATCATTCCAAGTGCACGTATTATCACTGGCACAACTCTTGTTTTCAATTTCCACATTTTTTCTATTTCAATTTCCAGGTCTTTATATTTTGACAGTTTTTCAAATTTCTTGGTTGCTATGTTACAATCCGCTGGACAAGCCATATCAGTTAATAGACAAGTTTTCTCTTTCTGGTTTTTAACAATAATGTCCGGCCTATTTGATTCAATTTTTCTGTCTGTGTAGATGGTGTATTCCCATAGAATGGTGACAACTTCTATTTCTGTAACTGGTGCTGGGTGATGTTCATACCAGTGTTTATTACATAGTTTCCATATTGTTTGTACATTGTCTAGCGTAAATGTTGCCCACACTCTATCGTGACAATTTTTATATTCATTTGGAGCAAGTACAGAACATCCTGAGATTAGATGGTCTATTGTTTCTTGGTGTTTATCACAGAACACTTACCTTCTGGATCCACATTATAATGTATAATATTTGCCTGAAAGTTCCTAGTGAAAGAGACTTTGGTCTTGCGCTGCAAGAATAAAACCTTCAGTTTCAGACTTTAATCCAGATGCACGTAACCATCGATCAGTATTAACTTTATCAACATTGGATTTATTGGCACGTTCTGGATATTGGCCATGCTGAGGTTTGTCTTGCAATCGTTGTTTCATCTGTTCAAGGGCTTTATACTTGGCTAACTTTTTCATATTTTTGCGCAATAGTTTTTTTTACTATTATTATTATTATTATTATTATTATTATTATTATTATTATTATTATTATCTTTTTCATATGATTTGATATCAGTTACGTCTCCTAAATATTTCTACCTGTTGATGAAGATATTTAAACACCTACCCCCAGTTTAGAGATCCCAACTTCTTTTCTAAGTTATTTCTAAGCAGGGCTTCTCCCAATGATCTCAGATATCCAAAGATGTTCTTCTTAAGAAAAAAGTTCTGGAAAAAGCTCTTCTTGATATGTTTCTCCGATTTGCTCCGAAAAGTCTTGTTATCTCTGTACGTTCGTGTGCTCAGCCTTCAATATGTTCATATTTTCAAAGCATCTTGGTACGCAACGTCAATCAGGATTCATTTATTACTTATTAGCGGTATAGCCCGGCGTTGCTCGGGTGTAATGGAAGCTTTAAAACTAATCCATGGTCCTGAAGCTCAGCCTTCTTCCGATCTTCGGCAAAGTGTTCGAAGCCATTATCAACGCCGTATGCTCAGCGTTTAATATGTTCATATTCTCAATGCATCTTGGTACGCAACGTCAATCAGGATTCATTTATTACTTACTAGCGGTATAGCCAGGCGTTGATCGGGTGTAATGGAAGCTTTAAAACTAATCCATGGTCCTGAAGCTCAGCCTTCTTCCGATCTTCGTCAAAGTGTTCGAAGCCATTATCAACGCCGAGGTCGTTCAGCATATTACGGCCCACGGGCTCCTCTCATACAAACAGTATCACTTCTGCTTCACCAGGTCTACTGCTGATATGTAAACGACCATTACCGAGTACATATATCAGGCACTCGATAGGAATGGTGAATCCCGAACCGTTGCCTTGGATATCTCTAAAGCGTTCGAGAGAGTTTGGCATGCTGGCATTCTATGCAAACTGCGGAGGTATCGTATAGCTGGACAATTGTTTGAACTAATCCAGTCATTCCTATCTAACCGCACATTGAAAGTGGTATTAAACGGACATGCCTCCCAGAACTACGATACGAACGCGGGTGTCCCTCAAGGCTCTATCCTAGGTCCTACGCTCTTTCTGATCTACATTAATGATCTCCCTGATACCATGAGATCTCTAGTATGTATGTACCCCGATGACACCACAGTTTATTCTCGCCTCGACCAAAAATCTGGTGCGGGCGACAAAGCTAACCTTGCAGCCGAGCTTGGAAAGGACCTCCAATCCGGAGTGGACTGGGGTAAGAAATGGCTCGTAAATTTTAATGCTTCTAAAACGAAGCTACTATCAATTAATCATCATAGACAATCGCACCTACCTCCTATTAGCATGGATCAGGCTTGCCTCCCTGAGAGTAAAACACTACGCCTCCTTGGTCTCACACTCTCAGCGGACCACAAGCGGAATGACTATATCGAATTCATTGCTAAATCCGCTGCTGTGAAAGTCGGTTCTCTGTGCAGGGCCCGGAAGTTTTTTCCGGAAGTTTTTTTTTGTATCTATCCTGCACATTTATAAATCTACCATCCGCCCGTGCATTGAATACTGTTGCCATATCTGGTCGGGTGGCCCTACTATTGTCCTTGGGCTTCTAGTCAAGGTACAGCGGAGGGTCTGTAATGTGATCGACACCGATTTAGCAGAGTGCCTGCAGCCTCTCTCTCACCGGCGGGACGTGGCTTCCCTGTGTCTCTTCTATAAATACTTTCACGGCTTCTGCTCCGATAAACTTAGATAACTGGTGCCCCCTAGGTTCGAATTTACACGAGATACTAGATTAGCAAACAAGATCCCACCTTTTTACAGTGAAACCGATAAAATGCAACCGCAACTTCTACTTCAACAGTTTCTTTTCTTGCACTTCCCGACTGTGGAATTCTCTTCCACATGACTGCTTTCCCGGCGGCTAAAATCTCCAGAAGTTTGAATCTAAGGTCAATAGATACCACCTAACAAACTAACTTCCATTCTTTCAAACACTCTTGCCACCCACCCAACTATCTATCACCCCCCTTCTGACATTTCCTATATCTAACCACTCTTCTTATTTACCTCCCCCTATGTAGCCCCAAGCGCAATAGTGGCAGTGGAATGCCATGCTTGGGGTGAAATGATTTTTAAAAAAATCGAAGCCGTATACTAAAAAAAAATGAATGGATGTAAGTCATATTTTGATTTCCTGGTATCGCTATGAAATCGATTTTTTTCGTCGTAAACTGAATTTTGAAGGCTACATAAGTCCTCTGAATAAATGGTATCATGGCTGAGACTATGAACTACAATTATACCTACTTAGAGACAAAACCGAAGTAAAGACTAAAATAAAAGGGCTGAAAAAATACAGACATACAAGCAGATAAATAAACACACACAAACATCTTTCCTTATATATATTATCGATTTCCGCACCATTGTTAGAATTGCAACCTTGAAACTTCTGGAAATCGTTTCTTATGTATTTGTCTATGAGTGTATCAAATTTGATTAAAATCGGACCACTCCTTCTATAACCCGATTTTTCGATTATCGATTTCCGATATTTATCGGGGGTACCTCGACACAAAACCTAGTCAAGAACACTCGCAGACGCTTATAGTACAACTGTGTAAACTTTCAAGAAAATCTGTTCAGCCGTTTCCGAGTCTATATGTAACGGACACACACACACAGACACACACATGCACACACAAAGTTCCGTTTATCTCTCTGTCAAGCAAACAAGCTAGATATATTAATCGTTTTTCTTTTTATTAGTTTGTTTATCTATCTATCTATCTATCTATCTATCTATCTATCTATCTATCTATCTATCTATCTATTCTACGCTGTTCATTATCTATCTATCTATCTATCTATCTATCTATCTATCTATTCTACTCTGTTCATATCTATCTATCTATCTATCTATCTATCTATCTATCTATCTATCTATCTATCTATCTATTCTACTCTGTTCATTATCTATCTATCTATCTATCTATCTAAACATTTTCAGTCTCTAATTTTATCTATCTATCTATCTATCTATCTATCTATCTATCTATCTATCTATTTGAATATTTTGTATTAGTTTTTTATCTATCTATCTATCTATCTATCTATCTATCTATCTCATTCTATTAATATCTATCTATCTATCTATCTATCTATCTATCTATCTCATTCTATTAATATCTATCTATCTATCTCATTCTATTAATATCTATCTATGTATCTATGTATGTATGTATGTATCTATCTATCTATCTATCTATCTTTCTCATTCTATTAATATCTATCTATCTATCTATCTATCTATCTATCTATCTATCTATCTATCTATATATCTATCTATCTCATTCTATTAATATCTATCTATCTATCTATTTGAATATTTTGTATTAGTTTTTTATCTATCTATCTATCTATCTATCTATCTATTAATATCTATCTATCTATCTATCTATCTATCTATCTATCTATTTATCTATCTATCTCATTCATTAATAATCTATCTATCTATCTATCTATCTATCTATCTATCTATCTATCTATCTATCTATTCTATCTATCTATCTATCTATCTATCTATCTATCTATCTATCTATCTGTCTGTCTGTCTGTTTTTGTTGTTTATTATTTTGTGCGGTTCCTCACCCAGAATCCACAACATCTATCTATCTATCTATCTATCTATCTATCTATCTATCTATATATATATATATATATATATATATCTTTCACGGTCTCTTCATTTCTAGCTGTCTATTTTATATTAATAATAATAATTGACACTATCGGTGGCACAGCGCGAGAAAGTTGCTGCTGGTCCCTACTTAGATAAGATCGTCATCAACCGACTGAGACTTCAAAGTGAATAGAAGATGCGTCAGAATAACATATGCAGAGATCTCCACTTGCATTCCAGGAAATATGGCTTTGACGTGAACAAAAAAGGGGCAATGTCACAGAATCGTGAGGGTTAAAGTAAATGAACAATCAAAACACTTCTGGGTCTTACAAATCGAAGTGTAAGCTTGAATATACGATGCCTGTGAGCTGAGAAAGTTAACAGGAAATGTCATCTTGTTGATCTTGTACGCAAGGGAGATGAAAGACTTGTAAAGAGTGCCGCCTGAAAACTCAGCCTTGTGAGCCACATTTGTGGAATATAGATACTAGCATCATCACTGGTGCTTTAGGCTCCATTTCCAAGACTTTGGAGACGAACCTTGAAATGTTTGAAATAAAATCCCATATTCTGAACCCATTTTCTGAATGGATATGAATTGTGATGCAGTGGATATCGGCTCGGAACTAGAAATTGGAGAACTAAGTTCGAGATCCAGTTGAATCGGTTGCATTAAATTACACGCAATTACCCTTGAGAAAAGTGTTAATGTGTCGCTTCTCCCTCCAGCTGTGGATTAAATATCAGGAGAGATTGGTTTCTATAACTTTAGTTGGCAACCAGTCTACCGTAGAAACTAATAGCAACCTAAGGCGGGAATATTTTCTGTCCAGTCAGTCGATTGGTCATGATCGCTCCAAACGTGTATCACATATGGCACTTAACTGACTAATTTTAAACCTACATAAATTGACAATCAGTGAATTGATTGATTTATTCTTTACCGCTTATCAAACTTTTGCAGATCCCTTTCTTCTAAATATGTTTAGATTGTATGTATTTTTCGAGGGATAATATTGATTTATTGATACAAATTATGCTAATTAACCCATAGCGGGGAGAGATGAGAAAATAAACCTGACTGGAACTAGAACTTTACTGTCTGATCCTCAGTATTATGCCATTATCTTCACACTCTACTCGCAAGTGAGCTCACGGTACCCGGTATTTCCAAGCACTCGCCCATCTAAGTATTGGCTGGGGTCAAAGAAACCGCTAGCAACCTAAGAAAGAAGATCTTGACGAAGTGATTTGATAGCGAACAATCAGTAATGTAGAATTATCCACGTATAAGATGAGAACAATAACTACAACAAGAACAAACAGAAACATAAAAACAATCGAGCAAATAAACACAGCAAAAACAACCGAGCAATAAACACAATAATGAAATTAATAACAACAAAGCCAACAAAATAATAAAAAAATTAACAACAACAAACACTATCAAATAATAATAATAATAAAAACCGAGCAATAAAAACAATAATAATAATAACAGTAAAAACAAACATAGCAATAATTATAATAATAATAATGAAAACAAAAGCAACAACAAAAACACCTAAACAATAAAACAAAAACAATAACAACAACAACAACAAAAAGAGCTAAACAATAATAATCATAATAACAACAGAAACAACAAAACTATAAAAACAATAATGAAATTAATGACAAAAACAAATAAATAATGCAAAGAACAACAACAACAACAAAGACTATCAAATAATAATTATAATAATATTAATAGTTCAAATTATAACAATCATACAATAATAATAATAATAATAATAATAACAATAAAAACAATGGCAACAACAATAACACCCAAACAATAAAACAACAAAAACAACAACGACAACAAAAACAACAACAACAACAGCAACAACAATAATAATAATAATAATAATAATAATAATAATAATAATATAAAAATCGCCACGATAGATTTGGGCAATATTTACATTGGACAATGTGCAAACACTATGGAAAATCTGTAAACAAACACTGGTATGAACATCACCCAGCACCGGTTACAGAAATAGAAGATGTCACCATTTTGTGGGATTACACCATCTACACAGACAGAAAAATTGAAGCAAACAGGCCAGACATTATTGTTAAAAACCAGAAGGAGAAAACTTGTCTATTAATTGATATGGCTTGTCCAGCGGATTGCAACATAGCAACCAAGGAATTTGAAAACCTGTCAAAATATAAAGACTTGGATATTGAAATAGAAAAAATGTGGAAATTGAAAACAAGAGTTGTGCCAGTGATAGTAGGCGCACTTGGAATTATAAAAAATGGAACAAAACAATACATTGAAAGAATTCCTAGAAACCCCAACTTAAGAGATATACAAAAAAGTTGTCTTATTATGTACAGCCCACACACTAAGGAAAACTTTATCTATGTAATGCTAGGGATGATAGGGAAGATAGAAAAAAACATGAAATGGGGCCATGAGAACACGCCACGACCTGCCTTAGGTCTCCCCGCAGACTTGGTTGGTAGTGCGACCATAGCAGAAATCGAGATATGATGAAAAATGACATAATAATATTAATAATAGTAGAATCAGCAGCTTAAACAACCATGCAATAAAACAAGAATAATAGTCTGAATTTACGGTTAACATCCAAAAACTGTTCACGAATTAGCAACAGATGACATGTTCTTGAGCTGAACCTAAGATCCACACTATGGCAGAATAAATCCCTGCGAAAATTAATTGAAACATCTGCTTTAGCTTCCTGCTTTTCATTATACGGTCAGTTTTAGACCCACTGTAGTAGCAGGGTGTAATCGACTTCTATTTTTTTTTCAGATCAGGTCGTTTGTAGTGGTGTGCAGTAATATGAATATATTTTCCGGATGTATGATAAAATTTCGTTGCCTTGAAAAATATTGCGTCATCCGTGATTGAATTAGATTTTATCACGCCCAAGTACTATCGTCTTGACTGCCAATAAGTTGTTCTTTGTCCATTGTCTGCAAGGAACGTTGCTCTAAGAAAGCGTACGAAAATTGTAAAGCTTCACGAACACACTGGCTAGCTTTATAGAAAGATCACGGATATTGTTGGTGTCAGCCTTTTAACTGTCAGTCATGTCATCAAGACGAAGAAACAAACTTGATCCATCAGTCCAAAACGTACAGGGAAATGTTGTTGGAAGAGAAAAACAACACCAAGAGACGACATATACGTGATCAGAGGTGGGAAAAAGATTCTTACAATATAAAAATCTGTAAATAACATTAAAATGGGTGATAAGTCGTAAAAAATATATTAATCAATTTCACTGTCATGTTTTTATTCCCTTGATTTTCTTTTTTTTTCTTTTCGTCTTTCTTCCACTTGTTCAACTATTTTTTTTCAATTTAAATTTATGATATATTTTCTTTCATGTATTTTCTCCTTTATCTTCTTTTACTTTTTATCGATATTCTCTTATCTTTTCTTTCTTTCTTTCTCTTTCTTTCTGTCTTTCTTTTTTTCATATTTTCATATTCTTTCTTTCTTTCTTTCTTTCTTAATTTTTATTTCTTTCTTTCTTTCATATTTTTTATTTCCTTCTTTCTTTCTTTAATATTTTTTCTTTCTTTCTTTCTTTCTTTCATATTTTTTCTTTCTTTCTTTCTTTCTTTCTTTCTTTCTTTCTTTTCCATGTATTTATTTTTTCACTTTTTTGTTCTTTCTAAATATTATTTTTCTTTCTTTCTTTCTTATTTTTTATTTCTTTCTTTCTTTCTTTCATATTTTTTATTTCCTTCTTTCTTTCTTTAATATTTTTTCTTTCTTTCTTTCTTTCTTTCTTTCATATTTTTCTTTCTTTCTTTCTTTCATATTTTTTCTTTCTTTCTTTCTTTCTTTCTTTCTTTCTTTCTTTTCCATGTATTTATTTTTTCACTTTTTTGTTCTTTCTAAATATTATTTTAAAATCAGTCAGTATTTTTTTAATAATTCATTCTTCATTTTCTTTTTTCTTTCATTTGTTCATTCATTTGTTCTTTATCTATTTATTTTTTATTGCTTTCTATCTGTCTTTTCAAATTCTTTCATTCATTCTTTCTTCTAGCAGATATTTTTATTTTTTTAATTTTCCGAATCTTTTTCATTCTGGGCGTTTTTGTTTTTTTTTTGTATTTTTATTTCTTTAAAATTTTTATTATTCATTTTTGCTTTTTTCATAAAATACTTTCTCTTATTCAATCTCTTATGGTGTTATTTTCTTATTTGTTTCTTTCTTTTTCGATCAATGTTTTTTCGTTGTCATTTTCTCGTTCTATCTCCCTTTAAAGTGTGTATGCCAATATTTACTGTACAACCTACTCTGGAATAATATTTAGTGACACCCAAAGCATATTATATTAACTTGTTCACTCGTTTTTCTCCCTTTAGAAATTTTTATTTTTATTTCTTTTTTTTACTTTTCCAATCTTTTTCATTCAAGGCTTTTCTTTTCTAACTTTCTTTGTTTAAAGAGTTTTTCATTCCATAATTTTTCTAAAATAATTTCTTTTATTCAATCTGTTATGGTGTTTTTTTCTTATTTGTTCCTTTCTTTTTCCATCAATGTTTTCTTTTTCATTGTCATTTCCTCGTTCTTTCTCCCTTTAAAGTGTGTATGGCAATATATTCACTGTATAACCAAGACATTCTGTGCACTCTATAGAATACAAATCCTATATAATCCATCAAATATCTAAAACACACAAATTGAAATTGCACAACCGAAAAATCGGATTCAAACCACTAAAACATTTTGGGAAAAAACAGACCAAGGCAAATGTCACAAGTCATTGTGAAAAGTAAAATTCTGGATCCTGATTGGATAGGAAGTCGAAAATTGATATATGACGTCAGTCAATGTTCTTTTTCACACCTAAAGAAAAAAATGCTTGCTGGAGTTGGTCAAATGACAAATCCACTACTTAAACCAAGTTTGGTGGCCGGTCAAAATCAGCCAGACTGGAAGCAATATCTGATCGCATCTCACAGTGTAAGGAAAAAAACTTCAAACAGACTCTATCACGTATTATCTTTACTTTCAAATTGTTTCTTCATTTTCACTCCACGCCGCCAAAGAAAAAAACGGCAACAACAGGACACTCCCACTGTTCTGCGATAAGTACAGGTTCTTTATTTGTTTTACCTTCTCTCTCAGTCTGTTGTATATCAATAACAGACAAACACGCATATATATAAAAATATATCAAGTGATATTTTTATTAATGACGATGGACCGTGTAGAATAGTGAACAGAGAATTGAGAGAGCGCGCTTCTAATGGGTTGACGGGTTGACGGGAGTGTCTCTCTCGTCTGCCTCTGTCTCTGTCTCTCTTGTTTCTCTCGTCTCTCTCTCTGAAATCCGTGCGCCGAGGTCTTTTTATAATCTCCAAACCGGTACTTCCGGATTTTGCCTCGCCCACGCACGCCCACGTAATTCTCAGAGACACCTGTTCTGTCTGCCTCTTGTAGCCATTTCCGCTACTGCCGGAAATAAGGTCAAACAAACATCCGTTCCTTTCAACGACCGGAAAACACCCCCGCTTGCATCAGCGTTCTCTCGGGTGGGGTCAGATTGTTATATTACATTCCTCGCCCACCCATTTTCCAAAATGTTCACCTAAGAACATTTTAAGCGCAACACCCTCACTCTCCTCCCCATGCCACACAAGCCAGACAATTGTATAAAACATGTGCACGCCAAAACAACAAACATGTGCATGCCGAAACAAAAAAAACAACAAAAAAAATATAGGGGAGCCTACATCGGCAACCCAACAATGTTCGTGTCCATCTTGAAAATTGTTCTACCAGCTCGATGTTTCATTGTTCTTTTTTTTTTTCTTTTTTCCTCCTTTTTTTTTTTTTTTTTTAATATCCATTTTCACAGAATTGGGCAAAGTTCTTAAAAATGTTCATTTTCTTTCTCGACTCTGTCCATAAGCGTAGACACCCCGATGCATAACCACGTGATTATAGGCGGTAACCGCGCCCCAGTTTCCAAACTAACATCGAGTAAATGACCTTTGACCAACACCATGCGTGCTTCTGCTCGAGTTTATTGTTACACATGTAACTTCATTTAATTTAATTTAATTTCAAACATACTATGTTTGAACACAGAAAAATGGTCATTATCTGCCGTACATATCATTCATAGTCTGACCGAGAAATGTTCAATAGAAAATGAAGAAAATTACCCTGATTCCAACGTTAATCCGCATGCAATTTACTTGTGGAGGATATTAATTTAGTCTAAAAAAATGGACCCGTGACTCGTAGTTCCTTAGTTTGTAAAATGCTTTCCATTCCCTGAACTACTTCCTCTGGATTCGAAACCAAGCATATCTGATTTGTTGACATCTCTCTGTTTAACGCAGAGACATTTGAGTGTTGAACACCCGTTGACCCCGGAGTACTATTCACAACGGATCACTCAATTTCCTTTCCCGAAACACTGTTGCTTCTTTTACACTTAAAAATCCGCTTCCTGGCTATTATTCCAAGGATTATTATAACGCCGACCACGCCAGCAATGACTCCTATCGTCAACTTCTTCGGGAGTTCTTCATATCCTTCACTAAATCTTTCCATATCTACCTGTTCCAAGGTATTTACTAGTTTTCAGAAATTAATATATCGTCAAAAGATATTTCCCAAGTCACATAAATGAAAATTCACAGAGGATGTTGAATTGATGGGAACCTGCACAAAAGCATAATTCACAACCATAGAAATGTAAATCATTTTGTAGTGTACAGTCATTGAAAAGAAATAAAAAAAAAACTAACACTGCACAACCCAACGAAAACATTGTTATCAACAAGTTAATCCAATTATCCACTTTAAAGAGTAGAAGAAACTTCCTTTACATGATTTTACATTCCACTTACTCAATAAAAGTCAGATTAATTAAGCAACATACCAGTAAACTCACTTCACATATATGGTAAAATATTAACAACAAAAATAAATCATTAACTCAGATGTTTTGTACTTACAGATAGGTAAATATTTCAACTCCAATCCTCCCGTCAACTTTAACACTCCTCCCGCCAACCCCAACCCTACACGCTCTCCGCTAAGCGTACTATTCTCTGCATATAGTCCCGCACCCCCTCCGT
This sequence comes from Ascarosepion bandense, assembly GCA_037127315.1. NCBI lineage: Eukaryota > Metazoa > Mollusca > Cephalopoda > Sepiida > Sepiidae > Ascarosepion > Ascarosepion bandense. Next base: position 318,275 of record JBBBDQ010001352.1, read on the forward strand.
TCTACCCTTAATGTGTTTGACACCAACAATCCACATTTCGCAATGGTAAAAGTATGCATTTTTTTTCTCTAACTGGACTTATTATAAACACGAGCAGAGAACACACACACTATCAAATCAATGAGTCACTTACCTTGGCTGAATGTCTACAGTCGCGCGGCTGCTATATTTTTTCGTCCTGTTGTTTACTATTTTCGTCTTCTATCTGGTAGTTTTAAGTCCGTTCAATTTTCAATCGTTGCCGTGGTAACCAGCTCGTATCAATCTGTTTTGTTGTCCCAAAACAGCAAGTCACTTAGGCACCAAAAATCAAGTCTGTTGTATATCAATAACAGACAAACACGCATATATATAAAAATATATCAAGTGATATTTTTATTAATGACGATGGACCGTGTAGAATAGTGAACAGAGAATTGAGAGAGCGCGCTTCTAATGGGTTGACGGGTTGACGGGAGTGTCTCTCTCGTCTGCCTCTGTCTCTGTCTCTCTTGTCTCTCTCGTCTCTCTCTCTGAAATCCGTGCGCCGAGGTCTTTTTATAATCTCCAAACCGGTACTTCCGGATTTTGCCTCGCCCACGCACGCCCAGGTAATTCTCAGAGACACCTGTTCTGTCTGCCTCTTGTAGCCATTTCCGCTACTGCCGGAAATAAGGTCAAACAAACATCCGTTCCTTTCAACGACCGGAAAACACCCCCGCTTGCATCAGCGTTCTCTCGGGTGGGGTCAGATTGTTATATTACAACTCTATCTCCAAGCAACAGAAAAAGGGAAATGAACATAAGACTTTACATTCTGCTACTATCAACCATGAACTCTAAATTTCTGTGGGACATTTTAAATACTTACAATACGCTTTGAACAATTTTAACTACATGCATTTTCTCAATGAACGTTTTTCTTTTCTCACAAATGTGTTAAAGTGTTCAGTTAACGACATGTCACGTATATTTTAATTCTTACAACTTTGTTATTCTGTTAATAAATCTTTAGTTTAATGTACAGACGAAATATTTTATTCTTCCATATTTCAACATCCAACTTTCAACCTTTTGGTATTTGAATTGTGAGGACCTCGGAAGTGTTTGGCACAAGGTCAAATCGGCAAGCATCAACGAGGATCCTACAACTCTAAAGAGGTTTCATTCCTGTTTAAGTTCCAACTTTTTATTTTTTAAAATAGATGGATGTTGTTTACTTATAGGATGTGCGTTGTGGTACAGTGGTTATCGGCTCGGAACGAGAAATCGGGGAGCCGAGTTCGAATTCCAGTTGAATCCATTGTATTCACTTACGCGCAAATACCCTTGGGAAAGGTATTAATCCGTCTCTTCCTTCCAGTTATGGGTTAAATAGCAGGACAGATTGGGTTCTATAGCCTTGGTCGGCAACCAGTCTACCGCAGAAAGCAATGGCAACCTACTGCGGGATAATCTTCTGCCCAGTCAGTCATGTCTCTTTCGAAACATGATCGCCCAAGCGTGTATCACGTATGGCACTTTAACTGACTGACTGTTTACTTATGAGGAAACAGCAAAATATCACATTGCTTGCCCTAAGTCCTTGGTTACAGTAAGGCGTTTGATTATAAAATAAAAGCTGGTGAACCATTTATATATAAAAAAAAAATAATAATATACAGATATATATATATATATAGGTTATAGGAATTCAACATTTGAACTCAATCCGAATTCCAGTGGTTTTAAAAGATCGAAGAAATGATGACGAATAAATTGTCTTTATCTGAAATACAAAAGATTGTGCTAATGAATCCTGTTCACATACTTCTTCTTCTATGTGCCCTGTCACTTCAGGACGTAAGCGATCATGGTTCTCCACGTCTCCCTATCCCTTGTGGCTCTTAGTATGTTTGAGCCTGTTGCTGCTGGCAACCCCCGTTCCGTCATCCACCTGATCAGACCCTGCAAATATGTTATCCGCTGCCTTCCTCTGTCTCTCCTTCCTTCTATCTGACCAGTAAGTATCAGGTTTTCTAGGCTCTCTTTCCTCATTGCATGTCCCAGGAACTTCAGTTGTCTCTTCCTGATGCTCAGCATCAATTTCCTTTTTGTTGCCATTCTTTCCAACACCTCCTCTTTGCTTGCATGCTCAGTCCACGATATCCGTAGCATCCTTCTGTAGAACCACATTTCGGCCGCCTCCAGTTTTGTCCTCATTTTCGATGATATTGTCCAGCATTCACTGCCGTATTGAAGAACTGACATCACGTAGCAGTCTAGCACTCTTTTCTTCGTTTCTATTGAGATTTTCCTGTGTGTTAGTATTTTGCTCATCTTCTGGAACGCGTCCTTTGCCATGCCAATTCGCCTTCGGATCTCCGTGTTGCACTTTCCATCTTCTGTTAGAACACTTCCTAGGTACTTAAATTTTTGCTCACATACTAAGAAGAAAAAAAACTCTTTCAATTCAATATACTCATTAACTTGAAGGAAGACAAAAAAAACATAATTCACTTAGGTCCCACGTGAAAGACATGAGTCAAGTAATAATAAAAAAAATAATAATAATGATAATAATAATATCTTTAAAAGATTCCGGGAAAATGCGGTAAAAAATTAGATAAATTGTCGTGCCAATATATTAGAGCAGAAGAAATAAAAACCCATGTTAACCAAGTCTCACAAATGGAAATCACAACGAATCAACATCTGACTTGACACTTTCGGTGGTACCCATGTCATTATTGGCAACTCTACTTAATGAAATGACGCGGGACCCCCCACCCAACAACACCGGAATGGTTATCCTATACGTACTACCAAGAATATAATGAAGCCGAAACCCCAAATACCTATCGATCTAACATTTATTTAACAGCAAAGTACTTCCTATTGGATAAAACAAGTTGTCATGGGAGCTTATATTGCTTAAAAATATATATATATGACTGCAAAAGGTGGTTGTTACAGGAGCTTATATACCTGCAAAACATTATATGGCTGTCAAGAAATGTTGTCACAGGAAAATATACGACTGCAAAACATATATGGTTAAGAAAAATAGGTTATCGCATGAGATTACACAGGTGAAGAAATTATATGACTGCAAAATGGTTGTCACAGGAGTTTATAAAACTGCAAAAAAATATATGGCTATCAAGAAAGGTTGTCGTAGGAGAGTATACGACTGCAAAAAATTATATGGTTACCAAAAAGGTTGTTGCATAAGATTATACAGCTGCAAAAATTATATGACTGCAGTAAATGGTTATCACAGGAGCTTATACAACTGCAAAAAATTATACCACTGCAAAGAAAGATTGTCGCAGGAGCATATACAACTGCCAAAAAAATATATGGTTACTTCATTCTTCAAAAAAGACAGCAGCTATAGGCGAACAAAAATCGAACCAAATTAGTAGTAATTTGCGACAAACCCTGAGGAGTACACAGACAGATCCAACTACGAAACGCTAAAGTCGGGATGCTAAATGTGACATCAATCAGCTAAGTGTCAAAATTCTAAATTATATCAATTTCTAATAATATATATAAGTATCATATATTTAAAATATATATAAACATGGACATTAAAGACAGCAGCTATAGGCGATAGTCTGTTTTATGCTAAGCGCAATCGTCAGGCCATATATATATATATCAGTGTGTTCATTATCTATCTATCTATCTATCTATCTATCTATCTATCTATCTCAGTCTGTTCATAAATATCTATCTATTATCTATCTATCTATCTATCTATCTATCTATATATATATATATATATTAAAATTTGTGTATTTAGGCAGCAAATTTTCTTTTAAAAATTTGTTTTGTTCTTTCTGATAACATTTTGTGCATGAATGTCACGTTCCTTGTTCCGGTGACTTTTCGTATGTTTTTATTTTTAAAAATCGAGTTCAGCCGACATACACTTTACATGCTGACCATCGCTGCTCGTCTTACTGGCGTCCGATCACGCCGGTGAGTGGTCGCCGCTTTTCGAAACTTAGCTGATGAATAGATATTAAAGAAAATTTTGTATTTTTCTTTCGCAATCCGATGCTTTTTTATTATTTCTTTGGGTTTTGCTCCATTTGGAGATTAATTTTACACGTCAGTAATCCTGTAATGATACGGCACATGAAGAAGAAGAAGAAGAAGAAGAAGAAGAAGAAGAAGAAGAAGAAGAAGAAGAAGGAGAAAATATGTATGAGTGGCAAGGCATCCCCTGTAATCTATTTAACTCTTCTTAATTATTTTGTTTAGTTTCTGTTGTACATATACCTATGAACATTAAGGGGTATGATCTAATCCTCATAAATACTTTGGACATTATCGTGAAGGGGTTTATGTTGCTGGTCAACTGACAATAAGTTTCAGGATGAGGACGATCCTCATCCAATTACGAACGTTTCGCTTGCATTCCACGCCCCCTGGCTGCGTTTCCTTTACTTTGTCCCGTTGGGTATCACTGCAAACGTTTTTCGCTGGACAAGCGACGTTTGTACACAAATATGTATTTCTTAAATATTTTATCTATGCATGCAATTTTGAAATATAATTTGATGACTGTAGACATTCTGTCGAAATATTTGAAAAAGTGTTAAACACACTTTTCTTTTTCTTTTATTCGAAACACGATTATCTCCGTGTTTCAGTAATAATAATCCTAATAGTTAAGTGCCATTTCTGATACACGCTTTGGGCGATCATGTCTCGAAAGCGACATGACTGACTGGGTAGAAGAATATCCCGCAATAGGTTACCATTACTTTCTGCAGTAGAGTAGTTGCCAGCCAAGGCTATAGACCCCAATCTGCGCTGCCATTTAACTCATAACAAGAGAGAAAATAAATAGATTATATTACATTATTATATTAAGTATAATAAATCGGAGATCAGTTTATTACTTCATAACAATAGAAAATCGATCCCCACTTTCTGCTCAGTAGAAGTTTTAATTATATTTCCAACTATTATATTCAGTCAGTCAGTTAAGTGCCATACATGATACACACTTTGGGCGATCATGTCTCGAAAGAGACATGACTGACTGGTCAGAAGATTATCACGCAGAAGATTGCCATTGCTTTCTGCAGGAGAATGGGTGCCAGCCATAGCTATAGAATCCAGTCTGTCCTATTATTTAACCCAGAACTGAAGGGAACAAACGGATTAATACCTTTCCAAAGGGTATTTGTGCGTAAATGAATGCAAAGAATTCAACTTGAAATCGAACTTGGCACCCCGATCTGTCGTACCGAGTCGATATCCACTGTATAACAATGCACATACTAGGAATAATCTGTTTTATCAATTATTTTTGTCAATATTTTTCTTCATTTCATTTAGTATTTCTATTGCCTCACCGTATACAACTCTATACGCACTTGTTTCTTTTTCTATTTAATAAACTAACGTTATTAACGAATATGTTTAAATATAATTATAGTAGATATTTTTCAGATGGGCAGATATTTATTTTCTTTTCTTGTGTATGTAGTTGACGCGTTGAGATTACTGTAGACACATATCGTACACATAAAACGTAAACTTCGAAAATACACGCATACATACGTCAGTATTGTAGTATATGTCTACGTAAGCATATAGAAAACCGTTTTAACCTAAAAATATTATTGAATGTGAAATAACCAAAACGGAGGCCCGGAAATAAATAGTAATTATTATAGCATCAACAAAATGTAATATTCGCCGACTGTGTGAAGTAGATAACAACTGCTAGTAGTAAAATGCTAGACAATAGCAGAGATATTTACCTATGTTCCCACCAGGCAACAGATGTGATGCAAGTTCAGTTTTAAGGTAGGTTTATTAGCAATAAGGAAAAGAATTCCAAATTCCCTCTGTCAGGGAAGCAAGTATACGGAACGGAATTCTACAAAAGGAAAATGCGAGAAAAGAAGCTGATGGAGTAAAAGTTGCGGTTACAATTTATTGCTTTCACTGTAAAAAGGTGGGACCTAGTTGCTAGTCTAGTAGCTCGAGTAAATTCATACATAAGCGGCACCAGTAAGCTAAGTTCCTTGGAGCAGAATCCGTGAAAATATTTGTAGAAGAGACGCCACATTGGAATTTTTGAAGAACGAAAAATTTTCAAAGTTAGAAAGGAGTTATTTAACGATCCTAAAACACTTTCATTCAGGTTTGTACAATTTCTTTTATTAATCATTTCACCCCAAGGAAGGAGACCCTCACCGCCAGTAGTGCGTTGTGGGTAACATAGGAGATAGTGATCAGAAACAGGGACAGATTAGAGGGGGTGTCAGGGTGTCAGGAAGTAGGTAAGAGAAGTATGAGAATACTGATGAGAGTGGAGTAGACGGAGAAAGGAACATTAGAGAAAGTTATGAGAAAGAGTGACAAGTTATAGGGGGTGTCAGGAAGTGGGTATGAGAAGGATGAGAATACTGATGAGAGTGGAGTAGACGGAGAAAGGAACATGAGATAAAGTTATGAGAAAGAGTGACAAGTTAAAGGGGGTGTCAGGAAGTGGGTAAGAGAAGGATGAGAATACTGATGAGAGTGGAGTAGACGGAGAAAGGAACATGAGAGAAAGTTATGAGAAAGAGTGACAGGTTATAGGGGATGTCAGGAAGTGGGTAAGAGAAGGATGAGAATACTGATAAGAGTGGAGTGGACGGAAAAAGGAACATGAGAGAAAGTTATGAGAAAGAGTGACAAGTTATAGGGGGTGTCAGGAAGTGGGTAAGAAAAGGATGAGAATACTGATGAGAGTGGAGTGGACGGAGAAAGAAACATGAGAGAAAGTTATGAGAAAGAGTGACAAGTTATAGCGGGTGTCAGGAAGTGGGTAAGAAAAGGATGAGAATACTGATGAGAGTGGAGTGAACGGAGAAAGGAACATGAGAGAACGTTATGAGAAAGAGTGACAGGTTATAGGGGGTGTCAGGAAGTGGGTAAGAGAAGGATGAGAATACTGATAAGAGTGGAGTGGACGGAGAAAGGAACATGAGAGAAAGTTATGAGAAAGACTGACAAGTAATAGGGGGTGTCAGGAAGTGGGTAAGAGAAGGATGAGAATACTGATAAGAGTGGAGTAGACGGAGAAAGGAACATGAGAGAAAGTTATGAGAAAGAGTGACAAGTTATCGGGGGTGTCAGGAAGTGGGTAAGAGAAGGATGAGAATACTGATGAGAGTGGAGTAGACGGAGAAAGGAACATGAGAGAAAGTTAAGAGAAAGAGTGACAGGTTATAGGGGGTGTCAGGAAGTGGGTAAGAGAAGGATGAGAATACTGATAAGAGTGGAGTAGACGGAGAAAGGAACATGAGAGAAAGTTATGAGAAAGAGTGACAAGTTATCGGGGGTGTCAGGAAGTGGGTAAGAGAAGGATGAGAATACTGATGAGAGTGGAGTAGACGGAGAAAGGAACATGAGAGAAAGTTAAGAGAAAGAGTGACAGGTTATAGGGGGTGTCAGGAAGTGGGAAAGAGAATATGAGAATACTGATGAGAGTGGAGTGAACGGAGAAAGGAACATGAGAGAACGTTATGAGAAAGAGTGACAGGTTATGGGGGTGTCAGGAAGTGGGTAAGAGAAGGATGAGAATACTGATTAGAGTGGCGTGGACGGAGAAAGGAGCATGAGAGAAGACGCGAGTGAAATAGGTGATGACTATTGACCTTACATTTAGATTCGTGGAGATTGTAGCTGTCGGGGAAGCAAGTAAGCGGAAGGGAGTTCCACAGGCGGGAAGTGCGAGAAAAAAGAAGCTGATAGAGTAAAAGTTGCGGTTACAATTTATCGCTTTCACTGTAAAATGTTGGGAACTTGTTGCTAGTTTAGTTTTTTTTTTAATAGTGTCACCCCAAGCAAGGCATTCCACTGCCACTATAGCGCAGGAGGTTACATAGAGGGATTGGATATAGGAAATATCAGAAGGAGGGTGATAGACGACTTAAGATGTACATAAGGAGAGAGTTGGAGAGAGTGGGTGTGAGTTAGTGTGTTAGGAATTGTCTATTGACCTTACATTTAAACTCATGGAGGTTGTAGCCGTCGGGGAAGCAAGCATGCGGTAGGGAATTCCACGGGCGGGAAGTGCGAGGAAAGAAGCTGTTGGAGTAGAAATTGCGGTTACATTTGATACCGACTTGGCTGACCGCCTGCAGTATCTCTCTCAACGGCGTGACGTGGCTTCCCTGTGCCTCTTCTATAAATACTTTCATGGCTTCTGCTCTGACGAACTTAAATCACTGGTGCCCCCTAGATGTGAATTTGCACGAGATACTAGATTGGCAACTAGGTCCCACCCTTCTGCTCTGACTAACTTAATTTCTCTTAAGTATTCATTAGTTTTCTATTCCTCTATGTAATTAATATTGTTGACACAGTTTGTCTGGCCGTTCTACGATGCGTTTTATAAATCCCTGATAAAAGGCAACATCTGATTTGTTTTCTCGGTTTCACCCATTTTTTCCAAATCCGTAATGTACCTCCAAGTTGAATTCCTTACATTCACTTACGCGTAAATACCCTTGGGAAAGGTATTAATTCGTCTCTTCCCTCCAGTTATGGGTTAAATAGATATGACCGGACATAGATAGATAGATAGATAGATAGATAGATAGATAGATAGATTGTTTTAGTCTCCATCATTATGGCTGATGATAACCTCCAAGGAAGAACATTAATTCCGCTTTGTCTGTCTAACATTTTCCGCTGACATAAAGTATCTATCTATCTATCTTAGTGTGTTCATTATCTATCTATCTATCTATCTATCTATCTATCTATCTATCTATCTATCTCAGTGTTTATTCATAATCTATCTATCTATCTATCTATCTATCTATCTATCTATCTATCTACAACGTTTCATTATCAATATATTTCTTCGTAGGTATCTATCTCTGAAGTTTAGTTATCTATCTATCTATCTATCTATCTATCTATCTATCTATCTAAATACGTTCATATCTATCTATCTATCTATCTATCTATCTATCTATCTATCTATCTACAATGTTTCATTATCTATCAATCTATTTCTTCATAGGTATCAGTCTATGAAGTTTCAACGTAAGTTTTACGCAAACAGCTTCTTCTCGCAGTCAAAAGGACCCACTCCCAATGAGATGCTTTACCGAACACAATAATTGTGCGCGTTAAATTTTACTCATTAAGTCAAAACCTCAAGAGAAACTTTGGTCTTGCATAGTGGGAAAATTCTCCAATGAATACATTTTATGTTCGAAAAGTCATTTAATATTGATCATCAGTAAGAGACAACTGAAGTTCATGGGAAATGCAATGAGGAAGGAGGGCATGGAGAACCTGATACTCACAGGCCAGATAGAGGGAGAAAGAGACAGAGGAAAGCAGCGAATAACATATTTGAAGGGCTTGGGCAAGTGGATGACACAACGGGGTTGAGAGATGTTACAGGAGAAAGCGTGCTAAGAGCCACAACGGATAGGAAGACGTGGAAGGCCATGGTCACCTACGTCCTGAAATGACAAGGCACATAGAACAAGAATACATATGCCTACTGTTTATAAAAAATTATATTGTGGATATATAAAGGGGGATCAATTCTCTATTATAATCAGTATATAAACTGATCCCTCATTTTGTGGCCATGCTAGTTTCTATACATTTATATTCTAGATTTATGGACTTGAGCTAGTGGATGGCAGAGCGGGGTTTGGATGGTGTAACAGAAGAAAGTGTGTTTAGAGCCACCAGAGATAGGGAGACGTTGAAGGCCATGATTTTCTACGTCCTGAAATGACAAGGCACAAAGAAGAATAAGAATACGAAGAAGAGTGTACATTTCATGTGCCTCTTCTATATATAGTTTCATGGTAATTATTCTGATTGTAGTACTAAATTGGCATCCTTGTCTCATCATTTTAAAAGGCAAACACATTGTATATATATATATATATATATATATATATATATATATTATAGAAGGCAGGCCACCGATTCCGTATCAGAAAACACTGAATACTCATTTTTCGTTCAACATCGATCACCATCTTTGTGTCTGCTTGAATCGAACTGAATTCGCTTTTGCCCTTTCCTCAATCCTCCTCGTTTTTAGTTTTCTATTTTTCTTTTACTTTCACTTTCACTTTCACTTTCACTTTCATTTTCGATTCTGCGTACTAGTGACCTTCCTGCCTTGCCTGCGGTAAAATTACTAAATATACAAAGTTCATGAAAAAGAAAAATCGAACCAAATTAGTAGTAATTTGCCGACAAACCCTGAGGAGTACACAGACAGATCCACCTACGAAACGCTAAAGTCGGGATGCTAAATGTGACATCAATCAGCTAAGTGTCAAAATTCTAAATTATATCAATTTCTAATAATATATATAAGTATCATATATTTAAAATATATATAAACATGAACATTAAAGACAGCAGCTATAGGCCATAGTCTGTTTTATGCTAAGCGCAATCGTCAGGCCATATATATATATATATATATATATATATATATCAGTGTTTTCATTATCTATCTATCTATCTATCTATCTATCTATCTATCTTTCTCAGTCTGTTCATATCCATCCATCCATCTATCTATCTATCTATCTATCTATCTATCTATCTATCTATCTATCTATCTCAGTCTGTTCATATCTATCTATCTATCTATCTATCTATCTATCTATCTATCTATCTCAGTCTGTTCATATCCATCCATCTATCTATCTATCTATCTATCTATCTATCTATCTATCTATCTATCTATCTATCTCAGTCTGTTCATATCTATCTATCTATCTATCTATCTATCTATCTATCTATCTATCTATCTATCTCAGTCTGTTCTATCCATCCATCCATCTATCTATCTATCTATCTATCTATATATATATATATATATATATATAGATAGATAGATAGATAGATAGATAGATAGATGAGAGGATATGAACAGAGATAGATAGATAGATAGATAGATAGATATGAACAGACTAGATAGATAGATAGATAGATAGATAGATAGATAGATAGATAGATAGATAGATATGAACAGACAGAGATAGATAGATATTTAGGCAGAAAATTTTCTTTTAAACATGTCAGATTAAATATATTGCAAACACTATGTTTGCTTATTTTTAATAAAATCCGTTCATACACACGGATAATCGTTCGCGTATTACAATCAAATGATGTCAGAAATGAGCTGTAAACGTTGACAGATGTTATTTTCATTCATTTCTTAAGGTATCCAAGTACTTTCAACATATTTCTGAGGTTATCCTCAGGTGTGTAAGTTATGGTAACTAATGCAACCGGAAAACTGTGCTGCGGAGAAGTACCATATAGTTTGTCTCCGACAAAAAAAAAATATATAGATGTTGGATTTACTTATTAACTAGACGTCTTATGTTACATTTGCCCGACCATTCCTCCATTTGTAGATATCTACAATGACATTTTTTTAAAATCATATCACCCCAAGCAGGGCGGTGACGCCACTGATGCGCATGGGGCTACTTAAGACTAGAATGATTGGAAAAGAGAAAGCCGGGAACCACATGGTAAACAGGAAACAAGGGATGAGCCTCTTCACCTGTTCAAAAGACGTGGGTGGAGTGTGAACCGGGCGTTCTTGCTTACATTCACATTATAAAAAATAATGATGTATAATAAACTACTCTACACCAAGAAAAAACAAAAGCAAACTACAGACTCTTGAAGCAATATTCATTAAAATACTTAAGCCGTCAATTAATAGCATCAGCTATGAATACTGTAGTAATATTCTAAAATGTTTGTAAAAAAAAAAAAATTTCATGCTTTAACACATGACATTACAACATATAAAAGAATTTCATTTGGGATAATTTTCAAGTTCTAATGAACGCTAGCAATTTGTTAACCGTTATATTTGAAGCAGGATAAAATGTACAGTAATTTTTAGCAGCACAGTTTTACGGTTACATTAGTTCCCACTACTCACACCCCTGAAGATGACCTCGGAAAGATGTTGAAATACTTGGGTACCTTAAGAAATGAATAAATGTAACATCTGTCAACGTTACAGCTCATTTCCGACATCTTTTGATTGGAATACGCGAAAGATAATCGGTGAGTATGAACGAATTTTATTAAAAATAAACAAACATATTGTTTGCAATTCATTTAATATGACATATATATATATATATATATATATATATATATATATATATATATATATATTGATTGTTTAATACTTAGTTTTGGTCCTAATAGGGTTATACCAGTACACATTTGTATTAAAAAAAAGTGTTCTATACAATTCTATCGTAGAACTTTTGAATGTTTTGTAAGTTATTAAAAATCGCCTAAAGAAACCTCTTATGGTGGAAACCAAGAAAGCGAAATAACTCGTTTAAAAATAATACATATATATATATATATATATAGATATATATATATATGTATATATATATATATATATATAATAATAATAATAATAATAATAATAATAACCGTACTAATGAGCTGTGATACAGAGAAACAGGACTGTCAGCAGAGGACTTATTGTCAGTCAGTGATTCTACCTTTAAGCTGTTGCGCTCGTCTGTGTAATTAAAAAGTATGTTTTATTTAAATATTTACCCGTCTGAAAATTCGAAATATCTTGTTAGGAAAATATACATTTGTTGGGACGCCCGCGCCTATTCGGCTATAATGGACTATTCCATTACTATGTAAAGTAATGGTGGCATCTACGTGAGGAGAGTGTGCCGAGCAGCCGTACTCTCTACGACGCTGTCGGCCCTCTGCCTTCGGGTGGAGGGCGCTCTCTGCTTCCGAGCAGAGAGCTATAACCCAGTCGTGGTTCCGCCGAAGGGTAGAGGCACGACTGGGCAAACGTAGACAGACATTTTTTGAACGGGCCAGATGGCCCGGAAATCCCAGTTGTAACTGACCATGTGTCACATGTTGCCCTTACTGGGAGGGACAACTAAATATAGAGTGTGCCGAGCAGTCGATCGACAAGTCAGTCGTAGACTTCCGGTGACGACCCGGAAGTACCCATTGCTCATACTACGTCTTACGACGGTTGAGACGATTAACCTTTATTTTTGTATTGGATACTAATAACCTTTGTAAATACCATTTTCACGGAATACAACAATTAACCTATTCCTGTTGTTGAGTTATTTATTCTTACTCACGACATAACAACGTTCTTTGGCAGGATTCGAACCTGCGTCCATTATATATATTTGGTGTACGATAATCATGCAGTTATAATTCTTCAGTTAAAGATATCGAACTCTAGCCGACATTTAACCATTGATTTTTCTTTGTCTTTTTCTACTGATCGATCAATATATTTTGAACGGGAGTTTTCTTTCGAAAGAGAAACGTTTCTTTTAGTGAATAACTTGACATATTCATTTCACATTAATGAGTGACGAAAAACAAGTGTGACATTCGTCTGTCGATCTTGACGACAAACATCACCATCAGTATCATTTATCAATAACTCACATACATCTTTCCCTCCCAATAGATTATTCTGGTGGAATTTTTTTTTTTTAGAAAATTAACAAAGAAAGACTGATTATTCCCTGATTAAAAATTGCATTAACAGTAATCGATAGTTCTCGTTTAAAAATCGATAGATCTCATTTTAACTCTGATTCAATCAAACACTTATACAGACAACGCAAGAAGAACTGTCGTAAGAAGCAGATGTTAATTCTTATGACATTCCCAACTTGTAATTTTCTTAAATGAAAAATCTATCGCCGGCTAAAGTAAATTAAACTTTCTTTTTGATTTCTAAGCAGAAATCGTATTGTATATACAATCATTTAAAAGACGATAGATTCTATGAATAAAAACTGACAATTTTTTTACCAAGAAATATACAATTTCAAATCAATAGCCTTTAAATGGTGATAGCGTTCTTAAAAACTTAAAGAATGGTAGATATTTATTTTGAAGAATAATTATATATCCAAGCGATGTGGTTTAAGGTTCAATATTATCTTGAACCTAAATTTATAACTAAAATAACTTACGGCAATTTACATTAAAACACCGGTTTCTATATTGTTATGTGAAACACACTTATTCCTCAGATAATGGACTCTCCCTCCTATATTAATAAGAGTTAACAGGAAGTTAACTCGAGAAGTTGTTGGGAAGTTCTTAAAAGTTCTTAGAAATTCTTTACAGTTCTATTCGAGTTCAGAAGAACTATTAGTTAGTTCCAGTTTGGACAGAGTTGGACTAAGGTAGTTGATATTAGTCAGCAGTTAGCCGAATACTAAGGAGTCAGCTTACAGTGGAAGATTACCAAGTTCCTAACATTTTGGGTATGTTAAGTCGATTAATAACCAACATAGCATGATTATAACCTTTAGTGCGAAAACTACTCCACAGCACCATGAATAAAAACTTACAAATTGTTTTATCTAGAATATACAATACAAATCAATCGCCTTTAAATGCCGATAGCGTTCTTAAAAACTTAACGAATGGTACATATTTATCTCGAAGAAAAATATATATATATATCCAAGCGATGTGGTTTAAGGTTCAACATTATCTTGAACCTAAATTTAAAACTAAAAGAAGTTACGGCACTTTACATTGAAACACCTGTTCCAATATGATCACCCAAGTTAAACAGCATTGTGCTTGGTCAGTAGCTAGATGGGTGACCACATGGGAATATCATGTGGTGTAAGCTTGGATATGCGGGATATGTACTGCATAATGGTTAAAAATTGTTAATCGGATAGCCGACTTCCAGTTCTCGTTGGGCTCGTTATATTCCCTTACGAGCAAATACACCTGGGAATTGTATGAATCCATCTCACTGCCCTAAAGTTAAGGGTATTACTTCATTAAAAATCACATACAACCAAATAAATTCTTACATTCTAAATAACCTGCAAACCCGTTGAAATCGATGAAATAAAAATGAGTTATAAAAATTATAATTACACAGACGAGCGCAACAGCTTAGAGGTAGAATCACTGACTGACAATAAGTCCTCTGCTGACAGTCCTGTTTCTCTGTATCACAGCTCATTAGTACGGTTATTATATATATATATAAAATTACTAAGAATCGTAGTCGATTTTTACTGATCGGTTTTATCTTAATCGTTCTGCCTTGAAAAATTAAAATGGATGATAATAAACCTCCCGTTAAATAACACAAATTGCCTCGTATTTATTAATTAGGCTTATTCTCAGGAGACGGGAAACAGAATCTATGCCTGAAAGAAAGTTTCAGTAGAACATCATTTGTGTTATGGGGCCCTTTTACGAGGAATGGACTCTTCCTCTTATTATATATAATTACTTGCGTGACTTCTGGGACGAAGGTAACGGCAAATAAGCAGCGTAACTGTACCGTTCAGACTTACATTGTTCTATTTACACTTCCTCTGTATATATGTTCTTGTTGTAATAATACACTGATTTGAACCTACCTTCTGTGTTCCCTGTCTTACTTTCTGTCAAACCGATCACCTCAACATTGCAGCGAACTTTCGCCACAAGGTACACAACAAATTGGCGACGGAGATCCACAACAATTTGTAAGTTTCCAGAGGTTCCATTATCACGATGAAAACATAGAAAGTAGACGGTTTGGTAATATCACGTGAACAAGAAAACTAACCGTATTTATTTTTGTTGCTGCAGTTTTTTTGGAGGTGAGGAATTAAATTAGAAATCTTGTTGTAGATATAATTTTAAGTATATCTCAAGACTGATTAATTTTCTCCAAAAATTAAACTTTCAGATAAATGGTTGTTAAACAATGATAACGGGTTTGAAGAATAGTTGCAAATGTATATTATTTTTACTAAATGTTAACCCAAGGCTCAAGTGTCAATTACGATAGGGAATTTACTAAATGAATTTGTTTGATGGTTGTAAGACGTGCAGTTTATGTAGAATGACTGTTGTTATTTTGATAGATTCAGTAACAAGAATATTTTTTAATCGAAAGAAAATTCCCGTTCAAAATCTATCGTTCGGCAGTAATAAAAATGAAAAAACGAAAAACGAAACCAGCAAAAATAACAATATATATATATATATATATATATATATATATATATATATATATAAAACACACACAAACAAGCAAAACTGACCAAGTAATCAAACCCCTCCACACACCACTTTCTTCGAAATTCTAACCAAAAGATATACCAGACCGATAAAAACGTACATTCCAACAGATAATGCCATTAATCAACAATTTAGTACTTACACACCAAGTTCTTCAAAAGTCCAACGGTCAACACGGAAGACACATTCCCTTCATTATCAATAACCCCAACCAACCCCACAACAACAATGAACCAAATATAGACAGCGGATGTTTCCAGTTCTTGCCTATTCCTCCTGATGAAATGTTGGACACCCAACGTTGAAACAAACATGTGATTGTAGAGGACATATATAGAAAAAATTATGTACATGTTCTAAAGCATAATTTATAATATATATGTATATATATATATATATATATATATATATATATATATATTTGTATAAACGTGGATTTACGAACACAAAAAAGACTTAGATGTGGACAAAAGTTCACGCTCTCTTGTATTCAAAAAAGAACATGGCCTTTTAAGGAGAAAGTAATTTGAAAACATTTAAATAGCATTACTACCAACTATAAACACTCGTTTAAACCATTTCATGACTTCTGCATTTTTCAACAAATCTATACTCCATGAATCCATAATGCGTCTACTAATTGATATAATTAAATAATTTAAAGATACTTCCAGGTGGTGGGTTGTTGTTGACGACAGCTAGTACGCAGCCATATGTTTTATATTTCATTGCTGCTAAATAAATCCACTTCAAACTCAAATTCAAATGGTCCCAAACAGCTGCAATCTCCATGAATTTAAATGTAAAGCCAGTAGTCATCTCCTATCTCATTAACCAGCATTCTCTCCCTCTCTCTCTCTCAAGCTCTTTTCTCCGCCCACTCAACTCTCATCAGTATTCGTATCCTACTCTTACCCACTTCCTGATGCCTCCTATTACCTGTCAATTTTTCTCATAAATTTTCTCCTATGTAACCCCCTCCAAAACAGTGGCAGTAAAATGCCTTGCCTGGAGAGATATGATTAAGAAAAGAATTAAATACTCATTACAAATGGACGACACACACACACACACACACACACACACACACACATATATATATATATATATATATATATATATAATCATTTCACCCCAAGCAAGGCATTCCACTGCCACTATTGCGCTTGGGGCTACATAGGGGGAGGTAAATAGGAAGAGTGGTTCGATATAAGAAATGCCAGAAGGGGGTAATAGATAGTTGGGTGGGTGCGAAGAGTGTTTGAAAGAATGGAAGTTAGTTTGTTAGGAGGTGTCTATTGACCTTACATTTAAACTCCTGGAGATTGTAGCCGTCGGGGAAGCAGTCATGTGGAAGAGAATTCCACAGTCGGGAAGTGCGAGAAAAGAAACTGTTGGAGTAGAAGTTGCGGTTGCATTTTATCGGTTTCACTGTAAAAGGGTGGGATCTAGTTGCTAATCTAGTATCTCGTGCAAATTCGAAATTAGAGGCACCAGTGATCTAAGTTCCTCGGAGCAGAAGCCGTGAAAGTATTTATAGAAGAGACACAGGGAAGCCACGTCGCGCCGGCGAGAGAGAGATTGAAGGTGGTCTGCTAAGTCGGTATCGATCACATTACAGACCCTCCGCTGTACGTTGTCTAGAAGCCCAAGGAGAATAGCAGGGGCACCCGACCAGATATGGCCATTCATCTTTACATTAATATCACGAAAATCAATTTAATTTTAATTTTAATTTTTTATTTTTTCCGGATACTTACTTGAACCATTTATACGTTATCACCACTGGACATTCATTTATTTGTGGACGACCTTATTCAAGGAAGTTTTCCTCTTCTCCTGTGCTACCAAAACATCTTGCATTCCAATCACGTAGCAAACAGAGATTAGGACACAGGTTGGGACCTTATCAACCTTGGCTGGGTCAACCTGGGGAGAAGGTATGATGTTTTTAAAGGACCGAAACCGTCAATGAACCAGGGTAACATCACTGATGATGTGTCCTAACTGCATCGAAATGATGTATTTTTCAATATATATATATATATATATATATATATATATATATAATCAATGTTTACGTTGTTTTCCATATTTTTGTAAGATAATTAGTCAGTTAAGTACTATACGTGATACACGCTTGGGCGATCATGTCTCGAAAGAGACATGACTGACTGGGCAGAAGATTATCCCGCAGTAGGTTGTCATTGCTTTCTGCGGTAGACTGGTTGCCGACTAAGGCTACAGAACCCAATCTGTGCTGCTATTTAACCCATAACTGGAAGGAATATACGGATTAATATCTTACCCAAGGGTATTTGCACGTAAGTGAACGCAATGAATTCAGCTGGAATTCGAACTCGGCTCCCCAACTTCTCGTTCCGAGCCAATATCCAATGTACCACAACGCACATGTCAAATGATACATATCTCTGAAACTAAAATAGTTTCAGACACTTTAAAATATCGAGGACGCATCAGCAATGCCAAATTAACTCGGTCCTGTGTGGTGAATTTACAACATTGGCATCGTACTGAATTTTGTTTGACTGAGAATTGATTATTTTCATTAATTTTTCTGTAAAATTTATGACGAATCCTCCACACACCTTTTTATAATGGACGCGCTGCATAGATAAGAAAACAGCCTTCAACTTTATTAACCCGATGATCCGGAGTGAGTAACGAAGATGATCGATATTTTTTGTCTCATGAATACAACAGGTTTCAATGATTGTTCCCCACAAAAATTATTTCAAATTCCTTTCAGCTATGAGACTTAATCTTCACTCAGATAATCTCCTTATCTTTACAGCCACTGCACATAAATATCTTTATCCTCAAAAAGATAAGAAACAGGTAAAGATTCTGCTAAGTCACTCTCCTCTGAAGAAAACCTCAATGTTTATTCAGAGACAATTGACAAAAAACTCACTGGATTACCGAAGAAGACCTGACTGACATTTAAACCATTTTATACTCTAGTCAAAGCTCTTGGCAACCCCGCTTAACCAGTGGAAGTTGGTCATGTTAGATATAGAGATCACCATATTCTGGAAACGAAACAAGTACTATCACCTCAATTTTCTGACATTGTATGGCAGTGAATGCTGGGTAATATCATCGAAGATGAAGGAAAAACTTGAAACAACTGAAATGTGGTTCTACAGAAGGACACTGGATATAAACTGGAAAAGGACGACAAATAAACTGCAAGAAAACCGAATGCATGGCCATCACTAAAAAGGACAGCCCAAAATGCCAATTACAGGTAAGGGACTCTAAAATCAAACAGGTACAGAAATTTAAATACCTAGGAGGTGTTTTAACAGAAGACGGAAAGTGCGACACTGATATCCGAAGGCGAACTGGCATGGTGAAAGAGGCATTCCAGAAGTTGAGTAAAGTATTAAGAAACACGACAATTTCACTAGAAACAAAGAAGAGTGGATGGCTATGTGATGTCAGTTTTTCAATATCGCAGTGAATGTTGGACAATATCTTCGAAGATGAAGGAAAAACTTGAAGCAACTGAAATGTGGTTCTACAGAAGGACACTGGATATAAACTGGGGGATCAGTTCCATATTACAATCAATATATAGACTGACCCCTCACTTTGTGGTCACTGCTGTTTCTATACACTTATATTCCAAAAGCACAAAGATTCATTCCAGGACCTGAGAAGAGTATTAAGAAACAGGACAATTTCGCTAGAAACAAAGAAAAGACTACTGGATTGCGATGTGATGTCAGTTCTTCAATATGGCAGTGAATGCTGGGTAATATCATCGAAGATGAAGGAAAAACTTGAAGCAACTGAAATGTGGTTCTACAGAAGGATACTGCGAATATCATAGATTGAGCTTGTGTGGTTTGGAAAGGATGGAAACGAAAAGGAACTTAATACTGAGCATCAGGAAGAGACAACCAAAGTTCCTGGGACATGCAATGAGGAAGGAGGTCTTGGAGAACCTGATACTAACAGAGCAGATAGAGGGAAAAAGATAGAGGAAAAGCGGATAACATATTTGAAGGGCTGATCAGGTGGATGACAGAACGAGGGTTGCTTGGTGTTACAGGAGAAAGCGTGCTAAGAGGCACCAGAAATAGGGAGATGTACAAAGCCATGATCGCTTACGTCCTGAAAGAACATGGCACATAAAAGAGGAAGAAGAAGCATAAAATAAGGTTTCAAACACACTGAAACATTCAAGAATCCTTTATTTCAAGAAAAAAAAGCTTGCTTCTCCCAGACAGTGTAGAGCATGTTCAAACAATGCCTTGACATTACATCATATTAGCAGTATCAATTGCGTTATGTTCGGAACTTGTTTTTCGCAAATTGACATATTTTCAATGTGTTTACCATGCATTAACCCACTGTCCTCATTTGAGGGCAGCA
This sequence comes from Ascarosepion bandense, assembly GCA_037127315.1. Classification (NCBI taxonomy): domain Eukaryota; kingdom Metazoa; phylum Mollusca; class Cephalopoda; order Sepiida; family Sepiidae; genus Ascarosepion; species Ascarosepion bandense. Next base: position 338,756 of record JBBBDQ010001352.1, read on the forward strand.
AATTTTATATTGCTATATATCATATGAATGTTACTTTTAAAGCAATAAGACGAACATGACATAAGTAAACTCTTATTCACATAGGTCTTTAAATACCAGCATACGGAGATAAAAAAACACAAGGAAATATTGGTAAGCATCTGAGTAGGTTTATGGAAGTGTATTTTTTCAAAGTTGCAGTGAATGTTTCCTGTGTTTTAAATTAATTTTTTGAGTAGTGTTTGTCATACATTGATGAATCAATATCTCCTCACTACTTATATATAATAATGGTTTTAGGAAGTGTTCTAACAGGAGATGGAAAGTGCGACACGGAGATCCGAAGGCGAATTGGCATGGCAAAGGACGCGTTCCAGAAGATGAGCAAAATACTAACACACAGGAAAATCTCAATATAAACGAAGAAAAGAGTGCTAGACTGCTACGTGATGTCAGTTCTTCAATACGGTAGCGAATGCTGGACAATATCATCGAAAATGAGGACAAAACTGGAAGCGGCCGAAATGTGGTTCTACAGAAGGATGCTACCGATATCGTGGACTGAGCATACAAGCAACGACGAGGTGTTAGAAAGAATGGCAACAAAAAGGAAATTGATGCTGAGCATCAGGAAGAGACAACTGAAGTTCCTGGGACATGCAATGAGGAAGGAGAGCCTGGAGAACCTGATACTGACTGGACATATAGAAGAAGGAGAGACAGAGGAAGGCAGCGGATAACATATTTGCAGGGTCTGATCAGGTGGATGACGGAACGGGGGTTGCCAGGAGCAACAGGAGCAAACATACTAATAGCCACAAGGGATAGGGAGACGTGGAGAGCCATGATCGCCTACGTCCTGAAGGGACAGGGTACATAGAAGAAGAAGAATAATGTTTTATACCCATTATGTTTTACAGTTTTTTATGCTGTCCTCAAATGAGGACACTGGATTAAAATGGGTTAAATAACACATTGGATTTTAAATTTATATGCAGGATAATAAAAGCGTGATATGCCAAAGTAAAGAAACTAGTTGTGATAGAGCAAAACTATGCATAAATTTGAATTCATTACATGAAAACTATTAAAAACACCTGTCCATAAGTTTACCTCAGATAATAGTTTTTGCAAACCAGTGTAATTAAACACAGGCTTGATTTATTTTGTCTTGGTTTATAGCAACACAAGTTATAACATATACAGTATTTTTGGTGCAATTGAAAATCTTTTGGTTTCCATAATATTTCAAAAGGTAGACAATGTTGACGCTTACACGAGAATGTGAAGTTAAACGAGAATAAAAACATTGTTAGATTTGCACAAAATTGAAATGTGGTACAAGTTTTGCATGAACCAAGGTAAGAAATAAGTAAGAATAATATAGGATGATATAATTAGATTTTCACGAGTGCTAAAATGGTAGATATATGTTTAAGTCGCATTAGAGTCACAAGTAACTATAGACTTTGTTTAGACGACAGTAAATATTCTGGTAGGTAGATAGGTAATTTTTCTGAACGGCAATCAACGTTTCATTTTTATCGTAGAGAAATTACATTACACATATATAAATAATACGTTTATTCTCGGTAGAATCTTTACTGGCAAAAAAATCGCTTGTATACGGACAGGTAACGAATTCAGCAGATATACAAATATAGAAAAGGGCGTAAGACAAGGATGTGTCTTTTCCCCGGATCTGTTCAACTTGTACAGCGAGAATATTTTGAGGACTCTAAAAGTTAAGCCTGCATTTGTCATCGGAGGCCACAATTTAAAAAACTTAAGGTACGCAGATGATACAGTGCCGATAGCAAACACAGAAAGAAAACCACAAGACCTGCTACAGAAGGTAGCTAAAGAGATTGACAAGAAATGACTAAAAATAAACTGCAAGAAAACCGAATGCAGGGTCATCATTAAAAAGAGCAGCCCAATATGCCAAATACAAGTCGGGGATACTCAAATAAAGCAAGTACAAAAATTTAAATACCAGGGAAGAGTCATAACAGAAGACGGAAAGTGCGACACAGAGATCCGAAGGCGAATTGGTATGGCGAAAGAAACATTCCAGAAGTAGAGTAAAGTATTAAGAAAGAAGAAAATTTCGATAGAAGCAAAGAAGAGAGTACTGGATTGCTACGTGCTTTCCCTCCTTCAATATGGCAGTGAATGCTGGACAATATCATCAAAGATGAAGGAAAAACTTGAAGCAACTGAAATATGGTTCATCTTTGATGATATTGTCCAGCATTCACTGCCATATTGAAGAACGGATAACACAGCAATCCAGTACTTTCTTCTTGTTTCTAGCGAAATTGTCCTGTTTCTTAAAACAGTCTTTCAATATGGCAGTGAATGCTGGACAATATCATCAAAGATGAAGGAAAAACTTGAAGCAACTGAAATATGGTTCATCTTTGATGATATTGTCCAGCATTCACTGCCATATTGAAGAACGGATAACACAGCAATCCAGTACTTTCTTCTTGTTTCTAGCGAAATTGTCCTGTTTCTTAAAACTTTACTCAACTTCTGGAACGCTTCCTTCGCCATGACAATTCGCCTTCCGATCTCTGATAGAACACTTCCCTGTATTTAAATTTTTGTACCTGCTTGATTTTAGTATCCCCCAACTGTATTTGACATTTTTGGGCTGCTGTTTTTGCTGATGACCACGCATTCGGTTTTCTTGCAGTTTATTTGTAGTCCATTTTTGTCACATTTTTCAGCTATCTTCTGTAGGAGTTCTTGTAGTTTCCTTTCCCTGTATCTCCATGTTTCCTTTCCCTGTATCTTTCACTGTATCTCCCTGTTTTCTTTCCCTGTATCTTTCCCTGTTTCCTTTCTGTATCCAATACAGTGCTGATTGCATCAGCACTGTATTGGAGATACGATTTCTTTTATATGAGAATAAAATAGTTAAACGGATTCTATTTTTTATTGTAAAAAAAGTTTATATATGTTTGGTTTGCGCGTGTGTCAGATAAGATTAATTCAGGTTTGATAGGCACGTGATGGGAAAAAAGACACAGAATCAGTTTGCAAGTGAGCCAAAATGTAAGATATCTTTACTGGTTCGTACGAGAGTCTAAAATATAGACCAGTGGAACACAACCTGAGACCCTTGGAATTCATGTAACATGACTGAGACTCAATATAAAAATAGCAATCTGGGGGACCACGGAAATATTTTAGTGATCCACACAGAAGGTTCACATCGCAGTGGTTGTTACAACTGCGTCTTAAAAATTCTGTATTAATCTCTGCTATATTAGAATACTAAAAATAGAGAAAAACAACTCTAATACTCGCAAAAACGAGATCAGCTGTTGTAAGTTAGCGACCCTTTTCCTGTACCGGATCTTTTAATTGGGAAGTTGAATAAAACTGAAAGACAGATATATAAAAGAATATTATTTCTTTAATAATGTAAAAATAAATTATATGAAGATTATAATTTATTATAAAGTTAGTTTAACCCTCTAGGGCCATTCGTATCATATTTGATACAGTATGAAAACAAGCCTTGAAAGAAATATTTGCCTGAAAAATGTCTTAAAAGAAATATTTTATAAATTTCAAATGAAAGCAGTACTGACTGCTCAGTCAATGAATACCAAATGTTTCCTTATAGGGAAATACCAAATGTTTCCTTATAGGGAAATACTGTATCAAATATGATACGAATGGCCCTAGAGGGTTAAGGCTTCCACTGGGCATAAAGTGGGTGATCGGTTTTCTATTGTCATGAAGTAATAAACTGATCCCCCACTACTTACTATTTATTAATAGAATAAAATGAAAACAAGCCTTGAAAGAAATATTTTCCTGAAAAATGTTTTAAGAGAAATATTTTATAAATTTCAAACGAAAGCAGTACTGACTGCTCAGTCAATGAATACCAAATGTTTCCTTATAGGGAAATACCAAATGTTTCCTTATAGGGAAATACTGTATCAAATACGATACGAATGGCCCTAGAGGGTTAATAATCTATGTATATAAAAGGCAATCTGTGAGTTTGTGTGACTGTTCCCTATGCACGCCTACATTTTTTAAGCTACGCCATTCAAACTTTCTAGGGACACATATCTACAGGGAAGCCAGGTCGACAAATCCTTTTTGAGTTTAAGTTCAGCAATTTTCCCTTTCACACCTTTTGGCTAATAGAGCCGATTGTTTACACTCCGTAAAAAAACATTTAAGATCCAGGATGGTTGCTAGATTACGTCACAAAAATCAAATCACACGTGTCAAATGCGACTAAAATATGTTTTTTAATAAAAATGATCCTTTATATTTAATTTTTATTCCGACGTTGTATTTGCCTAAATCATCTAAGATCTAAGATGTAAATATTTTCCCCCGTAATTTTGAAACGCAATTTTTACAATGTCACACAAAACATCAATTTGTGTTTACGCAAAACAAAGGAAAATAGATTTTTTTCTCCTCATACTAAAATGTTCTGAGTTGCCCGGGCAACGCCGGGCTATAATGCTAGTATAATAATAATGAATAAAAATATTAATTTCTAATATCATAAAAATAAATTATTATAAATAAAAACGTACTGAAAAAATCAATTCTTAGTAATAATAATAATAATAATAATAATAATATATATATATATATATATATATATATATATATATATATATATTCACCTGTTCAATAGATGTCTCTTGAACAGGTGAAGAGGCTCATCCCTTGTTTCCTGTTTAGGATGTGGTTTCCGGTTTGCTCTTTTCCAATCTTTTCACTCTTTTCTTTTCTTTTTTCAATTGGAGTAGATAGACTAAACTATCGCCCAGTTCACACTCCACCCACGTTTATTGAACAGGTGAAGAGGCTCATCCCTTGTTCCCTGTCTAGGATGTAGTTTCCTGTTTTCTCTTTTCCAATCTTTTCACTCTTACATAGCCCCCTTCAAATCAGTGGCGTTATCGCCTTGCTCGGGGTGATGTGATTTTAAAATAAATATATATATATATATATATATATATATATATATATATATATATATATATTATATAATGATTATGTATAAGGAAAGGTTATACATTTGCTATTTCTATAATACAATTTTTAAATTTATCTATTAACAAAAATAAGCTCAAGATAGGAGGCAACAAAATAATGAAGTGTAAAATTGTCTATTGATAAAAAATAAAAATGCACAACAATTCAACGGAAAAGACACTTAGTTTAAGAAAATAGTCACGAGTTCACGCATGAGTAAAAAAGAGAAGTATTGTTATGGTTTGAAAGCGAGACAAAAATATAGACAATTCTTTGGTTTGCAGGAAAGCCAATCAAGACAGGCCCACTTTTTCATGAGAGCCAAGTTAGCTCTTTGGTTTATACAAGAATCAGAAAATGGTACACAGAAGTTAGATTAGCAATTAAGTCACAATGTAGATGCATTTATCTCTTTTTCCTTGGGGTTTATCCCTTTGTTCACGGATCCAGCCAATGTATGGTTCATAACTAGCCAGAATGAACATTGTATGTACGATCTGTCGTATGTTGTTAATACACAAATGAATTTAAAAATTACTAGTCGTATTTCAACTACAAAAAACACGAATAAGTTGACCATATATATCAAATACATTGAAGTACTGGATTTAAGTACGTTTTAAAATAAACGAATCAATCGCTAAATCCACTGCCAGGAAGGTTGGTTTACTGTGTCAGGTCAGGATGTTTTTTTCCGCCTGAATCTATTTTGTACATATATCATTCAACCATATTTACATGCATGGAATACTACTGTCATATATGGTCAGGCGATCGCGCAGTACATCTCAGTGTTCTTGACAGGATCCAAAATAGAATAAATAATGTGATAGGTACCGACTTGGCGGCTCGATTCCATCCGCTTTCGCACCGACGGTGTGAGGCCTCCCTTTGTCTGTTCTATAGACATTTTCATGGCTTCTGCTCCGACGAACTTAAGTCACCGGTGGCCCTACCACAGGAGATTAATCGTGCAGCCAGGCTGGTGGCTGGATCCCACCCATTCACAGTTAGATCAAACAAATGCAGACGATAGTTCTACTCCATCAGCTTTTTTTATTTTTTGCAGTTCTCGTCTGTGGAACTCTCATCCACATTCTTCCTTCTCTGAGGGTTACAACCTCCGGGAATTTAAATGCAATGTCAATCCCCATCTCTTAACCACTTGATTCTATTTCTTTCTACTCACCCCGTATATCTTTTCCCTTCTCTCTACCTTTGCAACTCTCATCACACCTGTATTCCCATCCTTCTCTTACTCCTTTCTCTGACTCTCCCTGTAACTGGTTCGTCTTTATCCTTACTCTCCTGCCATCTAATCTTTTACTCTTACTGACTTGCTTGGGGTGAAACGATTTAAAAAAACAAATAGGATGAATATCCAAATAATTTTGGAGAAAAATGTAGAAATGCATAAATTACTGAGCAGTCGTTATTGAAAGATAGCAGAACTTATTTTCAAAGTAGACAGGACTGGAAACGATAACGTAACACATAAGAAGCCAGAATATAATATCTCTACAAGAAGCCTTAAATCAAAATGATATCATTGAAAAATTCTATCATAAAAAGAATAATGAGACATTATGAATGAAAGGCAATGAATAATATGTCAGTTATCAAAACTTGAAGACTAAATAAGAGAGTTTGATAAATGTTTGCGAGAAACACAATAAATTAATGCTGAATCCCAAAACTACTAAATAAGATTGGTAAATATTTCTAAACAAATAAACTGATTTTTCAAGAGACCGACAAAATGTAATTTGAGAAAAATATCTCGAGACGATCCTTGAATAAAGAAAAATAATCATATTATAAATTTGTTTGGAGACTTTAATGTGACGTAATTGTTAGAAAGCTTGTCTCTCTTGATCAATTGACAAACGAGTACTGAGTTTGATTCTATGTGCCTCCTACATTTGGTCGGGTGTTGCATCCCTTCTATGCTTAGAAAATTGAAAATTATAATTGTGTTTTTTAGTCCATTTATTAGTCATTTAGAACATACCGTAGACAGTGACATTAACCATGATAAATAATGAACAATTCCGATTTTCTTCCACAGATAGACTGAAGAAAGACGTACACTCCCGATCAGATACTACAGCAGTATTCAATGCACTGGCTGATGGTAGATTTACTTATATGCATGGTAGTTTCCGATGAAAGAAATCTTCCTGGCCTTAGCAGCAGATTTAGTTATGGATTCAATGTAGTAATTCTACTTGAGGTCGGATGTGAGTGTTAGCCCGAGGAGGCGCAGTGCTTTGCGTTCACAGATCTATGCGGATATAGGTAGGTGCGATTGTCTATGGTGGTTAAAGGATAGCAGGTCTATTTTGGAAGCATGAAAATTCACGAGCCATTTTTTACCCCAGTCCACCAGAGATTGAAGTTCCTTTTCAGGATCAGCAGTGATGTGTGCTTTGTCAGTTTTGGCAAATTTCTTATCAAGGCTGGAGTAAATGTTGGTGTCGTCAGCGTAGATGCCTTGTTGGGATCTGATTACGTCAGAAAAATCGTTGAAGAAGATCAGAAAAAGCGTAGGTCCATGAAAAGAGCCTTGAGGGTCACCCGCGTCCGTATGATAATATCTGGAAGTATGTCCGTTCAATACTTCCTTCATTCTTCTTCTTCTATGTGCCCTGTCCCTTCAGTACGTAGACGATCATGGATTTCCACGTTTTCCTATCCCTGGTGGCTCTGAGCACGACTTCTCCTGTTACACCGTGCAATCCTCGTTCGTTCTGTCATCCACCTGATTAGGTCCTTTAAATATGTTATCCGTTGATTTCCCCTGTTTCTTTTTCTCTCTGTCTGGCCTGTTAGTATGAGATTCTCCAAGCCCTCTTTCTTCATTGCGTGTCCCAGGAACTTCAGCTGTCTCTTACTGATGTTCAGTATTAATTTTGTTTTCGTTTCCATCATTTCCAAGACCTCATCATTGCTCACATGCACGATCCATGATATTCGCAGCATCCTTCTGTAGAACCACATTTCAGTTGCTTCAAGTTTTGTCTTCATCTTTGATGATATTGTCCAGCATTCACTACCATATTTCATTTTCGTTTCCATCATTTTCCAAGACCTCATCATTGCTCACATGCTCGATCCATGATACTCGCAGCATCCTTACGCGATTTAAAATGAACAACGGAATGCTGAGGATACCATATATCGAACATCTGATTATCGACGAGGTTTTGGAGACGATGGAAACGAAAAGAAAACTGCAGTCTTTCTCCCACCGGCGAGACGTGGCTTCCCTGTGTCTCTTCTATAAATACTTTCATGGCTTCTGCTCCGATGAACTTAGATCACTGGTGCCCCCTAAATACGAATTTGCACGAGATACTAGATTAGCAACTAGATCCCACCCTTTTACAGTGAAACCGATAAAATGCAGCCGTAACTTCTACTCCAACAGTTTCTTTCCTCGCACTTCCCGACTGTGGAATTCTCTTCCAAACGATTGCTTCCCCGACGGCTACAATCTCCAGGAGTTTAAATGTAAGGTCAATAGACAGCTCCTAACACACTAACCTGCTCTCATTCTATCAAGCACTCTTCCCATCTGCCCGACCCTCATCCTCGCTATCCTTACTCATCTGTCACCTTTCTCCTGACATTCCCTATGTCTATCCACTCCTTCTCTTTACCTTCCCCTATGTAGCCCCATGCGCAATAGTGGCAGTGGAATGCCTTGCTTGGGGTGAGATGATTAAAACAAAACTTATATTTATCATCAGGAAAAAGAAGAAAAGTTCTGAGATATGTATTGAGGAACTGGGCTTAATCACAGGTCAGATTAATGTAAAGAGAGACAGAGGAAAGTAAAATATTTGATGAGTTTGAGCAAAAAGATGGCAAAACAGGGTTTGTGAGGGGTAACAAGAGAAAGGGTATTAAGTACTACACAGCGATAAGGCGATGGCAGAGGCCACAGTCGCGTCCGTCCTGAAGTGACAACAGATAGATGATGAAGAAATAATAGACATTTTGCTTGCCATACCAACTATATTTACAACAATGTAAACAGAGGATCTTTTGTATGCAAGTGTGTACACGCGTCTGCGTAATTGTGTGTCTATGTGTGTGTGTTTCTGTGTATATGCGTGTTTCTCTGAACATTTGTGTATGTGCGTGTAATGAGTGCGTTTCTGTCTATTTTTGTAAAAGGGTGGGATCTAGTTGCTAATCTAGTATCTCGTGCAAATTCCAAACTAGGGGGCACCAGTGATCTAAGTTCATCGGAGCAGAAGCCGTGAAAGTATTTATAGAAGAGACACAGGGAAGCCACGTCGCGCCGGTAAGAGAGAGACTGCAGGCGGTCTGCTAAGTCGGTATCAATCACATTACAGACCCTCCGCTGTACCTTGTCTAGAAGACCAAGGAGAATAGCAGGGGCACCCGACCAAATATGGCAACAGTATTCAATGCACGGGTGGATGGTAGATTTATAAATGTGCAGGATAGATTTATATTTAATGTTTATTTGGACAACTATAGAATATTTTTTGTATTTAAGCACAGTTTTTATAATTAATCTAATTTTGTATATTTAACCTTAATTTTCAATTTAGGATATCGTTTTTATCTATAAAATTTTGAATTTTGAATTAGATCACAGTTTGTGGTGTGTAATAGGTAAAATTTAATGTAAGAGTATTGTTAGTACTATGAAGGGGTATAATTTCTAAGGGTTCCTAGCTGTGGTTTTTGTAGTCTTTTTTAGCATGATTGTAAGGTTAGTTTTTTTTAATGTGTTTGCAGTTTACTGTGGTTTCATATCTCTGGTTTAAAAGCTTGTCTCTATTTATGTATTTAATGATTTATATATATAACGGTCATGTCACGTTGGATACACCGGTTCCCGCTCGATCACCGAAGTTAAGCAACGTTGAGCCTGGTCAGTACTTAGGTGGGTGACCACTTGGGAATACCAGGTGCTGTTAGCATTCACGGATGTGCGTTGGGGTGCGGTGGATGTCGGCTTGGAGGGGGAAATCGGTGAGCCGAGTTCCAATTTCAGTCGAGCACGCTGCATTCACTTGCGCACTGGTACCCTTGGGAAAGGTATTAATCCGTTCGTTCCCTCCAATTATGGGTTAAATAATTGAGGTCTGCTGTTCGTGCGATCTGTGGCAGTCATCTGCACCAATTGTTTGTTATCAGCAGTTCCAAGAAGTGTGGATGGTACTACACAATGCCTTCACCACTATAAACAAATCTCTGTGTGGTTGTCTTGCTGGAAAAAGGTTGGACCCTCATACGTTGAACGCGACGGGAGAATCCATTATATATATATATAAATATTTTTGTGATAATGAAAAAATCCATAAACCAGGTTTTCCTTTCTTCTCTCTCATATCACTAATACCCATACCGGTATAACCACTATCTAAAACCCTAAATCACAAAATTTATCCATTCAAACCTAACAATTACAGCATCACATCAACAAATGAATTCCTCATTATATTAAAAGCAACTAATCGCAAAGGTAATATTCTAGCTCCACTTGATGTAGAAAATCTTTATACTAAAGTGTTGTGGATTCCGGTTGAAAAACCACACAAAATAATAAATAACAAAAGCAGATATGGGGATAGAAAATGTAAGTTATATTGAACAAGATATACAAAGTGGAACACGGGTTAGTCAATTTAGGAAAACTGTTAGTAGAAATAATTATATACAGTCTTGAAGTGAAATAGTATGTCCGGGTAATGACTCTATATCCAACAACTCCAATTAACTCTGCACTAACTTATTATTATTGTGTATTATGAATATTATTATGAGTATTTAAGGGTGTTTGTTTATTTTTAATTTTTAAATAAATTACTATAAATTATTACTAGTGGTTATATTGTAATTTACATTAGGATCTATGATTTTTTATTTATGCTTAACCGATAGAATCGGTATATTTCAATTTAAGAGGAAACTTTATGTCGTATTTCTAAGAATGAATATTAATGTAATAGACGGTTGCTTTTTTATATATGAAATTTACTGCAAGTTATTTTAATTTAAATTCTTTTCTATATCGTTCTAATTTTTCTTTCTTTCTTTTTGATTTTTCACTCCCCCCCCCATTATGTTTATCTTTCTAACGTTTCATGTTTTAATTTTTTTAACGATTTAATTATTTTAAAGGAATTCTTTAAAAAATTGATAGGGTATATTGGGTTTCTGGTGGGAGTAGTTATTTTTTCAAAATGTATTGAAATTATGTTGCACTATTTAATTTTGTACCGTTGATATGTCTCATTACATTTTAAATTAATTTTCAGTGTTAAATTTGACATGTACGTTAATATCACATTACAACAAAATTTTCCACGTCAAGTTAATATTCGTTTACAACTATGGCTCATTATATTTGTGTTGTTATTTTTTTTATTTGGATTTTTATTTGGTAATAATGATAATAAATAATCATTATATTTAGAGGTAATGTCTGTAATTTCTTTGTATTCTTATGTGATAGAAAGTACATTATTATTATTATTATTATTATTAGTAGAAGTAGTAGTAGATATAGTAGTTTTATTATTAGTAGTAGTAGTATTATTTTTAAAGAATTGTAATGTAAATTAACTGGTGAAAACGGTCTATGTGTGGTGATACGATGTTTAAGTGAAAGTGGGGTTGGGAGCTTATTCTGATTTTGTGGACCGCATTGTAGCCTCAGTGATATGGGTTAGAAGAGGTAGCTTACTTTAAGACAGGTTCCTTATTTATTTTGTCTGGGTAGTTCTTATATGAGGGTTTATGGTTTTTCTTAAGGAAGGGTAGACATTTTTTATTTATTTTACTGCTGTCCAAGTGTGATGGGAGTGGCGCCGCTGTTAATGAGAACAATGTAAATAAATGTGGGGTGGAATGGTCTAGTCGTCCGTTCAGGGTTCTAAAGGTGCCGCTTTGGGTTAGGAGAAGGGTGTGGGGTAGCTTAGTTTCAGACAGGTCGCATTTTCGTTTAGTTTAGGTATTTCATATTGGGATATATGGTCCATTTTGTTTTTTATGCAGTGTCGATAGTTTTTAATTTACAACTATTTACAGGCAGATGGAATTGTTATTGGTGGGGTGTGGGATTTATTTTCTTTTATTTCTACGGTTTTAGTTCTTTTTATTTAGAGGGTTTATTATGCGAGGTTATTGCAATTTATATATGTGTATATACGTACGTATACATAGATTTGTTATCATTTTATTGTTTTATTTGTTATTGTTATTATTTTTAGTTTATTATTATCTATTATTAGTATTATTCGTATTTTAGATAATCTTTAGGATTGTATTTTAATAAAATATTTTAATAAAATATATTTTCCTATTGAGAGTTATTATTTTAACTATAGTTAGAATACATTACTACTAGTGCTTATAATGTATGTTAGGATATTTGATTTTTTTTTCTTTTAATCGTGTCACCCCAAGCAAGGCATTCCACTGCCACTATAGCGCAGGGGGTTACATAGAGGGATTGGGTATAGGAAATGTCAGAAAGAGGGTGATAGTCGACTTAGGATGTACATAGGGAGAGAGTTGGAGAGAGTGGGTGTGAGTTAGTGTGTTAGGAGGTGTCTATTGACGTTACATTTAAACTTCTGGAGGTTGTAGCCGTTGGGGAAGCAAGCATGCGTTAGAGAATTCTACAGGCGGGAAGTGCGAGGAAAGAAGCTGTTGGAGTAGAAATTGCGGTTACATTTCATCGGTTTCACTGTAAAAGGGTGGGACCTAGTTGCCAATCTAGTATCTCGTGAAAATTCACATCTAGGGGGCACCAGTGATTTAAGTTCGTCAGAGCAGAAGCCATGAAAGTATTTATAGAAGAGGCACAGGGAAGCCACGTCACGCCGGTAAGAGAGATACTACAGGCGGTCCGACAAGTCGGTATCAATCACATTACAGATTTTTCGCTGTATTTTGTCAAGAACCCCGAGGAGAATAGAAGGGCGCCCGACTAGATGTGGCAGCAGTATTCAATACACGGGCGGATGGTGGATTTATATAATTGCCGGATAGATTAGGCGGAAAGAATTTCCGGGCCCTACAGAGAGAGCCGACTTTCATAGCTGCGGATTTAGCAATGGATTCGACGTAGTCTTTCCACTTGAGGTCCGCTGAGAGTGTCAGGCCAAGCAGGCGTAGTGATTTACTCTCTGGGAGGCAAGCCTGTTCCATGCTAATGAGAGGGAGGTGCGGTTGTCTGTGGTGGTTAATTGACCGCAGCTTCGTTTTGGAAGAATTGAATTTTACGAGCCATTTCTTACCCAAATCCACCACGTTTCTTCCTCAGATAATGGACTCTCCCTCCTATATTAATAAGAGTTAACAAGAAGTTCTTGAGAAGTTATTAGGAATTCTTGAGAAGTTCATAGGAGTTCTTCAGACTTCTATTGGAGTTCTGTAGAACTACTAGGCAGCTGATATTAGTCGGCAGTTAACCGAATACTGAGGAGTCAGTTTTCAGTTGAAGATTACCAAATTCCTAACATTTTGGGTACGTTAAGTCAATTAGCAACCGACATAGCACGATTATAACCTTCAGTGCGAAAACTACTCCACAACAGAATGTAAAGATGTTGCATAATTTTTGACTTTCCTAGCACTTTTGTCCACTTCACTGGCCATTTTCAAGGATGTTTGTTTTTTCGATGTTGTTACATTATCCCTATGTAAAATTAAATAAAAGAGAGGAAATTTTTTGGGGGAGACGATTTTTCGATTGCCTACTGTTGTACCATTTGGATCTGATGAGCCGCAATAATAACAACGAAGCGGTGAAATATGTATTATCCATAGTAATAATCGAAAATCCTTTATAAATTATATTACTCTATTAAATTAAATAAATGAATTTACTAATGCGTTCTCTTGAGTTCGTCTCTTTTGGAATTTACCTGGATTACATAACAAGTGTACTATGTTATATCTACCCCGGCATATACGCATCGCTCATTCGATAATGAATTGGAGCATTCTGGCTATTGGGCGTGTTTATACGCGCTAAAAAGCCTGCCTTCTTCTGTCGGATGCTCGTGGCCTAGTGGTAGAATTGCTGACTGACGCCGACTCGGTCGGGTTTCACTCCTGAGTTAGGAAGCGAACGGAGTCTAAGCCGTACTGATGAGCTGTAATACAGCGAAACAGATCTGTCTGCGGATGATTATAGTATATATAGATATATATAATTTTTCATATGTTCGTACAACTTTTTTCTTTTCGGAACTCAATTTATATAAGAATTGTCCAAAGCTTTTGTACTTTCGAGCGCTTTCAGCTGTACATTTATCCATTATCATGAATTAATTTTGTTTAACTTATAAATAAACATGTGGAAGGTTTATGCATAAGGAGTCTTGTGTATGTTAATTTCCGAACACGGTAAGCACATTGTTACCGTGTTCATAACTGATGTTATTAAGTGTAGGATTTCTCTTTTTTTTATTAGTAATGCCTCTATTATGTTTAATCTTCTATTGCATGTGGATGATGCTAATATGTCCATATTATTGCAAAAAGCGCTCGAAAGTGCAAAAGCTTTGGAAAATTCTTAATTGATTTCAGTTCCGAAAAGAAAAAAATATACGAACATATGAAAAATCATATAAAAACCTTAGTGATAATAACTTCTCTGTGATTTTCAATGAAACCTGTACAAAAAATAAATTTGTACCCATATATATATATATATATATATATATATATATAAAATAAAACACTATATAGCTTATTCGAAAAAAAATTTGGTAATTGACGGGGAAATGTCTATGTACCCATATATATATATATATATATATATATATATATATATATATATATATATAAAATAAAACACTATATAGCTTATTCGAAAAAAATTTGGTAATTGACGGGGAAATGTCTATGTACCCATATATATATATATATATATATATATATATATATATAAAATAAAACACTATATAGCTTATTCGAAAAAAATTTGGTAATTGACGGGGAAATGTCTATGTACCCATATATATATATATATATATATATATATATAAAATAAAACACTATATAGCTTATTCGAAAAAAATTTGGTAATTGACGGGGAAATGTCTATGTACCCATATATATATATATATATATATATATATATATATATATATATATAAAATAAAACACTATATAGCTTATTCGAAAAAAAATTTGGTAATTGACGGGGAAATGTCTATATACCCATATATATATATATATATATATATATATATATATATATATATATATATAATAAAACACTATATAGCTTATTCGAAAAAAATTTGGTAATTGACGGGGAAATGTCTATGTACCCATATATATATATATATATATATATATATATATATATATATAAAATAAAACACTATATAGCTTATTCGAAAAAAATTTGGTAATTGACGGGGAAATGTCTATGTACCCATATATATATATATATATATATATATATATATATAAAAAATAAAACACTATATAGCTTATTCGAAAAAAATTTGGTAATTGACGGGGAAATGTCTATACCTGCAGATTGTTTGGAAGATTATAGCTTCCGCACGTACTTCTAATAGTTTTAATTACGGGTCACTTACATTTAGAAGAAAAAAAAATTGAATAATAAAATACAATAAAGCCAACCATTGAATCAGTGGAATGAATTAGTTCTTAAATGTCGGCATAAAACAAATTCAAATTTCCACAATATAGTTTTAACTTAATTAGCTATTATATCATTATATATCCACTCCCTTCCAATTCTTCTAATGACGAAATTATAACTAATTCTGATTTCCCTCCGTATACGCTCTATACACTTGTTGCTTATAATTCATAAACCTCCCTCCACCGACAAAACTCTCTTTCCAATGACCCATTTTATCGTTTTATCTTTGTTTTAGATTTATTTTAACCACCTCTTTAATTTCTTTTGTTATTTTCATTAATATTGCCTTTGATTCTTCATATAACAACAACTCACCAAATTAATGTCAAAAGATCCATATTTAGGTTTTATTTTGATAAGCCTTCTTCCCTTTAAAGACAAATAATTTCCTTGTGTTGTGCCATTCGCCTGGCCTAAATTTGTATTTACGTCACGAACTCAGTCCCCAGCGGTGTTGACAAGACAAATGTCCGACGTCTTCGTCTACCGAAATAGACTATTTCCCATATATATATATATATATATATATATATATCAAGGTAGCAAGTAATTTTCTAAACATATGCTGTTAAATATAAGAGACAATGAAAGTCTATTATGTTTATGAGCCGTTCTAAACGTTGTATCTTGGCGTATTACATGAGCCATCTTCAGAAAGGTTGTTTGGACTGAAATATTATAACATCCACCATCACCGACGATTTTATTTTGTGTTGACATAAAACTCCGCTTGGCAACGGCAGTAGTTACCAAAATAATAAACGCAGTTCTTAAGTTTGCAATGCGGTTTTATGACGTCACACCGCGGGATAGCGCGAAATGACACCAAAACCATGTAGTCAAATGCAATGTAATATGTTATTTCCGGATTTGCCAAGCGGAGTTTTATGTCAACACAAAATAAAATCGTCGGTGATGGTGGATGTTATAATATTTCAGTCCAAACAACCTCTCTGAGGATGGCTCATGTGAGTCGAAAGCTTAGAAGAAAATCAATAAATAATTATCCAAATGTTGGAGAATTTTTGTCTTTATTTTCAACTGACATTAAAGCAAAAATACGACGTTTAGAACGGCTCATGATTAAACATAATAGACATTCATTGTCTCTTATATTTAACAGCATATATTTAGAAAAAAAATATAGATAGATAGATAGATAGATAGATAGATAGATAGATAGATAATATTAACTATAGCAACAACTACACCAATAGTAAAACTAGTATTAATCAAGCTATAATTTAAATCGTCTTGTATAACCCACTGACAACAAACTCGAAATGAAAACAAGGGGACGTAAAAAAAGAAACAACGTGCATGAAGTATATGAACAAAAACTCAAGCACTAGTAAGAAAGAAAAAAAAACCAAGACGAAACCCTGACACTAAAGCGCTCAATACCAAAGTAGAGCAAACTAATTTCCCTGACGAGCCGTTAGGCGAAACCGTGGTAGGTTGTTGGCTCTTGCTTAGATTTCTGTCTTTAGATAGATAGATAGATAGATAGATAGATAGATAGATAGATATGAACAATTTGAGATAGATAGATAGATAGATAGATAGATAGATAGATAGATAGATATTTGAAATATAAACAGACTGACATAGATAGATAGATAGATAGATAGATAGATAGATAGATAGATAGATAGATAAGGAACGTACGAGAATACAATAAACTAATTGACACAATCAGATAGATAGATAGATAGATAGATAGATAGATAGATCTGAACGGACGGGGATAGATAGAGAGATAGATAGATAGATAGATAGATAGATAGATAGATAGATAGATAGATAGATAGATAGATAAGGAACGTATGAGAATACAATAAACTAATTGACGCAATTAGATAGATAGATAGATAGATAGATAGATAGATAGATAGATAAGGAACGTACGAGAATACAATAAACTAATTGACACAATCAGATAGATAGATAGATAGATAGATAGATAGATAGATAGATCTGAACGGACGGGGATAGATAGATAGATAGATAGATAGATAGATAGATAGATAGATAGATAAGGAACGTATGAGAATACAATAAACTAATTGACGCAATCAGATAGATAGATAGATAGATAGATAGATAGATAGATAGATAGATAGATAGATAGATAGATAGATTGTTTAACTGTGATGGTATTTAGCGCCGACTACTCCCACAATTTCCCACCATATTCTATATAAAGAAGAAAATGTCAAACAGCTTAAATGTCAAACAGCTTAATGTCAAACAGCTCTGACTTTGAAGTCGCCAGGAATCTGCTCTATTAAAAGAATAGGAAACATATGTAAGAGGTTTCAAATTTTTAAAGCTCCGACAATGATTGACAGAGAACTGTATAACAGAAGGAGACACAGCAGTTCAGTATATTATGATTTGGGGTTTGTTTTTATTTATCAAGTACATGCCATGCGTATTAAAAATAAATCATTATTTTGAATATATATGAGGAATATTTTGGACGTTAAAGTGTTTAATAGTATACGTGCGCTTCTGAACAAACGTTTGTCTGTCTAGGTGTATATAAGAGGGTAACGTTTATTCATCTAGCACATATATTAATTTACCATCCGTTCGTTCATTGAATACTGCTACCATATCTTGTCGGGCGTCCCTACTATCCACCTAGAGGTCCTTGACAAAATCCAACGGAGAATCTGTAATGTGATTGATCCCGACTTTGCAGCTCAGATGCAGTCACTTTCTCACCGGCGCAATGTGGCTTCCCCGTGTCTCTTCTACAAATACTTTCACGGCTTCTGCTCCAATGAACTTAGCTCACTGGTGTCCCCCATATAAGAATTTACTCGAGCAACTAGATTAGCAACTAGGTTCTATCGTTTTACTGTGAAACAAATAAAACGTAAACGCAAAGACTACTTCATCAGCTTCTTTTCTCGCATTTACCGCCTGCGGAATTCCCTTCCGTTTACTTGCTACAATCTTTAGGAATTCATATGTAAAGTCAATCGTCATCTCCTATCTCACTAACCTGCATCCTCTCTCTCATGCTCTTTTCTCCGTCCACCCCACTCTCATCTGTATTCTCATCCTTCTCTTACCCACTTCCTGACACCCACTACAACCTGTCTCTCTTTCACATAACTTTTCTCCTCTGTAACCTCCTGCGAACCAGTTGCATTTAACTGCCTTGCTTGGGGCGATATGATTATAAAAAACAAAACAAAATATGTGTATATATATATATATATATATATATATATATATATATATGTGTGTGTGTGTGTGTGTGTGTGTGTGTAAGAGAGAGAAATGTATGTAAATATCATTTCCGTCAAGGTCAGTGAAACGTAACGATAAAACATAGCATGATATATATATATATATATATATATATATATATATATATATATATATATATATATATGTATGTATGTATTTGGTCGGATTTTTTTTTTATATTTACGAAAATTTGTGTGTATGTGTGTGTGTGTGTGTGTATGTGTGAAGAAAATCTACTTTTGTTACCTCACTAAAGAGGATTATCATTCGTTTTTGAAAATGTATTTGCATTTTTCAATTTTTTTATTTATTAGGTAGACATAAGCTAGATTCAGGAAGAATATGTTCCTGGTCCAACTCAAATAATTATAATGGTCACATAAATAGCTGCCTATCTAATTGACTCACGTTGCACCTACTCGACCATAGCACAATTAGAACTCATTTATGCACACACGGATACTAACTAAACTTTCTCAGCAACAACTTCTTCTTCTATGTGCCCTGTCTCTTCATGACGTAGGTGATCATGGTTCTCCACGTCTCCCTATCCCTGGTAGCTCTTAGTATGTTTGCTCCTGTTACACCACGCAATGCCCGTTCTGTCATTCACCTGATCAGGCCCTGAAAATATGTTATCCGATGCCTTCTTCTGTCTCCTTTTCCTTCTATCTGGCCTGTCAGTATCACGTTCTCCAAGCCCTCCTTCCTTATAGCTTGTCCCAGGAACTTCAGTTGTCTCTTCCTGATGCTCACTATTAATATCCTTTTCGTTGCCATTCTTTCCATCACCTCATCGTTGCTCGCGTGCTCAGTCCACGATATCCGCAGCATCCTTCTCTAGAATCACATTTCCGCTCCTTTAAGTTTTGTTCTCATTTTAGATTATATTGTTCAGCAATCACTGCCGTATAGAAGTACTGTCACCACATACCAATTCAGCACTCTTTTCTTTGTCCTGTAGTGAAATTCTGCCATGCCAATTCACCTTTCCATCTCCTGTTAGAACACTTCCTAGGTATTTAAACTTTTGTACTTGTTTGATTCTGGTATCCCTCACCTGCATTTGCCATTTTGGGCTGCATCTTTTGCTGATGACCATGCATGCAGTTTTCTTAAAATTTATTTGTAGTCCTTTTTTGTCACTCTCCACCGCTACCTTCTGTAGGAGGTCTTGAGGAATTTCCCTTTCCGTATCTGCAATCAGCACTGCATCATCTGCATACCTTACATACTAGGAAAAATTGCAAGTATTGTTGCCTACTTCATATGTAAAATAAGATTACAAATATTTGAAGATTTTATAATAAAAAAGGAAACGTCAAAACATTAACTAAGAACATGGCCACAATATGCTGACTGTATTTAGAAAATAAAACATTCCCATATCTTTAGATACATAAATTAAAAAAAAAAAGTGAAAACTCAGACATTCAGTTAAAAATAAAAATAAAATCGTCTTCGATAATGGCAAACAGAACAGCCGAAATCGCATGGATAGGCAATCACTTTTTACACACTTGGTGTCCAGAAAAGTAAACACATTTAGTAAAACAAGAAAACTTTTAAAAAGCTTAAATCAGTACCTTGTCAGTTGTCTTTTACGAAATTTGTATAAAAGAAAGATTATTGCCAAATTATACACGCACCCCCACCACACACACATTATATATATATATATATATATATATATATATATATATATATATGCCTGTTATGCTTAGTTGTACATTTGGTTTTTGTTTTCTTTGACTTGTTAGAAATTTCTGTGGCTTTTGGACTCTTTCTCTGTTTCTTTCTTTCATTTGCTCGACCCTATGGGTCCACACACGGGCTAGTCAATGGGCTTCCATTCCCTGGGCAAAGCATATGGTTCCTGCCAAAAAAGTTAAATCCACATACAAGCCTATGTCACTGTATTACAGTTTATCAATATTGCTAGACATCTACTTGCTTTTGGCTGGGATCGGAACTCGACCGATGTGGTGTCAGTCGAAGTCGCTAATCCCTAAACCATAGGCTCATGGAAGCGGAGAATGGAAATATTAGCGTGTTATATATAAGCGGTGTATACACACGCCAGTCACCGAAAGAACACAATTCATTGCTAAAGAGTAATGCATAAATCGAAACTGTTGTTTGAAAATTTTCCTCACTAGAGTGCTCAATCGTAATATATTCGTCATTCACATACATGCCTGTTACGCTGTATCACAGCTCATCAGTGTGGATAGGCGTCCACTAGTTTCTGGCCGGGGTCGAAACTTGACCGATTTTGTGTCAGTTGGAGTCGCTAACCACTCAGCCATAAGCACATGGAATCAGAGAAGGGAAATTTTAGCGTGTTATATATAAGCGGCGTATACACACGCCAGTCACCAAAAGAACACAATTCATTGTTGAGGAGTAATGCATAAATTGCAAAAAGTGGTAAATGTGTCTTTTAAATTTTCCTCTCTAGGAAATATATTTGTGTATGTATGTATAATTTATGTCCACATTTGTATATGTATAAAACAATAAGATTCAATAAATAGAAATTCAATATTAATAAAATTTCAATAAATTATCTCTCGACTGACTTCGCCGAACATCGCTCGTTCGGGTTATATATGCTGATAAATTTATTAAATTATTACCAGATATCATATTTATCTTTTACGAAAGAAGCGCCAATAATTATAGAGAAGTAGAATTACAATTTGAACTTTGCACTCTTTTAAATGCAGTTTAAAACGTGACAACCTTTAAATATTCAGAAGCAAAAATGATTAGATGAAATTAAATGCTAATTTCCTTTTTATTTATTTATTTATTTATTTCATCATTTGTTTTCATTTTAATATAATTCCGACGTTCTTAAATGTATTTTCGTAAAGTTTATCTCGCAAATAGATATTAGAAAATAAAATAAACTTAGAAAATTTAAAAAGGTCAGATAACAGAGATGCTTAAATCATTGTAATATTTTTACCGATTATTACCGATTATTCTGTCGACTTTTAATTTGATTTTCTCATTGACTCAAGTATATAGCAAAATAATTTCATATAAAGATTGTGACATCATATAATGAGCCTGTCTTTCATAGAAACATGTGCACATATTTACAGAACGGTTTGTAATCAATTCTGACAATGTATCACGATTTCTCCGTATTTAACAGTAACACTAATTGTTTAGTTTAGTGTTACTGTTAATGACTAACAGCAGTAACTGGTGTTTGGATGTGCGTTGTGGTCCATTGGATATCATCTTGGAACGAGAAATCGAGGACTCGAGTTCGAATTCCAGTTAGTATTCGTTGCATTCACTTACGCGCAAATACCCTTCGGAAAGGTATTAATCTGTCTGTTCCCTCCAGTTATGGATTAAATAATAGTTCAAATTGCTTCTATAGCCTGGGTAGGCAACCAGTCTACCACAGAAAGTAATGCCAACCGACTGCGGGATAATATTCTGCTCAGTCAGTCATGTCTCTAAAAAGACATGATCACCCAAGCGTTTATCACGTACGGCGCTTGACTGACTGGCTGAATATAATATTTGGAAACATAATTAAGAAAAGTAGTGGGTATAAAGTGGGGGATCAGTTTTATATTGTTAAGAAGTAATAATCTGATTCCCCATTAATTACTACTTAATAATATAATACATCTCGCTCCCCTCTAGCTATGAGTCAAATAAAAGAACAAATTGGGTTCTCCTGCCTTGGTCAGCAACTAGTCTACCGTAGAAAGTAATGGCAACCTACTGCGGGATAATATTCTGCTCAGTCGGTCATGTCTCTAAAAAGACATGATCCCCCAAGCGTGTATCAAGTATGCCACTTGACTGAATGATCACAATTTCAATCTCATTCTAATTTGACTTTCCTATTGATACTGGTATGGCTACATTCTATGTGAGTTTTCTCCCTCATCAATTTTGTGATGGCCATTTGATAAATTGTGTGTGTGTGTGTGTGTGTGTGTGCAATGCAAGATTTTATTATGTATAGCAAGATGTTGGAATTTCATAATACATCAGTGAAAAGATTAGAGGGAAAACCTCCATAAATCTATCTAAATCTAAACTTATTTATAAATGGAATTTTGTCTGTGTGTGTGTGTGTGTGTGTGTGTGTCTGTGTGTGTGTCTGTGTGTCTGTGTCCGTTACCTATAGACTCCGAAACGGCTGAACCGATTTTCTTGAAAATTTACACAGTTGTACTATAAGTGGTCGAGAGGTCTAGGATGCGCCAGAACACTTGGTGGATTCCCCTATGTGGATAGGGATTGCGGGTTCAAATCCTGCCGATGACACATTTTCGTAACAAAAATTTATCGTAATAATCAGACCGGTAGAAACAAACATACACTTTTATTGTAAAACAGAATATCTACTCAAATACGAGTATCGATCAAAAATAACGTTCAAAGAAATCATTTCAAATTGTCGGTTGTTTATTACCTGTTTCGTTAATCTTCGTCAATTTCCGTAATAAAAACAGAATATCTACTCAAATATGAGTATCGATTAAAAATAATGTTCAAACAAATCATTTCAAATTGTCGGTTGTTTATAACCAGTTTCGTTAATCTTCGTTAATTTCTGTAACATGTTTATATTTGTTGACATTACAATACATTTCAGAGCAGATATGATAATGACGGTGAATCGAAAACTATCTAATATAGGCTTGGTTTGACTTCATTCAGTCTCTTGTTCAATCGTGGTCGAGAGGTCTAAGATGAGCCAGATTAGTTGGTGGCTTCCCCCATGTGGATAGGAGTCGCAAGTTCGAATCCTGCCGAACGACACACATTTTCGTAACAAAACGTTTTCGTAAATAATCAAGCCAGTAGAAATTATTGTGTAAAACTGTTAGGTTTTGAACAGAATATCTACTAAATACGAGTATCGATCAAAAATAATGTTCAAACATATAATTTCAAATATATATTGTGCAGAATTTGCTGTAATTTTTCATATTATCTTTTAAGGATTTCTCTTCAGTAGATAAAAGATATAAAAAATGTTTGAATATTTTATTTATCCGAGCGCATTCGGCTAATATTTTAGCAAATATCAAGAACGAATTTTATTATACTTTTAACTGAATATATAGATTGCTTTATATATATATATGTTTCTAGAGTTAGAGGAATGTTTTATTTTCCAAACACATTTAGTACATTTTAGCCATGTCAAGAGTTAATATTGTTGAGGTTAGTCGTCACACTGAAAGCAAAACACTCATCCTTCTGGAGCTTAACTCTCACAACAGTCTTCAAGTGGAATGACTATATATGCTCCCATTCTATCAAACACTCTTCCCATCTGCCCAACCCTCATCCTCGGTATCCTTACTCATCTGTCACTTTCCTCCTGACATTCCCTATGTCTAACCACTCCTTCTCTTTACCTTCCCTTATGTAGCCCCATGCGCAATAGTGGCAGTGGAATGCCTTGCTTGGGGTGAAATGATTAAAAAAACAATATATATATATATATATATGTTGCAATTTCTACTCCAACAGTTTTTTCCCTCGCACTTCCCGACTGTGGAATTCTCTTCCACACGATTGCTTCCCCGACGGCTACAATCTCCAGGAGTTTAAATGTAAGGTCAATAGACACTTCCTAACACACTAACCTGCTCCCATTCTATCAAACACTCTTCCCATCTGCCCAACCCTCATCCTCGGTATCCTTACTCATCTGTCACCTTCCTCCTGGCATTCCCTATGTCTAACCACTCCTTCTCTTTACCTTCCCCTATGTAGCCCCATGCGCAATAGTGGCAGTGGAATGCCTTGCTTGGGGTGAGATGATTAAAAAAAAACACTCTTCCCATCTGCCCAACCCTCATCCTCGCTATCCTTACTCATCTGTCACCTTCCTCCTGACATTCCCTATGTCTAACCACTCCTTCTCTTTACCTTCCCCTATGTAGCCCCATGCGCAATAGTGGCAGTGGAATGCCTTGCTTGGGGTGAGATGATTAAAAAAAAACACTCTTCCCATCAACCCAACCCTCATCCTCGGTATCCTTACTCATCTGTCACCTTCCTCCTGACATTCCCTATGTCTAACCACTCCTTCTCTTTACCTTCCCCTATGTAGCCCCATGCGCAATAGTGGCAGTGGAATGCCTTGCTTGGGGTGAGATGATTAAAAAAAAACACTCTTCCCATCAACCCAACCCTCATCCTCGGTATCCTTACTCATCTGTCACCTTCCTCCTGACATTCCCTATGTCTAACCACTCCTTCTCTTTACCTTCCCCTATGTAGCCCCATGCGCAATAGTGGCAGTGGAATGCCTTGCTTGGGGTGAGATGATTAAAAAAAAACACTCTTCCCATCTGCCCAACCCTCATCCTCGCTATCCTTACTCATCTGTCACCTTCCTCCTGACATTCCCTATGTCTAACCACTCCTTCTCTTTACCTTCCCCTATGTAGCCCCATGCGCAATAGTGGCAGTGGAATGCCTTGCTTGGGGTGAGATGATTAAAAAAAAACACTCTTCCCATCAACCCAACCCTCATCCTCGGTATCCTTACTCATCTGTCACCTTCCTCCTGACATTCCCTATGTCTAAACACTCCTTCTCTTTACCTTCCTCTATGTAGCCCCATGCGCAATAGTGGCAGTGGAATGCCTTGCTTGGGGTGAGATGATTAAAAAAAAAAAAAAAGAATCCGTGCTAAGAGAGTCTGTGTAGGGCCAGGAATTTTTTTTCCATCTGAATAATGCTGCTATATCTGGTCGGGTGCTCCTGTTATCCACCTAGGGGTCATTCACAAAATTCAACGGAGAACCTGTAATGTGATCCCAACTTGGCAGTTCATATGCAGTAACTTTCTAACCGATGCAGTATTGCTTCTCTGTGCCTCTTCTACAAATATTTTCACGGCTTCTACTCCGATGAACTTAGCTCACTGGTGCCCTCTATACATAAAGTTATACGAGCCACAAGATTAGCATAGAGATCCCACCCTTTTACTGTGAAACCAATAAAATGTAAACTCAAATTCTACTCCAGGAGCTTATTTTGTCGCAACTCCTGTGGAATTCCCTTCCATTTACTTGCTTTTCTGACAGCCACAATCTCCAAGAATTTAAATGTAAAGTCAATAGTCATCTTCTATCTCACTAACATGCATCCTCTCTCTCATGCTTCTTTTTCCGTCCACTCCACTTTCATCAGTATTATCATCCTTCTCTTATCCACTTCCTAACAGCCCCTATAACCTGTCACTCTTTCTCATAACTTTCCTCCTATGAAAACCAACTTCAAAACAGTGGCAGTAAAATGCCTTGCTTAGGGCGATATGATTATAAAAAAACAAAATCTAGATTTAAAAATTCAAATGCTAGGCACTGACTCATTTATTTTATTAGAAATAAACTAATTTAATTGAATTAAAAACTTTGCTTAATAACACGCAAAAACGAATACAAAAAACAAAACTCTCGAAATTTCACACTTCGATGGGAAATACTTTTCAGCCAATAGAAGACTAGGAAACCTCTAAAAAAAAAAAATAGAAAAGCCGGAATCACATCCGGGAGTGAATTCTCAAATAACTTCCAGACAAAATAAAAGACGGAGCAAGCTCGAACTTCGTCAGAGAGTGAGGAGACGAGCGATCGCTAGTATTGTGTCTATATTTCTCTGTCACCTGTCACCTCCTTTCTTTTCACCATTCACAGTGAGCGATAACTTCAATGAAAATCCTATCTAACAATAAACGCTCATACATACATGCATACATACATATATGTATATACATAAATTCCTGCCTACGTACACATAAACTCATTCTTGCAAGGACTACTCTGAACTCTTGATGCCCTTAACTTAATAATACTGTTTCTTATTGAACATTAATATCTACTAATTAATGTTAGTCTTTTCCATTAATACATTTCTGTTCAAACATACAAAAGGTATACTTTCATTCTTCCACACATCCATCTACTTATAACACTATTTAAAGCCTATAAATTATAGGAAATTTGGTTAGGTTTCAAACAAGATCAATTCAAAAAACATCAACCATCTCCCTATTTCTACACTGATGAACCCCGACGTCTAAAAAGAAAACGCAATGGAAACTCACTTCTATAAGTTAAGATGACGGGCTAGAATAAGCTGAGAGCTATCTATCTTCTGGGCCATAGGGCCATTGGGCTCAGTTAGTTTTTTACCAGCGCGACAAATTGTGTTTCATTAAAATGACCAATTTGGCCAGGGTTCTGCGAGTTCGAACTTCCTTTCTTTGAAATACGAAAACCATTTCTGTGTCATTCTGTGGATCAGTTAAGTGTCATACGTGATACACGTTTAGGTGATCATGTACCGAAAGAAACATGACTGACTGGGCAGAAGATCACCCCGCAGTAGATTGCCAAGTGCAAGAAATGAAGCTGTTAGAGTAGAAGTGACGGCTCAATTTGACTGTTTAAATTGTAAACGAGTGGAATCTTGTTGCCAGTCTGGTTGCTCGAGTAAATTCTTGTGGTGTGGGCACAAGTGAATTAAGTTCGACGGAGAGGAAGCCATGAAAATATTTATAGAAGAGACAGAGGGAAGCCACATCCCGTCGGTGAGAAATTGGCTGGAGCCGATCTGCCAGATCAGGATCAATTACATTGCAGATTCTCCGCTGGATCCTCGAGATGAATAGTAGATGCGTCTGACTGGATATGACAACAGTATTCAATACATGGGCAAATGGTTGAGTTTTATATGCTCAAGATCGATTCAGGCGTGAAAAACTTCGAGGCCCGACACAGTGACCCAAACTTCCTAGCAGAAGATTTAGCTATTGTTTCAATGTAATCTTACTACTTGAGATCAGAAGAGAGATTTGAGTCGGAAAGGGTGCCGTGTATTTCATTCTGGGAGACTAGTTTGATCCACGCTGATGGGAGTCAGGAGGGACTGTTTATAGTGGTTGAGAGATAGCAGTTCTGGAAACATTAAAGTTTACGGCCCATTCTTTACCCAAGTCCACCACTTGCAGATATTTATCAAGATCAGAATTGAGGTTGTCTTTGTCTGCCTTGGCAGATTCCTTATTGAGGCAGTAGTAAATGGTGGTGTTGTCAGCGTAAATGCCTACTTGGTATTTGATCACACCAGTGAGATCACTGATGAAGATCAGAAGAGCGACATTCCTAAGATAGAAACCATGAAAGCAACACGCGTTTGTGCGATAAGATCTGGAGGCATGTCCGCTCAGGCAGATGATCATATTGCGGCTTCATCGAAACGATTTGATCAAACCAAGCAAGCGTCCAATAATACCATAGCGCTATAGCTTGTGCAGAAGGCCAGCATACCAAGCCCTATCAAACGCTTTGGAGATATCCAAAGCAACAGCTAGAGCTTCGCCGTTCTAATCTATGTCTGGTATACATATCGGTGATGGTCGATAGAATATCAGCAGCAAACCTGGCAAAGCGGAAGGCATACTACCTGTCCGAGAATATATATATATATATATATTAGGTTGTCCCAAAAGTTCGTAAACACTTGCGAAATGGGCCAGCACGATCGAGACAAGCATAGGTTCAGAAAGGGCAAGAGACACCGTCGGTTCCAAAACAAGATCGATTCTGCAAGAAAGTCATGTTGTGCGTTTGGTGGAACTTTGAAGGAATCTTGCATTTTAAGTTGATTCCGAATGGTCGTGCCATCAGTGCCGAACTTTACTGTCAACAACTTGAGCGGGTCTACGAAAAGTTGAACCAAACGTACCCGGCACTGATACACCGAAAGCGCGCTTTGATGCAGCAGGACAATGCCAAGCCACACACCGCCAGGAAGATCAAAGACAAGTTTGAAGAGCTGAACAGCGTTGAGGTTCTGCCACATCCAGCCTACAATCTTGACTGTGCTCCATCAGATTACGGCCTTTTCTGCTCAATGCAACACTTTCTGAAGGACCGCCAATTCGACTCGTTTAATGAAGTCGAAGAAGCGTGTCAAGAATTCTTTGATTCGAAGCCGGCTGAATGGTACTTTGACCAGATCCGAAAGCTTGCAGATCGATGGCAGAAAGTCATGGAAAATGATGGTCTGCATATATACAAGTCAACCATCCGTCCGTGCATGGAGTACTGCTGTCATTTAAGGTCAGGCGCCCCTGCCTTTCTCCTCAGTGTTCTCGACAGGCTCCAAAGGAGAGTCTGTAATGTGATAGGTACTGATCTGGCGGCTTGACTGCAGCCACTTCCCCACCGTCGAAATGTGGCCTCCCTTTGTCTGTTCTATAAATACTTTCATAGCTTCTGCTCCAACGAACTTAAGTCACTGATGCCTCCTCAACAGGAGTTTACTCGTGCAACCATACTGGCAACTGGGTCCCACCCATTCACAGTCAGGTTAGCCAAATGCAGACGACAATTCTACTTCTGCAGCTTCTTCTCTCGCATTTCCCGCCTGTGGAACTCGCTCCCGTATTCTTGCTTTCCTGACGGATACAACCTCCAGAAATTTAAATCCAAAGTCAATACTCATCTACTAACCACTGGACTCTAGCTCTCTCCCCACCCCCGTATAACCTTCCCTTTCTCTCCACCTATGTATCTGTCATCGCACCTGCTTTCTCAGCTTTCTATTGCTCCTTTCCAACTAGTTTGTACTCCTCACTCTTTTCTAATTAATCTTTTTACAGTTATGTAGCCCCCTGCACATCAGTGGCATTTCCGCCTTGCTCGGGGTGTAATGATTAAAAAAAAAAGAATATATATATATTTTATCGATGTTCTGCACTATTGTTATAACTGCAACCTTAAACTTCTGAATATCGTTTCTTATGTCTTTGTCTATGAGTGTATCAAATTTTATTAAAATCGGACCACTCCTTCTATCACCCGATTTTTTCGATTATCGATTTTCTATATTTATCGGGGGTACCTTGACTCAAAACCTAGCAAAGAACACTTGAAGACGCTTATAGTACAACTGTGTAAATTTAAAAAAAAATCGGTTTAATCGTCTCGGAGTCTATAGGTAACAGACACACACAAACACAAACACACACACACTTACACACACACAGACAAAGTTCCGTTAATAAATAAGTTTAGATCTACAAACTATATATCTAAGAAAACAGCCTGAAAGTAGAAAATTATGTGCAAAATAAGTATTTTTTAGCATTAAATGACCCATACAGACGTAATCAATAAAAATATTTAGATTTCAGCATTAAATAATCCATAGGTGTTCATATGCCGCTAAACTGTCGGGGGCTTACTCGGGTAAGGTAACCATGTCTGTGGTATGGGGGTTCACGGGCGTGAGTGGCCCATTATCTCAACATTTATAGTCACCTTTCAGAACTGGCAGGATGAGGGGGAAGGTGGAGGTTACATGAAAAAAGACCTTCCCTTCGTTAGTAGTGGCCTGTCTAATTTTTGAGAGTAAGCCATTTGTTACCTGACTTAAGCGGAGAGGGTCGCAAAGGAAGGACATTTTCTTTTGCAACCGGCTCACTTTAATAAATCGAATTAATTTTCGACAAAACTAAATCAAACTTACCAATCAAAATATTTAGATTTCGGCATTAAATAAACTATAAGGGTTGATTTGCTGCTAAACTAAATCAACCAACAAAACCAATCAAAATATTTCTATTTCGGCATTAAATAATCCATATTGGTTGATATCCTGCAAAGCAAAAGAAAACAACCTATTCAATAAAAATAGATTTCGGCATTAAATAACCCATAACGACCTCAGTAGATACACAAAGATAGAAAAAGGCGTAAGACAAGGATGTGTCTTTTCACCGGATTTGTTCAACCTATACAGCGAGAATATTTTGAGGACCCTAGATGACACACCAGGAGTTATTATTGGAGGCCACAACCTGAACAACATAAGATACGCGGACGATACAGTACTGATTGCGGACACGGAAAGGAAACTGCAAGATCTCATACAGAAAGTAGCAGTGGAGAGTGACAAGAAGGGACTACAAATAAACTTTAAGAAAACTGAGTGCATGGTCATCAGCAAAAGATACAACCCAAAATGCCAAATACAGGTGGGGGATAACAGAATCAAACAAGTCCAAGAATTTAAGTACCTCGGAAGTGTTCTAACAGGAGATGGAAAGTGCGACACGGAGATCCGAAGGCGAATTGGCATGGCAAAGGACGCGTTCCAGAAGATGAGCAAAATACTAACACACAGGAAGATCTCAATAGAAACGAAGAAAAGAGTGCTAGACTGCTACGTGATGTCAGTTCTTCAGTACGGCTGTGAATGCTGGACAATATCATCGAAAATGAGGAAAAAACTGGAAGCGGCCGAAATGTGGTTCTACAGAAGGATGCTACGGATATCGTGGACTGAGCATACAAGCAACGACGAAGTGTTAGAAAGAATGGCAACAAAAAGAAAATTGATGCTGAGCATCAGGAAGAGACAACTGAAGTTCCTGGGACATGCAATGAGGAAAGAGAGCCTGGAGAACCTGATACTGACTGGACAGATAGAAGGAGGGAGAGACAGAGGAAGGCAGCGGATAACATATCTGCAGAGTCTGATCAGGTGGATGACGGAACGGGGGTTGCCAGGAGCAACAGGAGCAAACATACTAAGAGCCACAAGGGATAGGGAGACGTTGAGATCCATGATCGCCTACGTCCTGAAGGGACAGGGCACATAGAAGAAGAAGGGTTGATATGCCGCTAAACAAAATCAACCAGCTTAACCAATCAAAATATTTAGATTTTGGAACTAAATGATTTGCCGCTAATCAGCCAATCATCCAACCGACCATTTTCTTCAGCTGCTTTCAAATTAATTATGACGAACGATTAATAATGATTTGCCTCACAATATATTTTTTTATTTTCGAATTTTTATCGCCACGAAATATACGTGAAGGCAATATGATGCATTTTATATACATATCCATTAAAAATGAGCTTCTAACTTTCCCCTCGGAAACATATTACTCTAATTGCCTTTCTCTTTGTGCATTTAATAAACATATTTTCCCAATTTAAGAATTTGCATTAAATATCCTCAAGCAAAAATAATAACATATTTATCTGTTACAAAATCTAATCTAAACTTATTTACAAATGGAACTTTGTTTGTGTGTGTATGTATGTTTGCATCCGTGTGTGTGTCCGTTATCTATAAACTCCAAAACGGTTGAACCGATTTTCTTGAAAGTTTACACAGTTGTACTATAAGCGTCTGCGAGTGTTCTTAGCTAGGTTTTCTGTCGAGGTACCCCCGATAAATATCAAAAATAGATAATCGAAAAAATCGGGAGTGGTCCGATTTTAATCAAATTTGATACACTCATAGACAAAGACAGAAGAAACGTTATTCAGAAGTTTCAAGTTCGCAGTTCTTACTATAGTGCAGAAAATCGATAATATATATATATATATATATATATATTAAGATGTATATAAGGCAAGATGTCTGTGTGTATGTCTGTTTACCTGCCTGTATGTCTGCATTTTTTCAGCCCTTTTATTTGAGTTTTTGCTTTGTGTTTGGCTCTAAGCAAATATAATTGTAGTTCTTAGTCTCAGCCATGTGTCATTTACTCAGAAGACTTATTTAGCTTTCAGAATTCAGTTTACAACAAAAAAACGTATCTGATATCGATACCAGGAAATCAAAATTTGACTTACATCCATTCATTTTACTTTCAGTCTTCGGTTTCGCTTTAATTGGAAACAACTATTGCTTTTTAGTCTTTCGTGCAAAAGTCCAAATAGTCTGAGCACCAGGACCATGGATTAGTTTTGAAGCTTTCATTACACCCGAACAACGTCGGGCTATACTGCTACTGTATATATATATATATATATATATATATATATATATATATACACACACACACACACATATATATATATATATACACACACACACACACACACATATATATATATATATAAATTAAGCGCGATAGGTAAATTGTCGCAATTATTTTATTATTTCATATATTCTTTAGGCTGAGTCTGAGCTCCAGGACCGTGGATTAGTTTTAAAGCTTCATTACACCCGAGCAACGCCGGGCTATACTGCTACTGTATATATATATATATATATATATATATATATATATATATATATATTATCTGCGATTGGTAAATTGTCGCAATTATTTTATTATTTGAAATATTCTTTAGGCTGAGTCTGAGCTCCAGGATCCTGGATTAGTTTTAAATCTTCCACTACTCCCGTGCAACGCCGGGCTATACTGCTAGTTAATCTATAACAAAATCTTTAAATATTCTAAGAAAAACGGTGTATTAACATCATGAAAACAAGTTAATGACACGGAAAGTATGTACAAGAAATCCTACAAAATGTAAGTGAGGAGAGTGACAAAAAAAAGACTATAAATAAACTGCAAGAAAACTGAATGCATTGTCATCAGAAAAAAGAGCAACCTAAATGCCAAATACAGGTGAGGGATACTAGAATCAAGCAAGTACAAAAATTTAAAAACCACAGAAGTGTTCTAACAGGAGATGGAATGTTCGACACAGAAATCCGAAGGCGAATTGGCATAGCGAAAGACGCGTTCGAGAAGCTGAGTAGTACTAAAACGCAAGAAAATTTCCATAGAAACAAAGTAGAGTGTTCTAGATTGCTATATGATGTCAGTTCTTTAATACGGCATGGAATGCTGGACAATATGATCGAAAATGAGGAAAACATTTGAAGCAGCGGAAATGTGGTTCTACAGAAGGATGTGAGCAATGATGAGGTTTTGGAAAGAATGGCAACGAAAAGAACATTAATAGTGAGCATCAGGAAGAGACAACTGAAGTTCTTGGAACATGCAATGAGGAAGGACGACTTGGAGAACCTGATACTGACATGTGAGATAGAAGGAAAAAGAGACAGAGGAAAGCACCGGATAAGATATTTTAAGGGCCTGAGCATGTGGATGACGGAACGGGAGTTGCGTGGTGTAACAACAGAAAACGTACTAAGAGCCACCATTGATAAGGAGACGTGGAAACCCATGATTATCTACGTCCTGAAGGAATAGGGCATATAGAAGAAGAAGAATATTTTCTCAAAACGCTACTTCATAAAACATTTTTTTATATCGGCTTGAGAGAAATCCGAACAGTTGTGTCCACGGGTAGCATAAATGAGATATGCTCAAATTTATGAACCCATACTCAAAGATATCACCTCTCCCATAAGTGGGAAACTATCTGGTTCAATCAGAAGATGCATATGGCCAGATACCTAAAGAATCTTTTTCTTGCTAATTCACTAAATGTGGGGGATAGGCGTTTTGTACTTATCTGATGGGGATCACCCCTTTTTGGACACAATAATGGACTCCTCTGATGTGTTCATATAACCCTGCCGATACTGAGAACAAAAAGTTGAGTTGAGTAGTTGTACTCTACTACGACACTGTCAGCACTCTGCCTTCGGGTAGAGGGCGCTCTCTGCTTCCGAGCAGAGAGCAATAAACCAGTCGTGGTTCCGCCGAAGGGTAGAAGCACGACTGGGGAATAATAGACAGACATTTTTGGCCGGGCCATATAGCCCGGAAAGCCCAG
Organism: Ascarosepion bandense; assembly: GCA_037127315.1. NCBI lineage: Eukaryota > Metazoa > Mollusca > Cephalopoda > Sepiida > Sepiidae > Ascarosepion > Ascarosepion bandense. The sequence goes on from JBBBDQ010001352.1 coordinate 373,280, forward strand.
ATATAAACTGACCATTTATATGTTGTCCTTACTGGGAGGGACAGCTAAATAATGTTGAGGTGAGTTGTGGAGTCGCTTATTTGGTCAGTAAGTTGGTATATAGTAAGTTGGATTTTTTCTGGATATAGGCTCATTACCCGGACATACATACAAGTCAACCATCCGTCCATGCATGGAGTACTGCTGCCATTTATGGTCAGGTGCCCCTGCCGTTCTCCTCAGTGTTCTTGACAGGCTCCAAAGGAGAGTCTGTAATGTGATAGGTACTGATCTGGCGACTCGTCTGCAGCCACTTTCCCATCGTCGAAATGTGGCCTCCCTCTGTCTCTTCTATAAATACTTTCATGGCTTCTGCTCGGATGAGCTTAAGTCACTGATGCCTCCTCAACAGGTGTTTACCCGTGCAACCAGACTGGCAACTGGGTCCCACCCATTCACAGTCAGGTTAGCTAAATGCAGACGACAATTCTACTCCTGCAGCTTCCTCTCTCGCACTTCCCGCCTGTGGAACTCACTCCCGTATTCTTGCTTTCCTGACGGCTACGACCTCCAGAAATTTAAAAGCAAAGTTAATACTCACCTACTAACCACTGGACTCTAGCTCTCTCCCCTCCCCTGTATAATCTTCACGTTCTCTCCGCCCATGTATCTGTCATTGAACCTGCTTTCTCAGCTTTCTATTGCTCCTTTCTAACTAGTTTGTACTCCTCACTCTTTTCTGATTAATCCTTCTACATTTATGTAACCCCCTGCACATCAGTGGCGTTTCTGCCTTGCTCGGGGTGAAATGATTAAAAAAAAAAAAAATACAATTTCGCTACAAAACTGTATATATTGATTTCTACTAATAGAATTCCTAGTATTCCGTAAATGATTAACCCGTGTTCCAGTTTGTATATTTTTGTTCAATATAACTTATATTTTCTACCATCATATCTGCTTTTGTTTTTTATTATCTTGTGTGGTTTCTCGAACAGAATCCACAACACCATCCTTGTGCCATACCCGGTCGATTGGAAAAGCGAATAAATAGATTATTAAATAAATCCGGTAGATTGCTATGCAAGAAATCCGATCGTTCAGGGTAGGGCTTTTTCTCCAGCTGGTCATGCACCTGTTCTGCACATTGTCCCTGCGATAAGATGGATGAATACAGAGTTATTATCTAATGCAAGAGGCGAGGCGCTCCTTAAAAATAAGTACCGGGGATATTATCATTAATCCCGGGAAACATTCGGGGACTTCCTACTTACAAAAAAAAAAAGAAAAAAAAAAAAGAAAAAAGAGTCTTACGTCATTTTCTGTTTAGATGGGAGGATGGATAAGACCTGACTTCGATAAAACCGAAGGCTGAGCTGAAAAATCTAAAAACAAACACAAATCCTGAAGTAATAAGAAATAGTTAAATTCTCTATCGGTCCAGTTTGTAAAACTGTAAAAGTTTCCAGCTGTTTATTTCAAGACTCTTTTTTTTTTATATTCTAGCAGTATAGCCCGGCGTTGCTCGGGTGTAATGAAAGCTTTAAAACTAATCCATGGTCCTGGATCTCAGACTCATTCGACGTTGGCACGAAAGACTAAAAGCAATAGTTGTTTCCAGTTAAAGCGAAACCGTAGACTGAAAGAAACATGAATGGATGTAAGTCAAATTTTGATTTACTGCTATCGATATCAAATAAGTTTCTTTCGTCGTAAACTTTTGAAGGCTAAATAAGGCCTCTGAGTAAATGGTATCATGACTGAGACTAAGAACTACAATTATACCTACTTAGAGCCAAACACGAAGCAAAAACTAAAATAAAACGGCTGAAAAAACTGATTTTGATCAGACCCGGTATGTTGCCTTTTATATATATATATATATATTATCGATTTTCTGCACTATAGTAGTTCTCGTTTTGATTTCCTCACATCGATATCAAATTTTCTGCACTAGTGTAAGAACTGCATCCTTGAAACTTCTGAATATCGTTTCTTATGTCTTTGTCTATAAGTGTATCAAATTTGATTAAAATCGGACCATTCCTTCTATAACCCGATTTTTTCGATTATTGTTTATCGATATTTATCGGGGTTATGTCGACACAAAACCTAGGTAAGAACACTTGCAGACACTTATAGTACAACTGTTTAAATTTTCAAGAAAATTAGTTCAGCCGTTTCGGAGTCTATAGGTAACGGACACACACACAGACACACACACAGACAAAGTTCCATTTATAAATAAGTTTAGATATAAAAACGCATCTACTGATGGAAAACAGCTTCCATGCTTTCTCTTCCGTGAACAACGAATCCAACGGAATGGTAAAAATATGTTTTAATAGTTGGACTTGAACTTGAATAAATAAAATCAACATTCTCAATCCATAAAGTGAGTTATTTTTGTGGGTGTGTTGTGACGAAGTGGATATCGGCTCAGAATGAAAAATCGGAAAATCCCATTTGAATTCGTTGCATTTATAGTGGGTTATCCGTTATAGTGAAGTGTATTTGTATGTCGAAACAGATTAACTGAATTTGGCCTTGTTAGTAGATAGCCCACTACAAGAGGGGTATAAAACAAGAAAATCAAATTGTGCATAGAAAGAATATATATATATATATATATATATATATATATATATATATATGTTAAAAGTGTATGTATATAATTATAAATATTAATATATATATATATATATATATATATATATATATATGCAATTTGCTATATATTTTATATTATTTATATATTACATATGCATTGTACTTATTTAAAAGCGCTCAATATCAGTGATAGAGCAGACATATATATATATATATATATATATATATATATATATATATTGTAAAACGTACCAACAAAACAGTAGCACTAATCACGAGCGAAATCAAAAAAACTTACTGCTAACAAATCGGTAAAGTAAGTCGTCAAACCCAAAAGGTACTACCAAATGGGTAGAGGGGAATCAAAAAGGGGTACTGCCAAATGGGTAGAGGGGAATAAAAAAAAGAAACAAACAAAGCATAAGCTGTGTTCGAAAGAAAAAAAAACCCAAGATGAAAACCTTAACAGTAAAGAGCTCAATACGAAAGTACGAAAGTAGAGCAAAAATACGAACTAAATCTAAAAGTGAGCCAAAAGTCGACCGCGGTTTCACTCGCCGGATCGTCAGGGCCAAGTTCTGACGATCCGGTGAGTGAATCCGCAGTCGACTTTTGGCTCACTTTTAGATTTAGTTTATATATATATATATATATATATATATATATATATATATATAAAATATTATTAACTATAGTCATTACAATACCAATCGTAACAGAACTAACTCTGCCAATACTCGTACTAATTAAGCTATAATTTAAATCGTCTTGAACAACCCACAGAGCGCGAACTCGGAGGGAAAAGAAGTGGACGTAAAAAAAGAACCAAAAGAAATACATGAATAAAAAGATAAGTACTTGTAAGAAAGAAAAAAAAAACAAGACGAAAACCCTAACACTAAAGTTCAATACGAAAGTAGAGCAACAAAGACAGTAAATCTAAGAACGAGCCAATAAATCTACCTAGGTTTCAGGGTAAAAAGCCTTTTTACCCTGAAGAACCGTAGGGTGTAACCTAGGTAGGTTTATTGGCTCGTGCTTAGATTTTCTGTATATATATATATATATATATATATATATATATATATATATATATCAATTAAGGAGTTTACAAAAAAATGAAATGTCTTTTGGTTGGTACGAAGGTCGTTAAAAATGTTTATAGCAGCAATTGCCGAAAAGAGTCTGCGCCTATGTATGTGTGTGCATTTGTTTGTTAGGTGTGTCTTTGAAGTCATCGCTCGGTCCTTCGGGTACCGGTCAGTTATTAAGTGGCTCAGTGAAGAGTGAAGAAGAAGATGAGAGAGGAAGGAGAGACAACCATAATACGATCGCTTGACGTTTCTCAAGGGACGTGTTAATTAGGGCCGTATTTTTTCTACTGTCGATTGTTTTCTGCGTCGTCCTTTTATTTCGTCTTTGGGGCTTCCACTTCTTCCTGTCCCTGGTGGCTCTTGGCCCACTTTTTCCTGTAACATTTCCCAACCCTCGTTCTATCATCCACCTGCTCGGGTCCTTCAAATATGTTATCCCCTGCTTTCCTCTTTTTCGCTTTTCCTCTATCTGGCCTGTTAGTATCAGGTTCTCCAAGCCCTATTTCCTCATTGCATGTCCCAGGAACTTCAATTGTCTCTTCCTGATACTCAATATTAATTTCGTTTTCGTTTCCATTCTTTCCAACACCTCGTCATTGCTCACATGTTCGGCCCATGATATCCGAAGCATAGAACCACAATTCAGTTACTTCAAGTTTTCCTTCTTCTTTGATGATATTGTCCAACATTCACTGCCGACTGGTTATAAGGGTTACATTTGCCTATTTTGATGGTAAAAGGGTGAGATTTATTACAAATCAAGTTGTAAACTCATGATGCACCAAGGAACAACGTTCATCAGGGCAGAAGCAGTGAAAATGCTAGCAGAAAAGACAGAGGGAAGCCACATTATGTGGGTGACAAAATGGCTGAAGGCGAGCCGCTACATCGGAAATAATTAAATTGCAGATCCTCCTTTGGATTTTTTCAGGAACCCAATGATAAACTGCAGAAGCATCTGATTAGGTATGGCAACAGCATCCCGTGCACAGACAAATGGTAGATTTATAAATGGGCATGATAAAGAGGCGTAGTGTCTTTTCACCGGCTCTATTCAACTTGTACAGCGAGGCTATTCTGAGGACCCTAGATGTTATACCAGGATTTGTCATCGGAGGCCACAGGTTGAACAACAGAAGACAGGCAGATGATACAGTGCTGATTGCAGACACGGAAAGAAAATTACAAAACCTCCTACAACAGGTAGCTGTAAATAGCGACAAAAAAGGACTACAAAAAACTGCAAGAAAACCGAATACATGGTCATCAGCAAAAAGAGCAGCCCAAAATGCCAAATACAGGTGGGGGATACTAAAATCAAACAGGTACAAAAATTTAAATACCTGGGAATTGTTCTAACAGAAGTCGGAAAGTGCGACAAAGAGATCCAAAGGAGACTTGGCATGGCGAAAGACGCGTTTCAGAAGCTAAGTAAAGTATTAAGACAAATGAAACTTTCACTTAAAACAAAGAAGAGATTACTAGATTGCTCTGTGATTAAATTTCTTCAATATGGCAGTGAATGTTGGACAATATCATCAAAGATGAAGGGAAAACATGAAGCAACTGAAAAATAATTCTACAGAAGAATGCTGCGGATATCATCGACCGAACATGTGAGCGATGATGAGGTTTTGGAATGGATGGAAACGGAAAGGAAATTAATATTGAGCATCAGGAAGAGACAGCTGAAGTTTCTGGGACATGCAATGAGGAAAGAGGGCTTGGAGAACATGTTACTAACAGGCCAGAAAGAGAAGAAAAGAGACAAAGGAAAGCAGCGGATAACATATTTGAAGGGCCTGAGCAGCCGGATGATAGAACGAGGGTTGCGAGATGTTACAGGAAAAGGTGTGCTAAGAGCCACCAGGGATAGAGAGACGTGGAAGGCCATGGTCACCTACGTCGTGAAAGGGCAAGGCATATACAAGGAGAATAAAAAGTCGAAAAAAAAGAATTCTGACGAGAAAAATATTTCTGTTTCGGCACAACGAAGTTTATCCAAAAAATAAACACAAGGCGGATACGCGGAATCATTTGAGTTCTTAAAGAGTGGAAGAGCAGATGATGACAAGGAGGGAACCAAATTCTAGTGAGATTCTTATACTATTTCGAGGTAACAGGAGCCAGAACTGGAATTTAGGTTTTAAGTCTTAATGTTAAAATTGTTAATTGTAACCGTAAATTCTGTGGTAGTAGATGTTTTTCACATGCTTGTGAAATTCTCGTCCGGTTTTCCTCTATATTGTCAACTTTCACAAATACTTTCAGCTCATTGGCTCATTGGTGCCCCGATATATAAATTCCCTCGAGTCAAAAGATTAGCATCTACGTATATTTCTTTTACAGTGAAACCAATAAACTGTAAACACAAATTCCTGTTCATCAGCTTCTTTTCTCGTACTTACCGGCCGTAGAATAATTTTCCGTATACTTGCTTCCCCGACAGTACAATCTCAAAAGGTTGAATGGAAAGTCAATAGTCATCTTTTATCTTGCTAACCTGCATCCTCTCACCCATGCTCATTTTTCCGTCCACAACACTCTCATCAGTATTGTCATCCTTCTCTTACCCACTTCCTGACACCCCCTATAACCTGTCACGCTTTCTCATAACTTTCCTCCTATGTAACTCCTGCATAACAGTGGCAGTAAAATGCCTAGCTTGGGGCGATATGACTATGAAAAAAAATAAAAGAATAAAAAACTACGACCTGCTCCTCTATTGTTGTCGTCTTTGTTTCTTTCACCCTCAGCAACCACGTGCATCTTAGTGGACTTTATCTCCTTAATTCAAGTGAAATGATTAAAGAAAATAATCTTAAAAAACATCGTGTTCATTACATATGAATTATGGTCTTTTATTTATGCTTGTGTTCTTCAATTGCCATGTTATGTGCACTGAAACGTTATATGTTCAAAGCGTTTGATATTAGCACAATATATATATATATATATATATATATATATATATATATATATATATATATATTACCGTAAATATATCCCATTATATTTAAAACTAAATTTCAATGTTAAATTTCCATGTCATGTTTTTCTAACAAAGACGAGTTGCTATAGACGCTGGGTCGATATATGACGTTAACTTTCATTTCTCTGTATATTGTTGGTTCTCGTTCCGTTTCTATTTCTTTTCTTTTTTCTCTTCTTTCCATTTATCAATTGACTACTTTTTCCTTTTTTTTTCTTTTTTTCTCTCTTTGGGGTTGTTTTGAATAAGCGAGGAATTGTTTTTTGTAAATTACCGTTTCAAATGTCTATTTTAAATAGGGACACGTGAGCTTCAGTGTATAATGTTTTTTGGGGGGGATATTTTGAAGATTAACTGTTGTATCAGTCGGGTTTGACGAGCCGCAAAATCATCATCGGCGGCGAAATATGTATTACCCATGAAATTGTAGAATATCTAAAAGTTTTTTTAAAATTATATTACATTAAATAAATGAATTTAACATTGAGTTCGTCTCTATTGGAATTTACCCGAATAATATAATAAGTGTTCTGCGTTATATATATTAGTCATCCACATGCAAGTCTGTTTCGCTGTATCACAGCTCATCAGTGTGGCTAGACGGATCCACTCGCGGGGATCGAAACTCGACCGATTTGGTGTCAGTCGGAGTCTCTACTTCCTAAGCCATCGACGCATGGTATCAGAGAAGGGAAATTTTAACGTGTTGTATATCAGCAGTGTTTACACACGCCAGTCGCCGAGAGAACTCAATTAATTTCGGAAGAGTCACGCATAGAGCTGAAGTTTAAAATGTTTTTAAAATTTTCTTCTCCAGAGAGCTCAATCGTAATGAGAGTATATATATATATATATATATATATATATATATATATATATATATATATATGGAGAGAGAGAGAGAGACAGGGAGAGAGAGAGAGAGAGAGATAATTATATGGTTATGTCAATTTTTCATTGCTACATGGAAATTTCTATGTTTCGAGATTAATTCTCTTCATCAGGCAATGCTGGTGTGGTTGTGCAGACGATTTATATTTAAATAACTAATATATATATATAATACTACGATATTCACTTTTAACTGGATGGTCTTTCCCCTTATATATGTTTTTACCTGTAATTTTACCTGTATTTCATATTACAAATTGTGATCTAATTAAGGTTTCCATAAAAATTAAGAAATACTTCCTAAAACTTTAAGTTAAGTTTAAATATAAAAAGAACCTCTTTCACAACTTCTAAGCCTATGTATAGGATTTCACCATCCTTTTATGGAACGCCCCCAAAATATTTAAAGCCTTCTTCTTCTTCTTCTATATGCCCTGTCCCTTCAGGACGTAGGCGATCATGGTTCTCCACGTCTCACTATCCCTTGTGGCTCTTAGTATGTTTGAGCCTGTTGCTCCTGGCAACCCCCGTTCCGTCATCCACCTGATCAGACTCTGCAAATATGTTATCCGCTGCCTTCCTCTGTCTCTCCTTCCTTCTATCTGACCAGTCAGTATCCGGTTCTCCAGGCTCTGTTTCCTCATTGCAGTTGTCTCTTCCTGATGCTCAGCATCAATTTCCTTTTTGTTACCATTCTTTCCAACACCTCATCGTTGCTTGCATGCTCAGTCCACGATATCCGTAGCATCCTTCTGTAGAACCACATTTCGGCCGCCTCCATTTTTGTCCTAATTTTCGATGATATTGTCCAGCATTCACTGCCGTTTTCAAGAACTGACATCACATAGCAGTCTAGCACTCTTTTCTTCGTTTCTATTGAGATTTTCCTGTGTGTTAGTATTTTGCTCATCTTCTGGAACGCGTCCTTTGCCATGCCAATTCGCCTTTGGATCTCCGTGTCGCACTTTCCATCTTCTGTTAGAACACTTTCTAGGTATTTAAATTTTTGTACTTGCTTGATTCTTTTATCCTCCACCTGTATTTGGCATTTTGGGTTTATCTTTTAAACTTCACTAATCCAGATATGTTTATCCACTACCAATTCCTCTCTCTTATTAACCCATCCTCGTCTAATTCCTTCCAACCCATATATCTTATCTTACTTCTTTCCCATTGTTAAACTAAAAGGCCTGCTCATAAAAGGCTATAAAGGACCATACCTTATCATCCACTGCTAAACCTGTCTCTAAAATATTCAACATGTCCATTAACTACCTCTCTCTTCCTTCTTCCCCATTTGTCTCATTTCGTTCAAATTCTAATCCAGTCCAGATTTCTCATTTTCTCTACTCCATTTAACTCTCGCACAAAATTTACCAATAAAAGGGGAAAAAGATTCCATCTTCCTTCACACTACCTGATGAGACATTGTCCTTTCAATGTGAAAACAAAATGTACACTTTGTAGTAGATGATAATTTGTACATCTTTATAAACTATAATTTAAAATAAATATTCATAGATCTATTTTTATATTGATCACTGTTTTAAATTAATGTTTTGAACGTTGTTAATATTTTCTTTGTTTCTCATTCACTTGGATACACACACACACACACACACACACACACACACACACACACACACACATATATATATATATATATATATATATATATATATATATATATAAAACTATCGCCCGGTTTCCGGCTTTCTCTTTTCTAATCTTTTACTCATTTCCATTCTTTTCCTCTTTTTGTCTAACTGGAGTAGATAGACTAAAATATCGCCCGGTTCACACTCCACCCACGTCTATTGAACGGGTGAAGAGGCTCATCCCTTGTTTCCTGTTTAGGATGTGGTTTCCGGCTTTCTCTTTTCCAATCTTTTACTCATTTCTATTTTTTTATTTTTTTCAATTGGAGTAGATAGACTAAACTATCGCCCGGTTCACACTCCACCCACGTCTATTGAACAGGTGAAGAGGCTCATCCCTTGTTCCCTGTTTAGGATGTGGTTTCCGGCTCTCTCTTTTCCAATCTTTTCACTCTTACGTAGCCCCCTGCACATCAGTGGCGTTACCGCCTTGCTCGGGGTGATATGATTTAATATATATATATATATTAATCCACTCGAACAATTTGAAATGAATTGTTTCAATATCATTTTTTATCAAAAAATTGTCGGTTGCTTCATAACCAAGTTTCGTTAAAATTCGTTGATTTCCGTAACATGCTTATGTTTGTTGACATAACGATACATTTCAGAGCAGATATGTTTGTTTACGATGGATCGAAAATTGTGTTATATAGGCTTGATAAAAACCTCGTTTAGACTGGGGGCTATTCTTGGTCGAGGGGTCTAAGACGTTATCAGGATCAAATGGTAGCCTTCCCCTATATAGATAGGGTCGCAGGTTCGAATCATTTCGAATGGTACACATTTTCGTAATAAAAATCTATCGTAAGTAATCAGGCCGGTAGATATAAATATATAATACTGTTTCATTAAAAACAGAATATCTACTTAAATACGAGTATCGATAAAAATAATGTTCAAACAATTCATTTTATATATATATATCCTTATCCTTTCGTTCTCAGAGAAAGAAAGACAATGGCGAGGTAGCTCCATCTTAATTCGTGTTCTTTACTACCAGTTACAAAAGCTCTTACCGTGTGTGCATTCTTATATATATATAATTCTCTAGAGAATAAAATGTCGAAAACATTTTCCACTTCTGTGTTTTATGCATTACCTCCTAAGAATGAACTGAGTTCTTTCGGTTACTGACGTGTGTATACACTGCTTATATATAACACGTGAAAATTTCCCTTCTCTGATACCATGCTCCTAAGGCTTAGTGGGTAGCGACTCCATCTTCAATCTCGGCGAGAAGCAAGTGGATGTGTCTAGTCACACTGATGAGCTGTGATACAACGAACCAGGTGTGTATGTGGATGATTATATATATATATATATATATATATATATATATATAATGATCTTTATTATAATAAGGAAGATTTTCTCTTCGAGTTAAATCTGTTGTCTATTTTAGATGTAATTTTTCTTTTTTTTTCTTTCTTTCTTTCTTACTAGCTTTTAGGATGTCGCTTAGGGCGAATTAAAAAAAAATTCTCTTGTGCTTGATGATTGAACCGGAAACAGGGAAAAAGAGAATCGGCTGGATGTTTGGTCGACTTTATTGCTTGCTAATTTGGCTCGCTGTAGTTGGCTATAGCTAATCGACTTAATTAGACTTGTTTGCCGCCAATGAGCCCGGAAGTGCCAGGAGAGAATGATTGGCCAGATGATGTAAATGTGAAATGTGTGAATCCTTTTAAAATGTTATTGACAAGAGAATTGAGTTAAAATAGAACTACAATCGCAGACAGAGAAGAAATTTTCATTTAGGTAGTCATTGTTAAGAAACCTGTTTACTTTACTTTTAAATTTACTGATATGATTTTATTAATTTTTTCTTCTGGTTATTTCTTTCTTTTTCTTCATTTGACAGCACTTTTTTATTTTTAAATGTCATGTCTTCTATTTTTTTTTAATCTATTTTTTTTTGTATTTTTTGTTTCTTTCCCATTTAATATTTTTGTAGTTGCTTATGTCTGGCTGATTCCATTTTTCTTATACTATTTTTTTGGTTTAATTTCCCATCTTACAATCCATGTTGTCAATTTTTTAATTTCATGTGAAATATTCAAATGTACTTTTTGTAAATGTTTGTCTTCAGAACGTAGGTCATTTTGACTCTTCACAATTTCCTGTCATTTACAGCTCTACGTTTGGCTTTTTCCAACGATTCCGCTAATCTTTGCACCATCAAGTAACATTAGCCAATCAGTTAGGTTATCCGCTCTTTCTGTCCGTTTTGCCTTCCATACGCCCTTCGAATATCACATTCTCCAAGCACTCATTTTTATATTTATATTTCGTTAATTCTTTCTTTTTGTTGTTTCTTTCTTTCTTTCTTTCTTCTATTTTTCTTTCTTTTTCTTTCCTTTCTTTATTGCTTTAATTATTTCCTATCTTTCTTTCTTCTTTCTTTTCTTCGTCTCTTTAATTATTTACTTTTCAATTTTCTTTCTTTTCAATTTCTCTTTATTTTTCTTTGGTTTTCCTTTCTTTCTTTCATTTTTTCTTTCTTTTTTCTTTCTTTCTCTTTTTTCTTTTTTCTTCCTTTCCTTTCTTCCTTTCTGTCATATTTTTTTCTTTTTCATTGTTTTTTTCTTTCTTTCTTTCTATCATGGTTTGTCTTTTTTCTTTTCTTTCTTTCTTTCTATCATGGTTTGTCTTTTTTCTTTTCTTTCTTTCTTTCTTTCTTTTTTTCTTTGCTCTTTTTTTCCTTTCTTCCTTTCTGTCATGGTTTTCCTTTTTTGTTTGTTTGTGTGTTTCTTTTTCTTTTCTTTCCTTTTGTCCTTTCTGTCATGTTTTTTCTTTTTTTTTGTTTCTTTGTTTGTGTGTTTCTTTCTTTTCTTTTCATTCCTTTCTTCCTTTCTGTCATGCTGTTTCTTTTTGTGTTTGTTTGTTTGTTTGTTTGTGTGTTTCTTTCTTATCTTTTCTTTCCTTTCTTCCTTTCTGTCATGGTTTTTCTTTTTTTTGTTTGTTTGTTTGTGCGTTTGTTTCTTTTCTTTTCTTTCCTTTTTCCTTTCTGTCATGGTTTTTCTTTTTTTGTTTGCTTGTCTCTTTCTTTCTCTTCTTTCTTTTTTCTTTTCTGTCGTGGTTTCTCTTTTTTTTGTGTGTGTGTTTCTTTCTTTTCTTTACTTTCCTTTTTCCTTTCTGCCATGGTATTTCTTTTTTGTTTGTTTGTGTGGTTCTTTCTTTCTTCTTTCCTTTTTTCCTTTCTGTCATGGTTTTTCTTTTTTTGTTTGTTTGTGTGTTTCTTTCTTTTCTTTTCTTTTTTACTTTCTATAATGTTTTTTCTTTTTTTGTTTGTCTGTGTGTTTCTTTCTTTTCTTTTCTTTTTTCCTTTCTGTCATGGTTTTTCTTTGTTTGTTTGTTTGTTTCTTTCTTTCTTTTCTTTCCTTTCTTCCTTTCTGTCATGGTTTTTCTTTTTTTGGTTGTTTGTGTGTTTCTTTCTTTTCTTTCCTTTCTTCCTTTCTGTCACGGTTTTTCTTTGTTTGTTTGTTTCTTTCTTTCTTTCTTTTCTTTCCTTTCTTCCTTTCTGTCATGGTTTTTTCTTTTTTTGGTTGTTTGTGTGTTTCTTTCTTTTCTTTCCTTTCTTCCTTTCTGTCACGGTTTTTCTTTTTTTTTTTTTTGTTTGTGTGTTTCTTTCTTTTCTTTTCATTCCATTCTTCCTTTCTGGCATGGTTTTTCTTTTTTTGTTTGTTTGTGTGTTTCTTTCTTTTCTTTCCTTTTTTCCTTTCTGTCATGGTTTTTGTTTTTTTGTTTGTTTGTGTGTTTCTTTCTCTTTTTTTCTTTCCTTTTTTCCTTTCTGTCATGGTTTTTCTTTCTCTTTCTTTCATTCTTTTTTTATTTTTTCATACTTTCTTTCTATTCTGTCATGTGTTTTCTTTTTTCTTTCTTCCTCTGATTCTTTCTCTCTTGATTCTTTCTTTCTTTCTTTCATTTTTCTTTTTTTATTTATTTCCTCTCATTTTTCATTTTTATGCACTTTTGCTATTTTTCATTCTTTGTGCTTTTTCAAATTTTTTCCTTTGTATTTGTTTCTCTCTGTCTTTATTTCCGCGACTTCTCGTGCCTTGCTTCCCCCCCCCCCACATTTTCCATTCTTCTATTTCATTATTGTCTTCCATCCGGCAGTGTAGCGAGTTCGATCCTCCCTTCATCCATTTATGCCCCATTATAGTGGCGTTGTGTCAAGGTAAACTTAGCAAATATAAACAACTACATTCATTTTATTACTTTCTCTTTTCTTTTTCTATTTTTCTTTCTTTCTTTCTTTCTTTCTTTATTAAGTTTTGTTCTTTGCAATTGTTACATACTTTTAACATTTTTCTTTTTTTTCTTTTTACTTTTTAATTTCCACTTTTGGTTTATACTTTGTAGCTTTTACATTCATGTTTCATTTATTTTTCGTTCATACTACTTTTTTCTTTATATTGTTTCATTCCTTGCATATTTTTTCTTTCTCAGTAATTTTTATATTTTTTGGTTTTGCAAACATTTTCTATTTCTTTCTTTTTTTCTTCATTCTTGTTTCTTTCACTTTTACTCTTCTTTTGTTTTTCTTTCTTTCCTTCTTTCTTTCTTTCTTTCTTTCCTTCTTTCCTTTCTTTCTTGCTTTCTTTCATTGTTTCTTTCTTTCAATCCTTTCTTCCTTTCTGTCATTTTTTTCTTTTTCATTGTTTGTTTGTTTGTTTGTTTGTTTGTTTCTTTCTTTCTTTCTTTCCTTTCTTTCTTGCTTTCCTTTCTTTCTTGCTTTCTTTCATTGTTACTTTCTTTTTCTTTCCTTCTTCCTTTCTTTCCTTCTTCTTTTCTTTCTTTCTTTCTTTATTATTATTATTGTTTTTTTCTTTCTCTGTATTCTTTCCAGATGTAATTTTAATTCCAGATGTAATTTCACTTTTTTATATTCTCTGATATTTTATTTCTTTTTTATTCTTTTATTTCACAAGTTTTCCAAACTTGAATATATTTCCATTTCCTTCTTTCTTTTTCTTTCCTTCCTTCATTGTTTCATTCTTTCACTCTAATCTGGTCCTCATTGGATGCCCCATTACAATGACGTTGTACCAGTCTAAGGCAAATTTAAAGATTTGAAACCTACATTCTGCCAATGTCTTTTAATGCTTCTAAAAGGAAGCAGCTATCTGTCAACCACCACAGACAGTCCCTTATACACCTCCCATCAGTAGGAACCAAGCGTGTCTCCCTGAAAGCATTACACTACGCCTCTTCAGTCTCAGCCTCTCATCCGACTTCAAGTAAAACCATTACAACGAATCAATAGCTAAATCGACAACTAGGAAAGTTTTATTACTGTGTTGGGGCAGAAGGTCCATCTTTTACATATACAAATCAACCATCCAACCGTGCATTGAATACTGTTTTCATATCTGGTCGGGTGCCCATTCCATTCATCTCTGGGTTCTCGACAAGCAACAAAGGAGAATCGGTAATGTGATCAGTCCCGCCCTGGCAGCTCGACTCCAGCGACTTTCTCACCTGTGGTTTCCCTCTGTCCCTTCTAGAAATATTTTCATGGGTTCTGCTCCGACAAGCTTAGCTTACTAATGCCCACTCTACAAGAATTTACTCGTGAAACCAGAGTGCCAACAAGGTCCCACCTTTTTACAGTTAAATCAACTAAATGCAGCCACCACTGTTACTTCATCAGCTCCCTTTCTTGCACTTCCCGCCTGTAGAACTCCCATCGGTATACTTGCTTCCCTGACGGCTAGTTTCCAAGAGTTTAAATGCAACGTCAATTTCCATCTTTTGTCCACTTGACTCCAGTCCTTCTCCCGTCCTTTCCCCCATCATCCCGTGTATCTTGTTCTTTTTCTTGCCCATTCTACCCACGCAAATGTCTTCACATATATTCCCATCCGTCCTTCTTCGATAGCCCCAGTAACTGGTTCGCCTTTCTCTTCGCTCTCCTCATGCTTAAACTTTCACTTTTCTTTTGTGTAGCCCCCCTCTGCGCCAGTGGTGGTACCGCCTTGCTTGGAGTGAAACAATTAAAAAAAACAACTTGTATTTTTCCTTTGCTTCATACATTGTGTTTTTCTATATTTTATTTTTTCAGTAAATTTTCCCTTACTTATTTTTTTCTGTGTTCTTTTCATCTGCTTTTCTTCATGTTTTTAATCCTTTCTTTCTTTTCCCTGTGTTTTTTCGCAGTTTTTTTTATGATAACTGATTCATATACACTAACGTGTTTAACGAGTTTAATATCTAAACTTATTTATAAATGGAACTTTGTCTGTGTGTCTGTGTCTGTGTGTATGTGTATGCCCCCGTTACCTACAAACTCCGAAACAGCTGAACCAATTTTCTTGAAAATTTACACAGTTGTACTATAAGCGTCTGCGTGTGTCTTTAGCTAGGTTTTGTGTCGAGGTACCACCGATAAATATCGATAATCGAAAAAATTGGGTTATAGAAGGAGTGGTCCGATTTTAATCAAATTTGATACACTCATAGACAAAGACATAAGAAATGATATTCAGAAGTTTCAAGGTTGCAGTTCTTACAATAGTGCAGAAAATCGATAATATATATATATAAAAGGCAAGATAATTGTGTGTGTGTCTGTTATCTGTCTGTATGTCTGTATTTTTTTCAGCCGTTTTATTTTAGTTTTTGCTTCGGGTTTGGCTCTAAGTAGGTAAAATTGTAGTTCCTAATCTCAGCCATACTGTTATATACCAATAAACAGACAAACACGAACACGGGTGTATATAAAAATATATGACTTATATTTTTATTGATGAACGATGGACCGTGTGGCACAAGGCAGAGAATTGAGAGCGCGCTTCTAATGGGATTTCGACGGGAGCTGGCCTCTCTGCTTAGCTCGTCTAGCTTCTTCTTCGACTTCTCGAGACTTGTCTGTCGAGACTGACTTCTTCGACTTCTCTGTTTCGACTTCTGACTTCGACTGTGACTCGACTTCTCTTCTACTGTCGAGGCTGGAGACTCGTCAAAACTGATTCCAAGACTGTGTTTTTCGCAGTCTTTATATATCTTCCAAAACTGGAAATTGTTTCTTCCGGTTTTTTCTTGATCACGCGACGCCTACGCGACGCCTACGTAAATTCTCAGAGACCCTGTCTATTTCCGCTCTGCCGGAAATAAGGTCAAACAACCATCCGTTCCTTTCAACGGCCGGAAAACGCCCACGCTTCATCGGCCTTCTTGGGTGCGGCCAGATTATTATATTACAATACCATTTGCTTAGACGACTTATTTAGCCTACAAAATTAAGTTTACGGCAAAAACAACTTATTTGGTATCGATACCAGGAAATCAAAATTTGACTTACATCCATTCATTTTTCTTTCAGTCTACGGTTTCGCTGTAACTGGAAACAACTATTGCTTTTTAGTCTTTCGTGCCAACGTCGAAAAGAGTCTGAGCTCCAGGACCATGGATTAGTTTTAAAGCTTTCATTACACCCGAGCAACGCCGGGCTATACGGCTAGTTTATGATAAATGATGAAAATAACAGTAGAATATTACGTATGTCTATTTTTAAAAGTGAGATGAATGTGAGGTTGGTTTGCTGTTTGATTTCTATGTTGTTTTGGTTGATTAGATGTCATGTGCCGTTATAATTCTGTGTGTATGTAGGGCCCTTTCTGTCATGTTGTGTATCAGTTGTCGCATTTAAAAAAACTTCTTGGTTGATTTCAAGTTTCATCTGAAGCGGCTGCGTTGACTTTCACACAAGGATTCTTAAAATCACATGAATCAGAGATAACAGCAGGTTAGAATGGGTTCTAGCTTAGTCAGTGACCGGCCGAGAAGTACTAAACCTGCATTCAAACCTGTTTGTCGTGGATCAATATGATGAGTCGTGAACTTGACAGCATAATCATTGTTAGTTCAATTTTGGGGTTTGGAAGTAAAGACATCGCAAAAACAGAATTTGAATAAATCATTTCTTTCTGTCTTTCTTTTTGTTTCTTTATCTTTTATTTCTTTATTTGTTTTTATTTTTCGTCTTTCCTTTTTGTCTTTTTTATTTCTCTTTCTTTTTTTACTTCTATTTTAGTTTTTGTTTCTTTGTCGTGATTTTATTTCATTTCTTGAATTGTTCACTTTTTCTTAGCATTTTTTGTTTCTTTGTTTTAATTTTAATTCCTTCTTTATTTCTTTCAGTAATTTTCCTTTTTCTTTTTTCATTTGTTTTTCGCGCTTTCCTTGGTTTTTGTTTCTTTTTTCCACTGTTTTGTTCTTTTTTCTTGCGTTGTTTTTGTTTCTTTTTTTGCATTGTTTTCTTTTTTTTTACTTTGTTTATGTTTCTTTCTCTTGAATTGTTTTCGTGTTTTTTTTTATTCCTTTTTTTGCCTTGTTTTTTTTTAGCTTTTTCTTTTCCTTGCAATGTTTTTGTTTCTTTTTCTTGCATTGTTTTTGTTTCTTTTTCTTGCATTGTTGTTTTCTTTTTTACTTTATTTTTGTTTCTTTTTCTTGCTTTGTTTTTGTTTCTTCCTCTTGCATTGTTTTCGTTTTTTTACTTTTTTTTCTTTTTCTTGAATTGTTTTTGTCTGTTTATCTTACTTTATTTTTGTTTCTTTCTCATTCTTTTTCCTTGGGTTTTTGTTTCCTTTCTTTCGTCTTTTTCTTTTGCTTTGTTTCTATATCTTTCTTTCCTTCCCGCCTTTTCCTTCTTTTTTTTTTTCCTTCTTTAACTTTTCTTTCTCTGTCATGATTTTACTTCCTTTAACTTTCACGTTTATTTTTTCTTTTTGTTTCTTTATCACAATTTGTGTTACATTCAGTTTGTTTTATATCCTTTTTTTTTCTTTTTCTCTTTCTTTCTTTTATTTTTGTTTCTTTTTCCTTTTGTGATATTTATTCTTTGTTTCTGTTTCTTTTTACTTTTATTTTTATATGTTTGACTTTCGTTTTCTCTCGCTTTGTTTCTTTGTCTTTCTTTCCTTCCTTAGTTTTTCTTGATTTGTCCTAACTTTGATCTTCCCGCTTTTACACTCTTTCAACTGCCAAAAAGTGAACGGTATTCCAAGAAAAGAAGTAATAATCAATTCTATCTTATTTCGCTTAAACGGGATATTTATTTAACCTATATTTTATTTTTGGACAATCAGATTGTCCCTCATATAATCAACGACCATGGAAGTCAAACAACGGGAAAGACATCATGGGCGAGAAACTAATTCAAAATGGCCTCCACGCATATTCGGAATATCGTTTACGATGACTACACATGCCACCGCGGTAGACACATTAAAATTGCCGACATTGCTACTCCCAGAGTGAAGACAACAAAAACTCGGTTTTCCGCATTCCATTCAGCTGGTCATAACGCTTCAGCACGCTGGCTTCGACAATAAAGAAAGTTATTTTTTTATTATTTAGTTCCGCTGTCGATATTTACTCATTTAACGATTTACGAATTCGGGTAAGTTTTCCTTTTTTCGTTATTCAACTGGAGACGAGCAGAAAATCTTATGTATACACAGGGAGCGATGCTGAGACTGTCGTCTAAAATGAGGCCAAAATGAAAATAATACTGACATCTCATTTTAGCAGATATACAGACTGCGATGGATGAATTTTCGTCTAAATGACGGAAAGATAAAAACAACCTTGACATCTCATTTTCAGAGATATACAGGGTTTGTTGGATAAATTGTCGTCTAAATGAGGCCAAAATGAAAATAACACTGACATCTCGTTTTAACAGATATACAGGGTTTGATGGATAAATTGTCGTCTAAATGAGGCCAAAATGAAAATAACACTGGCATCTCATTTTAGCAGATATACAGGGTCCGATGAATAAATTGTCGTCTAAATGAGGCCAAAATGAAAATAACACTGGCATCTCATTTTAATATATATATACAGGGTGCGATGGATGAGTTGCCGTCTAAATGAGGCCAATATGAAAATAACACTGACATCTCATTTTAACATATATACAGGGTTTGATGGATAAATTGTCGTCTAAATGAGGCCAAAATGAAAATAACACTGACATCTCATTTTAACATATATACAGGGTTTGATGGATAAATTGTCGTCTAAATGAGGCCAAAATGAAAATAACACTGGCATCTCATTTTCACAGATATACAGGGTCCGATGAATAAATTGTCGTCTAATATGAGGCCAAAATGAAAATAACACTGGCATCTCATTTTCACAGATATACAGGGTTTGATGGATAAATTGTCGTCTAATATGAGGCCAAAATAAAAATAACACTGGCATCTCATTTTAATATATATATACAGGGTGCGATGGATGAGTTGCCGTCTAAATGAGGCCAAAATGAAAATAACACTGACATCTCGTTTTAACAGATATACAGGGTTTGATGGATAAATTGTCGTCTAAATGAGGCCAAAATGAAAATAACACTGGCATCTCATTTTCACAGATATACAGGGTCCGATGAATAAATTGTCGTCTAATATGAGGCCAAAATGAAAATAACACTGGCATCTCATTTTAATATATATATACAGGGTGCGATGGATGAGTTGCCGTCTAAATGAGGCCAAAATGAAAATAATTCTGACATAATGACGCCCAAATATATATGTCACTGACTTCTCATTTTTACAAATATACGGGGTGGAATAGATAAATTGTCGTCTAAATGACACAAGAATGACAATAATACTGACATATACTTTTTATTTTATTTTTTAGTCCAATATTTTATTTTAGTGAGATATTATTTTAAATTTTCCTCTGTTTTACGGAATTAAATAATTCTGATTAATTAAAACTGAATTGATATTATCCAGAGCAATATCATATACATCAGGATTTACAATCGCTTTAAATGTGTGTTGAGTTTTCTGTTATATATATATATATATATATATATATATATATATATATATATATATTCGATTTAAAGAATAGAAAGTGTGTAGTGAATTTTAGTGAAAATTGGTTCAATGTGGTGTCCGGATCTCACTCTTTATTCAATCTTAAGGTGCTACAGGCTTTATATATCGGGTCCCGCAAACCTTCACTATGCAAACAGCGTGAATTGTTAGCGCTCGATATTATTGGCCTCTAGCTCCTTGCATTCATATTTCTTCCCTCCTTTTCCATGACAGACTTTATTTTAATCCTAATTTAAATCTTCCGTAAAGGACTGACGAACGGAAGCACAACCGATTGCTTCGCTTTTTTGTTACTTTTTTATGTGTAACAATATGCTACACACTTTCATTTCTGTAATTAAATTTTGTACTGATAAAACATTTTCAAATATATAGTCATCCGAAGACAGATCTGTTTCGCTGTTCAACAGCCGATTGCCTTTTACCCAGGATTGAAACCCGACCGCATAGGTGTCAGTCGGCGATTCTACCTCTGAGCTACGGGCGCTCGGTAGAAAGTACAGACTTTTTAGCGTGTATATTATCATTATACACGCCAAATAGCTGAGAGTGTTCTAATTCTTTGTTGAATGAACGATGCGTATTTGCTAGAGTAGCTACTGTTTTTCAAAGTCTACCATTCTTCCATAGTGCTCAATCAGGGTGTGAGAACACTATCAGCCATAATTATTAGACCACCCCAGTTTTTTTTAAAAGAAATGCTGTATTTCATACTACTTTTAGTATTTATTGCCAAATTGAAATAGAATGTTTTTTTTTGTTAAAATTAATTTTCAAAATTTTACAAGGCAAGAAGCAAAAATGAACTCGTCCGAATCACCCTAAATGTTCTTCATTCTTTCATTGATGAAACTGCAATATAGGTAATAATTAAATATTTCTAAATTCATTTGATGCACATTTTAATGTTCAATATTAACAAAAGAAGCATTCTATTTTCATTTACAATTATTCACTTGGCAATAAATACTAAAACCTAGTATGAAATAAATCATTTTTTAAAACACTGGGTTGCCTAATAATTATGGCCGGTAGGGTATATGAAAGATTCAGTCAGTTAAGTGACATACGTGATACACGCTTGGGCGATCATGTCTCGAAAGAGACATGACTGACTGGGCAGAAGATTATCCCGCAGTAGGTTGCCATTGCTTTCTGCGGTAGACTGGTTGCCGACCAAGGCTATAGAACCTAATCAGTCCTATTATTTAACCCATAACTGGAGAGAAGAGACGGATTAATATCTTTCCCAAGGGTAATGGTGAGTAAGCGAATGCAAGGGATTCAACTGGAATTCGAACACGGCTCCCCGATTTCTCGTTCTGAGCCGACATCCACTGCGCTACAATGCACATCCATTTCTCTTGTTATTTCTCCTAAAACCTGGTCAGACATCCATTTACTTAAAACTGTCTTTATCCGTTGTCTTTAACTCTGTCCGTCTTGTGGATATCAGATTCTCCAAGCCTTTTTCCTCATTACGTAACACAGAAACCTCAGATGTTTTTTTTTGCTATAAGTTTCTCTTTCGTTTCCATCCTCTTTAAATCCTTTCACACATGTTCGGTTCGTCCTGTCCTGTTATTTAACCCATAACTGGAAGGAATAGACGGATTAATACGTTTCCCAAGGATATTTGCGCGTAAGTGAATGCATTGAATTCGGGTGGAATTCGAACTCGGCTCCCCGAGTTTTGGTTCCGAGCCGATATCCAATGCACCACAACGCACATCCTATGAAAGATTAGTAGCCCGTTTAATAAAATTTAAGGAAACGAAAGCCTACAAAATTAAGAAAATATTGCGAATAATATTTATATTTATAACTTATTAACTTTTCAGGAAATTAAACCTCGAGGAGAAAAATTATAAAGTCGGAATTTTTTTAATACGCCTCAGACTCTTTGGACGTTGGCACAAAAGACTAAAAAGCAATAGTTGTTTCCAGTTAAAGCGAAACCGTAGACTGAAAGAAAATGAATGGCTGTAAGTCACATTTTGATTTCCTGGTATCAAATTAGTTTTTTTCGTCGTAAACTGAATTTTGAAGGCTAAATAAGTCCTCTGAGTAAATGGTATCATGTCTGGGACTCAGAATTACAATGATACCTACTTAGAGCCAAACCCGAAGCATTAACTAAAATTAAAGTGCTGAAAAAATACAGACATACAGGTAGATAAACAGACACACACACATTTATCTTGCCTTTTATATATATTATCGATTTTCTGCACTATTGTAAGAACTGCAACCTTGAACATTCTGAATATCGTTTCTTATGGTTTTGTCTACGAGTGTATCAAATTTGATTAAAATCGGACCACTCCTTCTATAACCCGATTTTTTCGATTATCGATTTTTTATATTTATCGGTGGTACCTCGACACAAAATCTCGTTAAGAACACTCGCAGATGCTTATAGTACAACTGTGTAAATTTTAAAAAAATCGTTTCGGAGTCTATAGGTAACGGACACAGACACAGACACAGACACACACAGACACACACACACACACACACAGACACACACACATAGACAAACACACACATACAAACACACTCAGACAAAGTTCCATTTATAAATAAGTTTACATGATTTTAAATTCCGACCCAAATTCCCAAATTTAGCGATGAAACAGGAATTTAATTTTTTTCAGAGTGTATGATTTTCACGGGGCGATATGCAACCAGCAACAGAATTTCTCGGGAGAGTAAGTCCAACTCGTTTGTCTATCGTTGAAAAGAACAGAGACGTGTTTGAAAATGTTTCTCTCCGTACTTTGCATTTAATCAAAATTTTAATATTTTTAAAACCTTATCGGTTTTATTTCCAATATTGTTGTCATTGTGTTGACTTTTTATTTCTGAAATTTTATTAACCCCGCTGTTAAATCTCCAAATTGCAAAAAGCCAACATGAACCACTTTCCGCTTCTTCCTTTTCACTCTACTCTCATGCAGCTCTCTTCACAACAGTGTTCTCATCTTTCTCTTACACATTCTCAGACACCCCCTGTAACTTATTCCTCTTTTTCATCATTCACCTCCTGTGTAAACCATGCGCACCAGTGGCAGTTCTGCCTTGTTTGGGGTGAAATGCTTAAAACAGTTATATATTTGTGAACCCTTGTGATAATGGGTTTGAGAGTGCTTGCCTTGTTGAGAATGTTGTTCACGCGAGACAATAGGTTATCTCCTGAAACTGTATCTAAGCTTCACTCAGCAAAGTTGCAATATAAACCACAAGTGGGCTCTGTCGCTGTTGATCACACACTAATGTGCCTGAGAAGAATGTGTATTTTCGTGTTCGTGTGTAAAAATAAATGCCATCGTTCGTATTGGAACATAGTCCAATGACGACCACTCGCTATCGACGAACTTTCGCCATCAACGAATCCTCGCTATCGACGACCACACGTCATCGACAACCACTCGCCATCAAACGACCCCTATCCATCGACGACCTCTTGCCATCCCTGAACCCTTGCCATCAATGACCCATCACCATCGACGACGACTTGACCCCTACGAACCTTAGCCATCGTCGACGACCTGCAATCAACGATCACTAGCCATGAACGAATATTTGCCATCGTCGACGACCTGCTATCGACGACTACTAGCCAGGAACGAACTTTCGCCATCGTTGACCACCTATAATCGACGACCACTAACCATAAACAAACATTCACCATCGTCGACGACCTGCAATCGACAACCACTTGCCATTATCAAACCCTCGTTAGTGACGATCATTCGATATCGACAACCGCTTGCTATCAACGACCTCTCATCATCGACGACTACTCGCCATAAACGATCACTCGCCATCAACGAACCCTCGCCATCGATGACTTTTCGCCATCATGGATCCCTTGCGATGAACGAGCCCCGCCATCAACGGCCACTCGCCATCAACGTTCATTTGCCAACAACGAACCCTCGTCATCGACCACCACTCGCAATCGACCACCACTAGACATAAGCAAACGCTCGCCATTAAGGACCCATCACCATCGACGACCACTCGCTAACAGCGAACCCTTGCTATCGACGATCACTCGTCATCAACAACCACTCGACATCAACGATCTCTTGACATGGACGACCAGTTGCCATCGGCGGCCACTCGCCGTCAAGGACCTCTCGGCCATCGACGACCCCACGCCACCGACAACCACTTGCCATCAACGTCACCTTGCTATCGACGACCACTACCATCAACGACCCCTTGCAATCGACAACCACTCACCATTAACGACCACTAGCCATCAACGAACCCTCGCCATCGACTAGGAGTCGTCGATGTTTCTTTAACATGTCTTATTTACAGATGTTATATACCACACACCATTGTTGTACACTACTGCTGTTGAAGCACAATCACCTTCTCATTAACGGCCAACACGAACAATGTGTATATAAAAATATAAGCATATTTTATTTATTCTCTTCAACGACGATTGTGTGTAGAAGGATAGTCAGAGCAAGTTTGCACATACGAGGTAGTGATGGGCTGCTATTATCTACCTCGCACTTTCTTTGAGTCCTCTAACTTCATCTTTTTTGACCCAGGAAAACCGATCTTATATAATTCAGGTCCGTCGAGCTTCGAGTAATTACGTCATCTCCGAGCAGGGACATTGATCATTGCTTTTGGCCAGTTGCATTTTGAGGTCGTCAAAACTCTTTCTTCCATTGTTTTATTTTATACCAATGTTAACACGCTGATGCAACACCTGTTTATTTGTTACTGTTTCTGACACCAAAAGTCATATTTTTGTCGGCTTATTAAAATATTATTCATTTCTTTCATCATTGTTTATATTTCCGGCCTTAAATGTTTTTTCTGCAATATTTGGCTTCTGTTGCATGGGTGGGGATTAATTTGCTTTAATAGTTCCTCGAACTTTTAGGCCGTATTATTAAAAGTTTTATTGAGTTCATTGTTTAATAGGGTCAGTTAGTCACCATCTGTGAGTTAAAGAGCATCATGGTACAAATCAATAGAAATTTGGAAACGACATTCTCTACTGCTTGGCATTCGCACCGGAAGTTCGAATACCAACATTTACGAGTGTTTAGGTCTCAATCTGAAGACAATGCAGAGTATTCGAAAAGAGTTGGATGACATATTCAGTCCACTTCATGGCGTTTTGAGTGATCGTGCTGACGACGTTACGCTTTTATTCATCTTTCTACGGGGCTTTAGACAACGGAGGCCTACATTAAGTGTCTTAAAGAGGGATTGCTGCCATAAATCAATAGAGTGGCTGCCGAAAGACCCTTTGTTTGGCAACATGCCACTCAAGACGGACAATCCAGCCATGGCTGTCAGACAATTTTCGTGACCATATCATTCATCTATCTCCCAGAGTGCAAACTCCTTTGATTATAAAGTGTTTTTCACAGTTAAGAGAAAGACAAACAACACAGTATAAATGAACTGCAGGCAAAGATTATGGCTGCATTTACCAACTGAAACAAGGAGACCGTTCATAATTGTTGCAAGAGATTTGGAAGTTGTGTAGAGGGCGTGGTTGAAGCCAATGCTAATTTTATTAAATACTTCTGCTCTTTAGTATTTCAAGCTATTTTCCTGTAATCTTAGTAAATATAGCTGTTAAAATGAGTTGTCAGTGTTATTTTAATTTTGGCCCCATTTAGACGACAATTCATCCATCGAACCCTGTATATCTGTGAAAATGAGATGTCAAGGTTGCTTTTATCTTTCCGTTATTAAAAACGAAAATTCATCCATCGCAGTCTGTATAATTGTTACACTGAGATGTCAGTTTTATTTTCATTGTGGCTTTATTTAGACGACAATTTACCCATCGCACCCTGTATATCTGTCAAAATGAGCTGCCAGTGTTATTTATATCTCTCCGTCATTTAGGCCACAATTCCTTCATCGGATCCAGTATAAATTTTGAAATGCGATGCCAAAGATAGTTTCATTTTAGCCTCATTTAGACGACAATTCATCCATCGCACACTATATATCTGTTTAAAAGAAGATGTCCGTTTTACTTTCATTTTGGTATCATTTAGACGACTATTCATCCATCGCACCCTGTATATGAGTTAAAATGAGAAGCCAGTGTTGTTTTCGTCTTTGCTTTTTCTAGACGACAATTCATCCATCGCACCCAGTATTTTAACCAAATATATTTAAATTATATTTAAATTTAATATATTTAAATATATTTAAATATATTTAAATTATATTTTTCCTAATTATTCACATTTATTTTCGCTTTGATTTGAAATAACGAAAAATTATAATTTCAATACGCTCCCTCTTTGATTCCATATTTGCAATCATCTAAATCGCGTTGAGTATAATTTAAAACACATTCTTGCCTCCGGATTCCACGAACAGGAAAAATCTAAATACGAAATATTCATTTAAATTCATCTCATTCATTTATTCTAAAAGCCATAATTTTTGACGCAAGATATATTTTGATGCATTGTATGTAGTTGGAGAATCTTTTCTGTTGCAATTACTGTTTTCATCTGCTCTATAAATGGAAGTGAATTGTATTTCTTAGATGAATTCCCTTCTGGAAAATCCGTTTTTATTCAGGCAATCGAAGCCAAACCACAGAATTTTATACTGTGGGGTACTTTACTATTCTCGGTGTTTTATTATAAGTCGTCGGTTTTATCACCTTTATTATAAAGGGCAAAATTTCGTAGTTTCTTTGGGAGTTGTGTCCTAGGTATGGCGATAATTTACATCCGGTAGCAAGGCGTCTAATCAAAAGGTTACAGGTTCTGAAAAGAGTGAAACCATCATTTAAATGCTGTTGTTTTCTGGTCCTTTCTGACCCCGGGTCGTAGCACTTGTTAGGGTCCCAGCGATAGGCAAATAGTAAACAGCCCAAAGAAAAATCAACAGCCATGATACCATTTACTCAAAGTACTTATTTAGCTTTCAAAATTCAGTTTACGACGAAAAAAAACTTATTTGAGATCGATACCAGAAAATCAATATTTGACTTACATCCATTCATTTCTCTTTCAGTCTATGGTTACGCTTTAACTGGAAACAACTATTGCTTTTAGTCTTTCGTGCCAACGTCCAAAGAGTCTGAGCTCCAGGATCATGGATTAGTTTTAAAGCTTTTATTACACCCGAGCAACGCCGGGCCTTACTGCTAGTTTAAATATATATAATAAGAGAAAAATTAAACACATAAAATGCCCTTAAGCTCAGCCTTAAATCATCCGTAGAAGCAGCTTAAGACTGGGTTGGACTCTTGTTTTATCAACCCAAGCGAGAGGCTACACATTGGCGGAGCCTCGCTTGGGTCCCTCTCTGCTCACGTGCAGAGAGGTAAAATGAGTAACTACTCAGGACTGTTCGCTCAATCCGTACGCAAGACGCTTTTTTGCCAAAGCGAGGATATTTGCCGCCTTCCTACTGAGGCAGGTGTGACACAAGGTTGATTTATGTGGGTACTCATAGCCCTTAAGTTCAGAGAAAAATATTTCATAGACTCAGCTTAAGGCTGGGTCGTGCTCTTGTTTTCCCAACCTAAGCGGGGCTCTACACTTCAGCGGAGACTCGCTTGGGTTCTCTCTGCTCCAACGCAGAGAAGTGAACCAGAGTGTTTGCGGAGGACTGATAGCTCACACTTTACGAAAGCTTCGTTTCCGAAACGAGATACAGTTATTTCCTGCGCTTATGGCTATTTTTATAGTCAGTCCATATAGGCGATATGGGGTGCGGGACAATCCATTAAAACAATATAAAATAAAATTTATAACATATTTTTACAATGGTATAAGGTTTGTTTTGTTCGGGATATCCCGATTTGCACATAGCGGAGACCCTAACATAGGCTACCACCTCGGTTCCGTTGGGTACAATAGCAATTGATATGTGGTTCCTCGTTTCTAAAAACTCCCATTTCACCTTATTTATTGAATGACCCTCGTAGAAGTCATTATACCGAGAAATTCACCTTATTTATTGAATGACCCTCGTAGAAGTTCTTATACCTAAAAATATTAACATATTTATGGAAGGACCTTCGTCAAAATTCTCATATGAAAAATTCTCCTAATTTAATGAATGACCCTCGTAGAAGTTCTTTTACTTAAAAGTTCTCCTTATTTCTTGAATGACCCTCGTATATAACATGCATATGCTTAGGGACATTGATAAATTAGTGCTGTTAGGGATCTTGGCGAGTGTATTTTACATTAACAAGATTAGAATTTTCTTAATGCTCGGATAAAATAGCCTTCAAACGCTATATAGCAAAGGCGTCTAGACACTTTTCCTACACATCTCTAAAACCACCGCATCATGTCTGACCAAAAATCTCACGTGAAATTAGCTGAATATGGAATGCTTCTCATGCCAATGGCATTTCCACGAGTTCCTCTTCGGTATATGACTTCATTGAACTTCTTTTCATGTGTTCCTTTCAAATTAATATTTACATTGGGATCATCAGAAGAGAATGTGCATCCTTTCGTTGGCTTCCTATGAATGGTTTCACTTGCACACAAGTCCCACTCACTGATGTGATGCCCCATTATAACGATAGCACCTACCTCCCATTAGCATGGAACAGGCTTGCCTCCCGGAGAGTAAAACACTACGCCTCATTGGCCTTACACTCTCGGCGGACTTCAAATGGAATGACTATATCGAATCCATTGCTAAGTCCGCTTCTATGAAGGACGGTTCTCTGTGCAGGGCCCGGAAATTTTTCCCGTCTGAATCTATCCTGCACATATATAAATCTACCATCCGCCTTTGTATTGAATACTGCTGCCACATCTGGTCGGGTGACCCTGCTACTCTCCTCGGGCTTCTTGACAAAATACAACGGAGAATCTGTAACGTGGTTGATCCTGACTTGGCGAACCGGCTGCAACCACTCTATCACCGGCGTGACGTGGTTTCCCTGTGGCTCTTCTATAAGTACTTTCACTGCTTCAGCTCCGATGAACGTAGGTCATTGGTGCCGTCTAGGTACGAATTTACTTGAGATACTTGATTAGCAACTAGGTCCCACCCTTTTACAGTGAAACAGATAAGATGTAACCGTAATTTCCACTCCAACAGCTTCTTTTCTCGCGCTTCCCGCCTGTAGAATTCCCTTCCACATGCCTGCTTCCCCGACAGCTACAATCTCCAGGAGTTTAAATGTAAGGTCAATTGACACCTCCTAACAAACTGACTTGCATCTATTCTCTCAAAAACTCTCACCATCTGACCAACCCTCATTCTCGGTACCCTTACCCGTCTATCACCCTCATTCTGACATTTGCTTTATGTAACCATCCTTTTCTCATCACTTTCCCGACCCTATGTAACCCCCTGCCCAATAGTGGCAGTGGAATGCCTTGCTCGGGGTGAAACGATTACAAAAATACAAGCGTGTTGTAGTTATACTAGTTCAAATGTCTAACGGCGAAATTAAATTTAAAAATTTTGAAATTAAATTTGGCTTTTAGGTTCAGCGTACAAAATAACCAATCAACATGTGAGAATTGCCATACAACATTTGGGTCAAAAAACAAATGTCGACCTGCGTAACAAATATTTGTAGGAATTCAAACTTGTCTAAATACATTTTATATAATTATATGATTACTAGCAGTATAGCCCGGCGTTGCTCGGGTGTAATGACAGCTTTAAAACTAATCCATGGTCCTGGAGCTTAGATATTTTGGACGTTGGCACGAAAGACTAAAAAGCAATAGTTGTTTCCAGTTAAAGCGAAACCGTAGACTGAAAGAAAAATAAATGGATGTAAGTCAAATTTTGATTTCGAGGTATCGATATCAAATAAGTTTATTTCGTCGTAAACTGAATTTTGAAGGTCAAATAAGTCCTCTGAGTAAATGGTATCATGGCTGAGACTAAGAACTACAATTATATCTACTTAAAGTCAAACCCGAAGCAAAAACTAAAATAAAAGAGCTGAAAAACTGATTTTGATCAGACCCGGTAGGAAATGGGTATATCGATTTCTAATATCGGAGTCAAATAAGTCATCCAAGGTAATCTAAGTAAGTCCATGAATATTTATCGTACACGTCGGGAGTAAAATTGGAGAAAATGAGCCAAATTGATGGCTGAATATCGGTTTTTGATCAGATTCGATAGAATATCGGGGGTATCGATTTCCGATATCGGGGATATTATCGATTTTCTGCACTATTGTAAGAACTGCAACCTTGAAACTTCTGAATATTGTTTCGTATGTCTTTGTCTATGAGTGTATTAAATTTGATTAAAATCGGACCACTCCTTCTATAACCCGATTTTTTCGATTATCGATTTTCGATATTTATCGGCAGTACCTCGACACAAAACATAGCTAAGAACACTCGCAGACGCTTATAGTACACTGTGTAAATTTTAAAGAAAATCTATTCGGCCTTGTCGGAGTCTATAGGTAACGGACGCACACACACACACAAACACACAAAGACACACACAGAGACAAATTTCAATTTATAAATAAGTTTAGATTAATATTTTAAAATATATACGTATTTGAAGACATTGCGATATGAACAATAATTTTCCTCTATCTGTATAATAAAAATGAATATAAAATTTAACAAAATTCAGTCAAAAATGCACTAGCCCGTGTATCACTGTTTTTTTCCCGGAACCCTAAGCATTCTCTTTTGTAACCATAGGATTCCAATGATCACCAGTTGAGAAACACTGGCTTAAATAATAAAATTATATTAAGAGCAATGATCACTCATGCCATGAAGAATGGCAGCCAATCAAGTAACTGTCTCGCAAGACGTTGTTCGTAGATATATACTGCGCTTCATGCGAAGGAAAACTGGTTTTTCAACTAAGCTTAATTTTCACGGCTTCTACTTCGATGAACTTAGCTCACTGGTACCCCCTATGTATGAATTTCCTCGAGCCACAAGATTAGCAACTAGGTCCCACCCTTTTACTGTGAAACCGATGAAATTTAAACGAAATTTTCTACCCCATCAGCTTCTTTTCTCGCAATTCCCGCCTGAGGAATTCCCTCCAGCATACTTGCTTTCCCGACAGGTACGATCTTCAACAATTCAAATGTAAAGTCTGTAGTCACCTCCTGTCTCACTAACTTACATCCTCTCTCTCATGCTTTTTTCTCCGTCCACCCCGCTCATCAGTATTCTCTTCCTTCTCATACTCTCTTCCTGACACCCTCTGTCAACTGTCACTCTTTCTCATAACATTCCTCCTATGTAACCCCCTGCACAACAGTGGCAGTAAAATGCCTTGCTTGCGGTGATATGATTATAAAAAAAACTATAGTTATAATGTGGATGAAAAGTGGGGATCTATTCTACATTACAATCATTACATGAACTGATCCCTCACTTTATGGCCACTGTCATCCTTCTCTTACCCACTTTCTAACACCCCTTTCACTTTTTCTCATAACATTCCTCCTATGTAACCCCCTGCACAACAGTGGCAGTAAAATGCCTTGCTTGAGGCCATATGATTATAAAAAAAACTATAGTTATAATGTGGATGAAAAGTGGGGGATCTATTCTACATTACAATCATTACATGAACTGATCCCTCACTTTATGGCCACTGTCATCCTTCTCTTACCCACTTTCTAACACCCCTTTCACTTTTTCTCATAACATTCCTCCTATGTAACCCCCTGCACAACAGTGGCAGTAAAATGCCTTGCTTGAGGCCACACGATTATATATATATATATATATATATATATATATATATATATATATAAACAAATATGAAAATAGTTATAATCACACATATTTATAAAACTTCTAAATGCATTTAAAGTCACTTAATTTATTTAAAACGTTTTCTCTGCTTTGTATTAGTTTATATCCAAACACTGGTATATATATTCCAGGAAGTGGCTTGGTACATTTCAAGAACGCTCAACTGATGTGATGATTGAACGAATCTACTTTAGTCGAACAATGTAGCGAGTCCGCCATCTTTGTTCTATTCAGTTGAGACGTTAGAAATACAAGGCTGCAGTGAAGTGGACCCCAAATGACAAAGAGTGTCATTGGTACCAATAGAAAATGATTAAAAGATACGATGGCGAACCACTCATACGTGACTGAGTGGAACTTCAAAGAATTCAGCGATGAAAAGAAAAAGTCACAATAACCGCTCAATGAACACAGATTTATTGTTAACAACTGAGGAGGGAAGGTAAGAAAAGAAAGGATTGAAAGAAAGGAAAGAGAGAGAGAGTTAAGAAACAGGGAAGAGAAGAAACAGAAAAGAGAACGACGATCGTGAAAACGAGGAATGTACGAGCATAAGAATTATAATTAAAGAAAATTAGAAAAAGAAAAAGAAATTCGTGACGTTAATTGATACGCCAAAGAAAACGAGATAGTAAAGAAAGAAAACGGAGAGAAAGTGAATTTAAACCCGAAATGATAAGAAATGACGGGGAAAAAAAAAAAGAAATGGTGCTAGGTAATAAAACAATAATAAAACGAAAGGAAGGCACAAAAAGAGAGAAGCGTTAAGAGAGACAATAAAGAATTAACGAAAGAAAACGATAATGGAGATAACATTGAATGTATGTAAAGTAAAAAGTAACAGAATTGGGCGGATATCCAGAAGGGAAAAGTCTGAACGAAATAAATGCAGTTAATTGCTTGTCAGATTAAGGATACGTGTAAGTAGTTACAATGATATGAAAGGGGACAGGAATAGGAACACGAGAAGAAAGACAAATGAAAAATAAGGGGCAAAGCGTAATGATGAAAGAAAATGAATAGTGAAATGTGTAAAGGGGACGATAAAGAAAGGTGGGGAAATTGAATCAAGCTTTCGAGAAAGATCTGTGGAATAGCGAAAGAATAGGGGAATACAAGACTATTTGAAGTGGGGTGGAAATAATGTTGCGATGTAGAAAGCAAAGAAAAAGAAAAAGAAAAACAGAAGGAGAAAGGCAAATATGTGAAAAAGAGGGAAAAAAATTATAAAAAGAAAGAAATAAAAAGCTAAAAAGAAAGAAAATGACGAAAATTATGGGAAGAAAGAATATGAATAACAAAATGAAGGAGAAATGGAAGTTCAAAATGTTAAATAAAAAAAGAAAAAGTAAAGAAAGAAAATTAATTTGAAAGATATGAATGAAAAAGGCATGGAAAATACATATACAAGAGAGAAAGGGAACTATATGCTTCTGGCAGATATAAATTAAGAAAGAAAGAAAGAAAGAAAGAAAGAAAAGTTAATTGTCTAAAATTACTTCAAAATTACTTCGACTGTTGATAAAGACACGATGAAAGAAAGAAAGAAAGAAAGAAAGAAAGAAAAAGAAAGAAAGAACAAAAGAAAAAGAAAGAAAGAAAAAAGAAAGAAAGAAAAGTTAATGGTCTAAAATTACTTCTAAAAATAAAACATATAAGAATGCTGGTAAATACACGAAAAAGAAAGAAAGAAAGAAAGAAAGAAAGAAAGAAAGAAAGAAAGAAAGAAAGAAAAATTCATGGTCTAAAATTACTTTGAAAAATAAAAGATATAAGAATGTTGGTAAAGACACGATGAAAGAAAGAAAGACAAAAGAAAGAAATGAAAAAAGAAAGAAAGAACGAAAGAAGAAAAAAGAAAAAAGAAAGAAAGAAAGAAAAAAAGAAAAAAAGAAAGAAAGAAAGATAAGTTAACGGTCTAAAATTACTTCGAAAATTAAAAGATATAAGACTGTTGGTAAAGACACGATGAAAGAAAGAAAGAAAGAAAGAAAGAAAAATACTGAAGCGGACTATGAATGAAAAAGAAAGGATGAAATGTATTGCTGAAAGGAAAATGTATACTCATAGTAGGTGCAAAATATAAAAAAAGAAAAGTCAAGAGAAAAATATAAAGAAAGAAAGAATGAAAAATGAATGAAAGAAAAACAGAAAAAAAGAAGAAAGAAAAGCTAAAGTAACAAATATGTAGAAGGAAGAATGTGAAAAAGCAGTAAATGAACTAGAAAAATGAAAATGAAGGACAAGTTTTATAAAATTCTGAAAGAAAGAAAAAAAGAAGGAAGCAGAATACTAAATAAAAAGGAAGGAATAAAATATATTGATGAAAAAAGCAAAGTATACGCTTACGATAGATACAAAACATAAGATAAAGAAAAGTTAAAGAAAGAAAGAAAAATAGAAAGAAAGATGAAAGAAATAAAGAATTATAGAAAGAATGAAAGAAATAAAGAATTATAGAAAGAATGAAAGAAATAAAGAATTATAGAAAGAATGAAAGAAATAAAGAATTATAGAAAGAATGAAAGTCAGAAATGATAAGAAGAGAAATGATTATGTGAAAAAAAATATATTACAGCACAAAAGCAATGGTTGAATCAGAAAATGAAAATGAATGAGAAAGCAGATGAAAAATCTGAAAAACAGAAAGAAAGAAAAAAGAAAGACAAATGAAAGAAATAAAGAATCATAGAATGAATGAACGAATGAAAGAATGAAGGTTAGAATGGAAATCTGAAGAAATGATTATGTGGAAAAATATAATGAAGAAGAGAGTAGAAAAAATCCGAAAGAAAGAAAAAAGAAATCAAGAAAGAAAAGTTAATGGTCTAAAATTACTTCGAAAAATAAAAGATAAAAAACTCAAGGTGAAGACACGATGAAAGAAAGATAGAAAAAAGAAAGAAATGAAAAAAGAAAGAAAGAAAGAAATAAAGGAGAAAAAAGAAAAAAGAAAAAAGAAAGCAAGAAAGAAAGATAAGTTAATGGTCTTCAAAAGTTAATTACTTCAAAAAATCAAAGCTATAGAAAGAAAGAAAGAAAGAAAGAAACAAACAAACAAACAAACAAACAAAACGTAATGGCCTAAAATTAATTCGAAAAATAAAAGATAAAAGACTGTATGCAAAGACACGATGAAAGAAAGAAAGAAAGAAAGAACGAAAAAAGAAAAGAGAGAGAGAGAGAGAGAGAGAGAGAGAAAGAACGAGAAAAGAAAGAAGGCAAAATGTAAAATCCAGAGTTGTTGAAATATCTGCTTACAGTCGGTAGAAACAATAAAAAGAGAACTTTAAGATAGAAAGGAACAAAGAAGACAAAAACGTTTGAAGAAGTGAAAAGAACCAAGACATTTGCACGAAAAAGCAACAGATGGATAAGAACGAAAGATGAAAAAAAGGGGTGAAGTAGACAAAATAGAAAAAAAGAAAAGAAAGGAAACAAATAATGAAAATAAGGATATACACTACCGGTCATTATTATTAGGCCGCCCCAGTTTTAAAAAAGATGATGTATTTAGTGCCAAGTGGATAATTCTAAATGAAAATAGAATGGGTCTTTTGTTTTGTTATTATTACTATGGAAAATTTCACAAGGCAAATAGCGACGATTTACTCATCTTACCCTGTACAATTTGTTTATATATATATATATATATATATATATATATATATATATATACTACCGGCCATAATTATTTGGCCACCCAAATTTTAAAAAAATATATATATTTCATACTATTTTAGTATTTATTGCCAAGTGCATAATTTAAATGAAAACAGAATGGGATTTTTGTTATTATTACTTTGCAACATTTCACAAGGCAAATAGCGATAATTTACTCATCTCATTCAGTACAATTTGCTTGATATATATACACATATATATATATATATATATATATATATATATATATATATATATATTACCGATGATAATTATTAGGGCACCGCAGTTAAAAAAAAAATTATATATTTCATACTATTTTTAGTATTTATTGCCAAGTGAATAATTGTAAATGAAAATAGAATGGTTCTTTTGTTATTATTACTTTGTAAAGTTATACAAGGCAAATAGCGGCCATTTACCCATCGCACCTCGTAGATTATATATATATACATATATATATATATACACTACCGTCCACAATTATTAAGCTACCCCAGTTTTAAAATAATGATATATTTCATACTATTTTTAGTATTTATTGCCAAGTGGATAATTCTAACTGAAAATAGAATGGTTCTTTTGTTATTATTACTTTGGAAAATTTCAAAAGGCATATAGCGACAATTTGCCAATCGCTCAATGAAAGATTTGCTTTATCTATCTATCTATCTATCTATCTATCTATCTATCTATCTATCTATCTATCTATCTATCTATATATATATATATATATATATATATATATATATATAGATATAGATATAGTCATATTACTTTGCAAAATTTTTCAAAGGAAGCCTCGAAGCCTTTGCTTTGTCCAGCCAATAAGAACAAGAGACCCTCATGGGGAAGAGATCACAAAAACTGAACGCCAGAACAGTTCATTTCATGCACAAGTTATTGTGCAGTATTAACAAAAGAACCATTCTATTTTCATTTAGAATTATCTACTTGGCAATAAATACTAAAAATAGTATGAAATACATCATTTAAAAAAAAAACTTGGTGGTCTAATAATTATGGCCGGTAGTGTAAAAGAAAAGGCAAAATGTATGAAAAAAGAAAAATGAAAACGGATTTACATTAAATATAAAATATACAATAATGTAAAAAAAAAAAGACTGAAACTTAATTTTGAAGGAAGAATGTGAATAGAAAAAAGGAAAAGACAAAATTTATTGACAAGAGACACAGAAATATATACTTGCAGCATCTGTAAAATATCTCGAAAGAAACAGTTTAAATAATAGGTCGAAGGACAAAATAATATGTAACGAACAGAGAAACAAAAGTATCCTTGTTAGATAAAATATAAAATAAGTAGACGTTAAAGAAAGAAAAAAAGAAATTTTCAAACAAGTGGAATTCAAAAAATTATATACTGTCAAAAGAATTGTCGATTATAAAAAATAAAAACAAGAAAAAGAAATAAGATATCAAAGAAATCAGAAAGAAAGAAATGAACAAAAGAAAACAAGGCAAAAAAATGAGAGAAAAAGAAAGGGAGAAAGCTAACGCGCGAGAAGATAAAGCAAAAGACGATTGAAAGTTAAATGTACTGGAAAGACGAAGGAAATATAGGCTTAGGTATTTTTTTCAGAAAGATAATCCAAGACAAATCTAAAGAAAGAGAGAATGAAAGAAAGAGAGAATGAAAGAAAGAGAGAATGAAAGAAAGAGAGAATGAAAGAAAAAATAAATAAAAGGTAAATAAATATATAAAGAAAGAAACAAGAAAAACAAAAAACAGATAATGGTGAAAAAGATGAAGAAAAAAGGATGAATGTTAAATGTACTGATGAGAGAAAGAAAAAGAAAAGTTGAAGAAACGAAACAAGGAACAATGAAAAACAAAAAAAAGATAAATGGGAAAAAGATGAAAGAAAAAACGGATGAGGATTAAAAATTATTGGCGAGAGAAAGAAAATATATGCTTAGATTTTTTTCACAATAATATAAGATAAATAGAATGAACGAGAGAAAGAAAGAAAAAGAAAAGTTGAAGAAACGAAACAAATTGTTCCAATGAAAAACAAAAAATAGATAAATGTGAAAAAGATGAAGGAAAAAACGGATGAGGATTAAAATTATTGGCGAGAGAAAGAAAATATATGCTTAGATTTTTTTCACGATAATATAAGATAAATAGAAAGAACGAGAGAAAGAAAGAAAAAGAAAAGTTGAAGAAACGAAACAAGGAATAATGAAAAACAACAAAAAAAGATAAATGGAAAAAGATGAAAGAAAAAACGGATGAAGGCTAAATGTATTGGCGAGAGAAAGAAAATATATGCCTACGTTTTTTTTATAAAAGATAATATAAGATAAATAGAATGAACAAGAGAAAGAAAGAAAAAAAAGAAATGATGAAGCAATAACGGAAGGAGTGGGAAAAGACAATGAAAAAAAGGAACAAGGAAAAAATGATAAAGGATACATGGGAAAAAGATGAATCTAAAAGCGGATGAATGTTAAAATTATTAGCGACACAAAAAATATATGCTTACGTTTTTCTTATAAAAGATAATATAAGATAAATTTAAAGAAAGAGAGCAAGAAAGAAAATATTGAAGAAATATTAAAAGTAAGAAACAGGAAGAAAGAAAACAAACAGAAAAAAGATGAAGGAAAAACGGATGAAGGTTAAACATAAAGAAAATATATGCTTACGTTTTTCTTATATAAGATACTATAAGATGAATATAAAGAACGAGAGAAAGAAAGCCAAAGAAAAGTTGAAAAAAACAAAACAAGGAACGAGGAAAAACGAAAAAAGATAGATAGGAAAAAGATGAAGGAAAAAACGAATGAAGGTTAAAAGTATTGGCGAAAGAAAGAAATTATATGCTTACGTTTTTAATAAAAGATAATATAAGATAAATTTAAAGAAAGAGAGAAAGAAAGAAAATATGAAGAAAAGTTGACAATGAAAAACGAAAAAAAGAGAAATGTAAAAAGATGAAGCGAAAAATGGTGAAGGTTAAAAGTATTGGCTAGAGAAAGAAAATATATGCTTACGTTTTTCTTATAAAAGATAATATAAGATAAATTTAAAGAAAGAGAGAAAGAAAGACAAAGAAAAGTTGAAAAAATGAAACAAGGAACGAGGAAAAACGAAAAAAGATAGATAGGAAAAAGATTAATCAAAAAACGAATGAAGGTTAAAAGTATTGGCGAAAGAAAGAAATTATATGCTTACGTTTTTAATAAAAGATAATATAAGATAAATTTAAAGAAAGAGAGAAAGAAAGAAAATATGAAGAAAAGTTGAAGAAATATTAAAAGTAAGGAACAGGAAAAAAAAGAAAACAAAGAGAAAAAACGATTAAGAAAAATGGATGAAGGTTAAATATATTGGCGAGAGAAAGAAAATATAAGCTTACGTTTTTCTTATATAAGATACTATAAAATAAATATAAAGAATGAGAGAAAGAAAGGAAAAGAAAAGTTGAAGAAACGAAACAAGGAACAATGAAAAACGAAAAAAAGATAAATGGAAAAAAGATGAAGCGAAAAATGGTGAAGGTTAAAAGTATTGGCTAGAGAAAGAAAATATATGCTTACGTTTTTCTTATAAAAGATAATATAAGATAAATTTAAAGAAAGAGAGAAAGAAAGACAAAGAAAAGTTGAAAAAATGAAACAAGGAACGAGGAAAAACGAAAAAAGATAGATAGGAAAAAGATGAAGGAAAAAACGAATGAAGGTTAAAAGTATTGGCGAGAGAAAGAAAATATCTGCTTACGTTTTTAATAAAAGATAATATAAGATAAATTTAAAGAAAGAGAGAAAGAAAGAAAATATGAAGAAAAGTTGAAGAAATATTAAAAGTAAGGAACAGGAAAAAAAAGAAAACAAAGAGAAAAAACTATTAAGAAAAATGGATGAAGGTTTTGGCGAGAGAAAGAAAATATATCCTTACATTTTTTTTTTATAAAAAATAATATAAGATTAATCTGAAGAAGGAGAGAAAGAATAAAGTAAAAATGAAGAAATATATGAAGAAAGAAACCAAAAAAGGAAACAGATAAAGAGGAAAAAGATGAAGCGAAAAGCGGATGGCGAGCAAATGTACTGGCAAAAGAAAGGAAATATAGTTTTAGGTTTTTTTTTTTATAAAAGATAATAGCAGATAAATATAAAGAAAAAGTGAAAGAAAGAAAAAATGGTAACGTTGAAGAACTAACGAAAGAAAGAAACAAAGAAAAAAAATAAGAGGAGAAAGATGAATGAAAATCAGATGAAGGTTAAATATATTGGCAATAGAAAGGAAATATACGCTTACGACTGCTAAAGAAAGAAGAGAAAGAAAGAAAATAAGAAAAAAACTGTTAAAAGACAACCAAAGAAAGTAAGCATTTCTTCGAGGTCCAAAATAGGCTTATTGTTTCAAAGAGGGGCAATAGAAGAAACCCTGTCAAAACTTAATAAAACAAAAAAAAATCACGCACTAAGATATTCGAAAATATCCTCTTTCTAGATGCAGGGTCAAAGAATAGGTTCACATGATAAGAATGATTTTAATTATCGGTGACAAGATAGAAAGAATTAATGGTCGAAAGAAACGATTAGTGTGAAGGCGGTTCTGATGAATGGCAGCCGAGATAAGACGTCGCTTAATTGTTAAAGGAACGAATGCAATGGGAGTAATAAAAAAAAAAGGAAGAGATAGATGAAGTCATTTAGGAATGCCTTGCAACGTTGCAAGTTTAAAAGTTAGGAAAGTGCCTCGGTTAAGAACAAAAAAAAATATGTCGATAAGGATGGACTAGATGAAAACTTAAATCAAGTTATGAGAAATATGTAAGTCTTACGATCTGAAAATTCTCAAAATGAGCCTTTTTTTTTGTTTATTAAGAAAAAGAGATGATACAACTGCTGTCGACATGAAAATTAAAATCAATGAATTGAATTCTAATTGGCACGTTACTTTCATTTCAAATTAACGCCCCTGCTGTTCCATCTCAAAGTTCTCCACAGGCTCCAAAGGAGAATCTGTAATATGATTGGTCTTGACCTGGCAGCTCGACTCCAACCACTTTCTCACTGACGGGATGTGGTTTCCCTCTGTCTCTAGTACAAATACTTTCATGCCTTCTGTCCGACGCACTTAGGTCACTAGTGACCAAACCACAAGAATTTACGCGTGCAACCAGACTGGCAAGAAGATCCCACCCTTTTACAGTTAAATCAACCAAATGCAAGCAACAATTCTACTCAGTAGCTTCTTTTCTCGCATTTCCTGCCTGTAGAACTCCCTTTCATATGCTTGCTTTCCTGATGGCTATAACCTCCAGGAATTTAAATGCAACGTCAATTCCCATCTCTTAAACACTTGACTCCAGTTATTTCTACACTAGCAGTATAGCCCGGCGTTGCTCGGGTGTAATGAAAGCTTTAAAACTAATCCATGGTCCTGGAGCTCAGACTCTTTGGACGTTGGTACGAAAGACTAAAAAGCAATAGTTAAAGCGAAACCGTAGACTGAAAGAAAAATGAATGGATGTAAGTCAAATTTTGATTTCCTGGTATCGATATCAAATAAGTTTTTTTCGTTCTAAACAGAATTTTGAAGACTAAATAAGTCCTCTGAGTAAATGGTATCATAGCTGAGACTAAGAACTACAATTATACCTACTTAGAGCCAAACCCGAAGCAAAAACTAAAATAAAACGGCTGAAAAAATACAGACATACAGGCAGATAAACAGACACACACACAAACATCTTGCCTTTTTTATATATATATATTATCGATTTTCTGCACTATTGTAAGAACTGCAACCAGGAAACTTCAGAATATCGTTTCTTATGTCTTTGTCTATGAGTGTATGAAATGTGATTAAAATCAGACCACTCCTTCTATAACCCGATTTTTTCGATTTTCGATATTTATCGGGGGTATCTCGACACAAAACCTAGCTAAGAACACTCGCAGACGCGTATAGTACTACTGTGTAAACTTTCAAGAAATCGGTTCAGCCGTTTCGGAGTCTATAGTTAACAGACACACAAACACACAGACAAATTTCCATTTATAATTAAGTTTAGATCAGCCTGTATATATTGTTCTTATTCTTTCTCTCTACCTTCGCAACTCCCTTCACACCTGTGTCCTCATCCTTCTCTTGCCCTATCTCTGACACCCCTTATAACTGGTTCGTCTTTCTCTTCACTCTCCCACTGCCTAAATTTTTACTCTCTTGTGCATCAGTGGTGATACTACCTTACTTGGGGTGAAACGATTAAAAAAGTGTTTCTGCAGCATTTAAGTTGTCTCTTTTAAGTTGAAGTTTATTTTACAGCAGAGATTATGGACACAGATAATTAGCTGTAGTGTATATGGTTGACACCTTTTCTTTCTCTCCTGTACTGTATGAATTTAAATGTGCTACTTGATTGGCATCTAGGTCTCACCAGTTCAATGTTGAAACAACAAAATGCAACCACCATTTTTCTAACACTTTTTTTCTCGCACTTCCTGCTAATGAAACTCTCTTCCTTTTCCTTGCTTCTCTCAAAATAACAATCTTCAGAAATCAGTTGAGAGCCAGATGTATTGCTCGTATATATATTTTTTCTCCTCAAAAGTTTTTGACGATAATATTTTTTTCAAAAATATATTGTTGGTAATATTTTTCTACAATAATCTGGTAATATATATATATATTTTCTGGTATATATATATATATATATATATATATATATATATATATATATATTTAATCATATCAACCCGAGCAAGGCGGTAACGCCACTGATGTGCAGGGGGCTATGTAAAAGTGAAAAGATTAGAAGAGAGAAAGCCGGAAACCACATCTTAAACAGGGAACAAGGGATGAACCTCTACACCTGTTCAATAGACGTGGGTGGAGTTTGAACCGGGCGATAGTTTAGTCTATCTACTCCAATTGTATATATTTAATGTATTGCTGGTAATATGTTTTCCTTCAAACTTATACGACTGGTTATATAAATTTTTAAAAATATGTATTGCTGTTGATAATTTTCCTTCAAAAATGTTTTGATATATATATATATATATATATATATATATATACAGGTTTCATTGAATAATATAGACAAGTTCTGTCTATTTAAGTTCAGACCTGATAAAAAATCAACAATTATTGCGATTTCTTGTCGTCTTTTTATGACAACACTATCAAGCTAATCAGATCATACGAACGGATCCTACACAATATAAATAGACAGCACTTGTCTATATTATTCAATGAAACCTGCATTAACGAAAAAATGCTGCCAAAATACACGCAATATATATATATATATATATATATATATATATATATATATATATATATATATTCTAAACATATACTGTTAAATATAAGAGACAACGAATGTCTATGATGTTTAATCATGAGCCGTTCTAAACGTCGTATTTTGGTTTTAATTTCAGTTGAAAATAAAGACAAAAATTCTCCAACATTTGGATAATTTCTTATTAATTTGCTTCTAAGCTTTCGGCTCATATGAGCCATCTTCAGAGAGGTTATTTAGCCGGTAATACAATAACATCCACCATCACCGACGTTTTTATTTTGTGTTGACATAAAACTCCGCTAGGCAACGGCAATAGTTACCAAAAATAACATACGCAGTTTGCAAATTTGCGATGCGGTTCTACGACGTCACAC
This sequence comes from Ascarosepion bandense, assembly GCA_037127315.1. Taxonomy (NCBI): domain Eukaryota; kingdom Metazoa; phylum Mollusca; class Cephalopoda; order Sepiida; family Sepiidae; genus Ascarosepion; species Ascarosepion bandense. The sequence continues at coordinate 416,463 of JBBBDQ010001352.1, forward strand.
CGCGTGATAGCGCAAAATGACAACAAAACCATGTATTCAAATGCAATGTAACGTGTTATGTCCGGATTTAAATGTAATTTTATTAAGTGTTAGTTGTTTAGTTTTGATGTAGAAGCAAATTAATAAAAATTATGCAAATGTTAGAGAATTTTTTTCTTTATTTTCAACTGAAATTAAAGCCAAAATACGACGTTTAGAACGGGTCATGATTAAACATGATAGACATTGATTGTCTCTTATATTTAACAGTATATGTATAGAAAATTATTTGCTGCCTTGATACACTATATATATATATATATATATATATATATATATATATATATTCTGGATTGGATCAAAGTTTGAAAGCATAGCTACAGGAATTTAATCTGAAGTTCATTGTTATTTTTTTCTCGGCCGGTGTATGTATATTATCTCTAACCCGGCCCATGTTATGTTCTATTCGCAAGGATGTTCTTCCTCCCCACCAAATTAATTCCATAATTTCTAAATATAACTGTTGTTGTGGAGCTGACTACATAGGAAGAACAACTCAGCGTCTGAAATGAGAATAAGGCAATATGTCCCCACTTAGATAAGAAACCTCGAAATGGACTCGTTCCAAATACTTACGGATCCGCCATTTGTGGACACCTTTTAAATAATAAAAAGTCTGCAGTTAATTTTAGTAAAGATTGATTCACTATTGTGTCCCGATCTCACTCTTTATTCCATTTAAGATGCTAGAGGCTTTATATATCGCAAACCTTATTCCATTTAAGATGCTAGAGGCTTTATATATCGCAAACCTTATTCCATTTAAGATGATAGAGGCTTTATATATCGCAAACCTTATTCTATTTAAGATGCTAGAGGCTTTATATATCGCAAACCTTATTCCATTTAAAATGCTAGAGGCTTTATATATTGCAAACCTTTTTCCATTTAAAATGCTAGAGGCTTTATATATTGCAAACCTTTTTCCATTTAAAATGCTAGAGGCTTTATATATCGCAAACCTTATTCTATTTAAGATGCTAGTGTCTTTATATATTGCAAACCTTATTCCATTTAAGATGCTAGAGGCTTTATATATCGCAAACCTTATTCCATTTAAGATGCTAGAGGCTTTATATATTGCAAACCTTATTCCATTTAAGATGCTAGAGGCTTTATATATCGCAAACCTTATTCCATTTAAGATGCTAGAGGCTTTATATATCGCAAACCTTATTCCATTTAAGATGTTAGAGGCTTTATATATCGCAAACCTTTTTCCATTTAAGATGCTAGAGGCTTTATATATCGCAAACCTTATTCCATTTAAGATGCTAGAGGCTTTATATATCGCAAACCTTATTCCATTTAAGATGCTAGAGGCTTTATATATCGCAAACCTTATTCCATTTAAGATGCTAGAGGCTTTATATATCGCAAACCTTATTCCATTTAAGATGCTAGAGGCTTTATATATCGCAAACCTTATTCCATTTAAGATGATAGAGGCTTTATATATCGCAAACCTTATTCCATTTAAGATGCTAGAGGCTTTATATATCGCAAACACCCCATTTCATTTAGATGCTAGGAGTCTTTATATATTGCAAACCTTATTCCATTTAAGATGCTAGAGGCTTTATATCGCAAACCTTATTCCATTTAAGATGCTAGAGGCTTTATATCGCAAGCCTTATTCCATTTAAGATGCTAGAGGCTTTATATGTCATAAAGCCTTATTCCATTTAAGATGCTAGAGGCTTTATATATCACCAAACCTTATTCCATTTAAGATGCTAGAGGCTTTATATATTGCAAACCTTATTCCATTTAAGATGCTAGAGGCTTTATATATCGCAAACCTTATTCCATTTAAGATGCTAGAGGCTTTATATATCGCAAACCTTATTCCATTTAAGATGCTAGAGGCTTTATATGTTAAAACCTTATTCCATTTAAGATGCTAGAGGCTTTATATATCGCAAACCTTATTCCATTTAAGATGCTAGAGGCTTTATATATTGCAAACCTTATTCCATTTAAGATGCTAGAGTCTTTATATATCGCAAACCTTATTCCATTTAAGATGCTAAGTTTATATTGCAAACCTTATTCCATTTAAAGATGCTAGAGTCTTTATATATCGCAAAACCTTATTCCATTTAAGATGCTAGAGTCTTTATATATCGCAAACCTTATTCCATTTAAGATGCTAGAGGCTTTATATTGCAAACCTTATTCCATTTAAAGATGCTAGAGGCTTTATATATCGCAAACCTTATTCCATTTAAGATGCTAGAGGCTTTATATATCATAAACCTTATTCCATTTAAGATGCTAGAGGCTTTATATATTGCAAACCTTATTCCATTTAAGATGCTAGAGTCTTTATATATCGCAAGCACTTATTCCATTTAAGAATGTAGAGTCTTTATATGTCATAAACCTTATTCCATTTAAGATACTGAAGGCTTTATATATTGCAAACCTTATTCCATTTAAGATGCTAGAGGCTTTATATCGCAAACCTTATTCCATTTAAGATGCTAGAGGCTTTATATATCGCAAACCTTATTCCATTTAAGATGCTAAGTCTTTATATATTGCAAACCTTATTCCATTTAAGATGCTAGAGTCTTTATATATCGCAAACCTTATTCCATTTAAGATGCTAGAGTCTTTATATATTGCAAACCTTATTCCATTTAAAAGATGCTAGAGGCTTTATATATCGCAAACCTTATTCCATTTAAGATGCTAGAGTCTTTATATCGCAAACCTTATTCCATTTAAGATGCTAGAGGCTTTATATATTGCAAACCTTATTCCATTTAAGATGCTAGAGGCTTTATATCGCAAACCTTATTCCATTTAAGATGCTAGAGGCTTTATATATTGCAAACCTTATTCATTTAAGATGCTAGAGGCTTTTATATATTGCAAACCTTATTCCATTTAAGATGCTAGAGGCTTTATATATTGCAAACCTTATTCCATTTAAGATGCTAGAGGCTTTATATATCACCAAACCTTATTCCATTTAAGATGCTAGAGTCTTTATATATTGCAAACCTTATTCCATTTAAGATGCTAGAGTCTTTATATATCACCAAACCTTATTCCATTTAAGATGCTAGAGTCTTTATATATTGCAAACCTTATTCCATTTAAGATGCTAGAGGCTTTATATATCGCAAACCTTATTCCATTTAAGATGCTAGAGTCTTTATATATCATAAAACCTTATTCCATTTAAGATGCTAGAAGCTTTATATGTTACAAACCTTATTCCATTTAAGATGCTAGAGGCTTTATATATCGCAAACCTTATTCCATTTAAGATGCTAGAGGCTTTATATATTGCAAACCTTATTCCATTTAAGATGCTAGAGGCTTTATATATTGCAAACCTTATTCCATTTAAGATGCTAGAGGCTTTATATATTGCAAAACCTTATTCCATTTAAGATGCTAGAGGCTTTATATATTGCTAACCTTATTCCATTTAAGATGCTAGAGGCTTTATATATTGCAAACCTTATTCCATTTAAGATGCTAGAGTCTTTATATATCGCAAACCTTATTCCATTTAAGATGCTAGAGGCTTTATATATTGCAAACCTTATTCCATTTAAGATGCTAGAGGCTTTATATATTGCAAACCTTATTCCATTTAAGATGCTAGAGGCTTTATATATCGCAAACCTTATTCCATTTAAGATGCTAGAGTCTTTATATATTGCAAACCTTATTCCATTTAAGATGCTAGAGGCTTTATATATTGCAAACCTTATTCCATTTAAGATGCTAGAGGCTTTATATATCGCAAACCTTATTCCATTTAAGATGCTAGAGGCTTTATATATTGCAAACCTTATTCCATTTAAGATGCTAGAGGCTTTATATATCGCAAACCTCATTCCATTTAAGATGCTAGAGTCTTTATATATTGCAAACCTTATTCCATTTAAGATGCTAGAGGCTTTATATATCGCAAACCTTATTCCATTTAAGATGCTAGAGGCTTTATATATCGCAAACCTTATTCCATTTAAGATGCTAGAGGCTTTATATATCGCAAACCTTATTCCATTTAAGATGCTAGAGGCTTTATATATCGCAAACCTTATTCCAATTAAGATGCTAGAGGCTTTATATATCGCAAACCTTATTCCATTTAAGATGCTAGAGGCTTTATATATCGCAAACCTTATTCCATTTAAGATGCTAGAGGCTTTATATATCGCAAACCTTATTCCATTTAAGATGCTAGAGGCTTTATATATCGCAAACCTTATTCCATTTAAGATGCTAGAGGCTTTATATATCGCAAACCTTATTCCATTTAAGATGCTAGAGTCTTTATATATTGCAAACCTTATTCCATTTAAGATGCTAGAGGCTTTATATATCGCAAACCTTATTCTATTTAAGATGCTAGACGCTTTATATATCGCAAACCTTTTTCCATTTAAGATGCTAGAGGCTTTATATATCGCTAACCTTATTCCATTTAAGATGATAGAGGCTTTATATATCGCAAACCTTATTCCATTTAAGATGCTAGAGGCTTTATATATCGCAAACCTTATTCCATTTAAGATGCTAGAGGCTTTATATATCGCAAACCTTATTCCATTTAAGATGCTAGAGGCTTTATATATTGCAAACCTTATTCCATTTAAGATGCTAGAGGCTTTATATATCGCAAACCTTATTCCATTTAAGATGCTAGAGGCTTTATATATCGCAAACCTTTTTCCATTTAAGATTCAGAGGCTTTATATATCGCAAACCTTATTCCATTTAAGATGATAGAGGCTTTATATATCGCAAACCTTATTCCATTTAAGATGCTAGAGTCTTTATATATTGCAAACCTTATTCCATTTAAGATGAGATAGAGGTCATATATCGCAAACCTTATTCCATTTAAGATGATAGAGGCTTTATATATCGCAAACCTTATTCCATTTAAGATGCTAGAGGCTTTATATATCGCAAACCTTATTCCATTTAAGATGCTAGAGTCTTTATATATCGCAAACCTTATTCCATTTAAGATGCTAGAGTCTTTATATATTGCAAACCTTATTCCATTTAAGATTCTAGAGTCTTTTATGTATATAGCAAACCTTATTCCATTTATGATGCTAGAGGTTTTATATATCGCAAACCTTATTCTATTTAAGATGCTAGAGGCTTTATATATTGCAAACCTTATTCCATTTAAGATTCTAGAGTCTTATATATCGCAAACCTTTATTCCATTTAAGATGCTAGAGGTTTTATATATCGCAAACCTTATTCTATTTAAGATGCTAGAGGCTTTATATATTGCAAACCTTATTCCATTTAAGATTCTAGAGTCTTTATATATCGCAAACCTTATTCCATTTAAGATGCTAGAGTCTTTATATATCGCAAACCTTATTCCATTTAAGATTCTAGAGTCTTTATATATCGCAAACCTTATTCCATTTAAGATGCTAGAGGTTTTATATATCGCAAAACCTTATTCTATTTAAGATGCTAGAGGCTTTATATATTGCAAACCTTATTCCATTTAAGATTCTAGAGTCTTTATATATCGCAAACCTTATTCCATTTAAGATGCTAGAGGCTTTTATATATCGCAACCTTATTCCATTTAAGATTCTAGAGTCTTTATATATCGCAAACCTTATTCCATTTAAGATGCTAGAGGTTTTATATATCGCAAACCTTATTCTATTTAAGATGCTAGAGGTTTTATATATCGCAAACCTTATTCCATTTTTAAGATGCTAGAGGTTTTATATATCGCAAAACCTTATTCCATTTAAGATGATAGAGGCTTTATATCGCAAACCTTATTCCATTTAAAATGCTAGAGGCTTTATATATCGCAAACCTTATTCCATTTAAGATGATAGAGGCTTTATATATCGCAAACCTTATTCCATTTAAGATGTTAGAGGCTTTATATATCGCAAACCTTATTCCATTTAAGATGCTAGAGGCTTTATATATCGCAAACCTTATTCCATTTAAGATGCTAGAGGCTTTATATATCGCAAACCTTATTCCATTTAAGATGCTAGAGGCTTTATATATCGCAAACCTTATTCCATTTAAGATGCTAGAGGCTTTATATATTGCAAACCTTATTCCATTTAAGATGCTAGAGGCTTTATATATCGCAAACCTTATTCCATTTAAGATGCTAGAGGCTTTATATATCGCAAACCTTATTCCATTTAAGATGCTAGAGTCTTTATATATTGCAAACCTTATTCCATTTAAAATGCTAGAGGCTTTATATATCGCAAACCTTATTCCATTTAAAATGCTAGAGGTCTTATATATTGCAAACCTTCACTGTGCAAACAGCGTGAATTGTTGAGGCTCAACATTATTGACCTCTCGCTCTTTGCATTCATATATTTTTCCCTTATTTTCCATGACACACTTTATTTTAATTCTAATTTAAATCTCTCGTAGAGGCCTGATGAGCGGGAGAGAAACCAGTTACTTCGCTTTTTTATTACTATTTAATTATGTGTAACAACAAGCTACACTTTTATTTCTTCAACATATATATATATATATATATATATATATATATATATATATATGAACTTTGGTAATAATATGAAGTTTCCAAGAAAGTGGAAGCTAGACTTAAACAAACTGTTGTGGTGGACTTAAGAATCCTTTGCACCACTAAAAAACATTTTAGGATTATAATCCTAATTGAATCATTTTTTCCCCATGAGCTGAAGTTTCGTATGACAACATCTCATTACTTTAACTCATTAGACGATACAATTTCTGCATCACTGATCGGTTGCTTCTATTCCGAAAAGCAATCGTTTCTGTCAACGTTGTAACTGTAGGGGAAAAAAGTTAGATTCATTTTAATTACAAGAAACGTTGTTATATTGTTGTTTGTTTTACTGTGATAAACCTTTCAAAATAAATAACAAACTCTTTTCCTGTACACTAAATAGTTTCTTGAATTTAATGCGTCGTGTATATTCAGAATATAACAGACGCTATATATTTACTAGAGCATCTTTGATTAAGCTTTGTCGGTTACTAACATTTCAACGAGGAATTAAGAGACTGTTTTGTTTTATTCACACAACTGTTTTGTTCAAAGATGTGCGTTGTGGTGCAGTGGATATCGGCTCGGAACGACAAACTGGGGAGCCTCGTTCGAATTCCAGTTGAATTCCTCTTATTTACTTACGCACAAATACCCTAGGGAAAGGTATTAATCCGTCTCTTCCCCCCAGTTATGGGTTGAATAATAGGACAGATCGGGTTCTATAGCCTTGGTTGGCTACCAGTCTACTGTAGAAAGCAATGACAACATACTGCGGGATAATATTCTGCCCGGTCAGTCATGTCTCTTTCGAGACATGATTGCCTGTCATTCTACTTGTCCTGAATATGACGACAGACTACATCCGGCAGCAAGTCTTCTTGAATGGAAGTTTTTGAGGTCCAACCTGAATCGGCGTGTTCAGATTATACCTACGTGCTAATAGTTAACCCCCACACTTGTCACAAAACATTATATAAACTTATTTATGAATGGAACTTTCTCTGTGTCTGTGTATGTCTGTTTGTGTGTGTGTCCGTTACCTATAGACTCCGAAACAGCTGAACCGATTTTCAAGAAAATTTACACAGTTGTACTATAAGCGTCTGCGAGAGTTCTTAGCTAGGTTTTGTGTCGAGGTACTCCCGATAAATATCGAAAATCGATAATCGAAAAATCGGGTTATAGAAGGAGTGGTCCGATTTTAATCAAATTTGATACACTCATAGACAAAGATATAAGAAACAATATTCAGAAGTTTCAAGATTGCAGTTCTTACAATAATGCAGAAAATCGATTATATATATATATATATGTGTGTGTAAAAGGCAAGATGTTTGTGTGTGTGTGTCTGTTTATCTGTCTGTATGTCCTTTATACAAATCCACAATTTTTATCCGATTCTCACCAAACTTCACACAAATATTCTTTAGGCTGAGTCTGTGCTCCAGGAGCATGGATTAGTTTTAAAGCTTTCATCACACCCGAGCAACGCCGGGCTATGCTGCTAGTGAAGGTAGAAACATGATATTTTCATATAAAGTAAAATAAACTGCTGATATATATATATATATATATATATATATATATATATATATATATTATAAAACCAAGATATCAGCAATATATTTTCATAGTAAAACAACTAACAATTATCAGTAAAATATTTTTGTTAAAATTTTGCTTTAAATTATCCATGTGGTTTCGATATGCCGCAAAACAAACAATAATCATAGCATTTGATTGACAGAAAAGCATTCTATATAAATGAAAATATCAGAAAAAAATGTCTACTAACAAAGACTATATATCATACATTTCTCTCATCAACCTTACGTTATAGTGGAACCGGAGTATTGGATTTTTTTTTTTTCAAATAGAGTCAATAGCTATATCCATTCCTAGGAAGTTTGTGTCACTCTGTCGGGCCAGGTTGTTTTTCCTACCTGAATCCATCCTGCATATATACAAATCAACCATTCGTCCGTGCATAGAGTACAGCTGCCATATATGGTCAGGTGCCACCGCTGTTCATCTCGGCTTTTTTGACAGGTTCCAAAGGAGAATTAATAATGTGATAGGTACCGACTTGGAGGCTCGACTTCATCCACATTCCCACCGACGGGATGTGGATTCCCTTTGTCTGTTCTATAAACACTTTCATGGCTTCTGCTTCAACGAACTTAAGTCACTGGTGTCTCTGCAACAGGTGTTTACTCGTGCAACCAGACTGGCAACTTGGTCTCACCCATTCACATCTAGATCAAGCAAATGCAGACGACAATCCTACTCCTGCAGTTCTTTTTGCTCGCACTTCCCGCTTGTGGAACTCGCTTCCATATTCTTGCTTTCCTGACGGCTACAACCTCCAGGAATGTAAATGCAAGGTAAATACTCATCTCTTAACCACTTGACCCTAGTTGTTTCTTCACAATCCCGACCATAGTTCTTTCTTCAGCAACCTGTATATCCTTTCCTTTCTCTCGAACTCTGCAACTGTCATCATACCTGTGTTGTGTTGCTTCGTTTTGGTATAATTAGAAGATAACACAAACTTGAATTAATGATGTTTATCTTTGGTATAAAACTTTAGGTTTTTACATCAAGTTACAACCTTTAAATTTTTGTGTGAATACAGCAGCAGACTAACTAAATTCTCTTCACTGTGGGATGCTAGTAGTAAACGAGCCTATCCCTTCTGGACTCTAGTGGTCAACTCACTAGCCTCTTCCCCTTTTCAAATCTCCTACACAAAACTACTGTCCTTAACTTATACTCCTTACTCCTACTCCTACCAAAAGAAACGGTTTCTTATTTTGCCGCCAAATTTTGAATTCTTGGCATCAGTGTATCTATCTTTTTCTATTTTTAGAACGCTCAGCATTTTATAAACCATAACAGAAGTTCCCCTTTTAGAACGGAGTGTACTAATAATAATACTACTCGTTATATTTCTTCCAGGAAACTTTTCGACCTGAACGAGATTTTGTATTTATCATGGGAGAATCTTCTTTTTTATTTCTTGTATTTATTTCTTGTTCTGAATCACTAAGCATTTTGTTTTTATTCATCTTTTCTTCTACTTGTTTCTCTATTATTTGTTTTTGTACTTCTATATATGGTTTCAACCTGTCCACAGAAACTTTCGTATCCATATCATTATTTATCTTAACCAGAAAATATTTAGGTGTTCGCTGAAGGACTGTGTAGGGACCTGAATAGGGTGCTTACAATGGTCTTTGAACACAATCCACTCTAATCCAAACTTTATCACATGTTTGAAGTTTTTCTGGGACATAAGTTTTTGCGAACTTATTAACTCTTTTGGTGAAGTCTCTCACATCAGTTTGTGACATGGTTTTATGTAAATCTCTTGTGAACTTTTGAGTTATAACCTCCTCGCTTGTGCTATCTATTATTAGTTGTGGTAGCAAACATTGTGTGCCTGTAACAGCATCAAAAGAAGAAAAATCAGAGCTATTGGGCATACTGCGAATCCCAAGAAGTACTATTGGAAGAGTTGAGAGCCAGGACTCTTTTCGTGCGATAATAGCAGGTTTAACGGTCCTGTTCATTCTCTCAGTCAAACCATTATATTGAGGATGATAAGCTGTCGTACGTAGTCTATAAAAACCAATTATTTTTGCTACTTCACTAAACAACTCACTTTCAAATTGTCGGCCTCTGTCGGTTATAACATGCAGCGGGACACCCCAACGTGTAACCCACGTGTTTATAAAAGCCTCAGCTACACTAGCTGCAGTGTTTTTGCTGATGGATTGTGCTTCTACTCAACGAGTTGTGCGACCAATACATGTGAGGATATATCTATACAGGCTGATGTAACTGCTATTTGGGCTTTTTGCTGGTGGGAGTGGTCGTACTATATCTATGTGGACTGTGTGAAATTTAGCTGATGGTATTTCTAATGTTTGTATAGGTGATTTTGTATGTTTGTAGACCTGTGCTTGTTGGCAGGCTGTGCATGATGCACAAAAGTCTTTGATTGATTTATCCATGTTTGGCCAGTAATATCTAGCTTTAATCATCTTAATGGATGATTTTATGCCAGGGTGATTTATGGAATGGATACTATAGAATATGGACTCACGCAATTTAGATGGAACAATTTAGATGGGGTAAAACGTTGATAAGTCACACCATATAAAGTGGTTATCCCCAGATATGGTGAATTTTTAAATCCTGAAAAGATTAAATTTCTGTATCAGATGCCTTTGCTTCTGCAAGTGCAGTAAATCACACGCATCTATTTGTACAGCAAGAGTTGGTCGGGATAGAAAATCAGCAACTATATTCTGACTACCTTTTACATGTTCAATATCTGAAATAAATTCTGTCAGGATAGCTAATTGTCGTTGTTATCTGTCTGATTTAGCAGGGTTTAAACTATAAAATGCAGCACACAATAGCTTATGGTCAGTTAAAAGTAGCACTTGGCGACCTTCTATGAGGTGACGGAAGCGCAGCACTGAGAAATAAGCTGCTAAAAGTTCACGATCGAATGTAGAATATCTCATTTGTGTTTGTGTTAAATTTTAGAGAAAAATCCGATCTGTATTGGATTTCCTTCCACCATTTGGTGCAATGCCGCACCGACAGTATAATTACTACTGTCAGTGACTAATTGATAATTTGTACAGTTTCGTTCAGGGTGAGCTAATGAGGATGCATCATTAAGTTCTTTAATCACAGAATTGAAAGATTGTCGTTCAGATTCATCTAATGTGAAAGATCCTTTAGGGGATAACCTCATTCTCTCAGATAGAGGTAACACTATCTCTGAAAATTTTGGTATTAATTTTCTATAAAATCCTACCATTCCAAGAAATCTGCGTCGCCATTTTGCGTCCTTCGGGTAAGGAAAAGATTTTAATTCTTCTATTTTACTAGTTGTAGGTTTAATGCCATCTACGCTAATATGAAAGCCTAAGAAATCTAGGGAAGTCACATTGAAAACAGATTTTGTGGCTGAAATTTTTAAATTGTGTTCATTTAAAATATTAAAAACAGTTTCAATGTCTTTTTTATGAGAAACCTCATCATTGCTGAAAATTAAAATGTCATCAATATATATAAAACACAATCAATGTCTTCAAAAGTTTTGTCCATATACCATTGAAATGTAGCTGACACATTTTTTAATCCAAACGGCATATAAATATATTCATAAAGACTAAATGGGGTGGTGAGAGCAGTTTTTGCTACATCGTCTGGATGCATTTTAATTTGGTGGTAGGTTGAAATCAAATCGATTTTGGAGATTCGTCGTTTGTTCGCAAGTTTTGCTGAAAAGGAGCTTAATTTTGGTATAGGGTACCTGTCAGTCTTGGTTATGCTATTGAGAGAACGATAATCTCCACAACATCTAAATCCTCCACTTTGTTTAGATACTATATGTAGAGGGCTAGACCACTGGCTTTTGGAAAGGGAGATCACTCCGCAGGGTTTTAAATTCGCTACGCGCGGCTTCCAGTTTTTCTACATTAAGCCGCCTGGGTTTTGCAAATACTGGCGTATGGCTTCCTGTGTCAATTCTATGGTAGACGCCGCAGTGTTTTTTGTTACTGTTCTTATGTGGTGAGATTAGGTTCGGATATTTTTCTTTAATCATGTTCCGTATAAATGACGGTAGTTCCGTTTTATTTACGACTAGATTCACCGCTGATGCAGATATTTTTAAACTCTTTCTCTGGGTTGTTGTAGGAACGTAAATGGTTTTGTTACTGCAGTCTACTATTAGACCAAACTTGTTGAGGAAATCTATCCAAGGAGTGGGTTGGTAATATCAGCGATCACCAATGTCCAAGTGAAAGATCTCCTTAAACTGGTTATTCCAATTTCCAAACTCGCTTGTCCGTAGCATTTTATTTTCTCCCCATTTGCAGTGGATAGTGATATGGGAGTTGGTTTTAATGTCATACCATTTACTGCAAAAGTTGGTAATATTGAGATACTTGCGCCAGTATCTACAATAAACTTTAATGTGGTAGCCCCTAATTTTGCGGTAATTTCTAATAGCGGCGAACCTCGTGGGATTGAACTTGTTCACCCTATTAGTTTTCCGAATCACTTCCCGTAGGTGTTGCTGGTCGGGAACTAGTCAACATTTGTAGATTGTTCTTTTTGGGCCATTTACACCAAGGTTTACATGTTCTTGCTTCATTGGCGAAATAAATATGTGCTCTGAAAATATTTGTCCGTTGATTATTCCGATACGGCCTGACATTTAGTAGCACTGAAGTGTCTTGGCTGTATTTTCCTTTATAATTTGTTTGTGAGTTATTCTTAGTAGATATGGGTCGCTGAACAACAAATGCCTTATCGTTATTCAATAATGGCATCAGTTCATCTGATAACCTGCCAAGTTGGGTATGGTTTAAATCTTTTTGCGAAGCTATTACTGGAGCTATTGTTGACGGTAATGCCTGCAGGAATTTATGTCTCACATTGTCGTCGCTAATACCTATCCGTTTAGCTACGGATAGCATTTCGTGCAAATGTGTCGATGGTCGTCCTGAAATAGTCGTAGCCGACATTAATTTTTCTAGAAGCTCCGGTTTTGTTTGTTCGTGAGCTTCTATCAGAGTCCGTTTTAATTCCTCGTAGTCTTGTGATGCGAGGGTAGCATTTGGTAGTTTACCCATTTCTTCGGGTGGTAACGACGATATTACTGAATAAAACTTTGTTTTCGACGCTGTCACATTTCGCAAGTGAAACTAGACTTCTAATATCCATTTACAGCAGTTTCCATGAATTCCGGTGCCTTGATATTGACTTGATGAGTCGTTTCCTCTCCTGTCTGCTCCATTTATCCTTTTATATCTGTATATATATATTTTGTATATGAGGTTGCTTTCTGTTCGTATGCCGTGGTCACCACTGTTGTGTCGCTTTGTTTTGGTATAATTAGAAGATAACACAAACTTGAATTAAAGATGTTTATTTTTGGTATAAAACTTTAGGTTTTTACATCAAGTTACAACCTTTAAATACTTGTGTGGATACAGGAGTAGACTAGCTAAATTCTTTTCACTGTGAGATGCTAGTAGTAAACGAGCCTATCCCTTCTGGACTCTAGTGGTCAACTCACTAGTGTCTTCCCCTTTTCAAATCTCCTACACAAAACTACTGTCTTTAACTCCTACTTCTTACTCCTACTTCTACCAAAAGAAACGTTCGCTTATTTTGCCGCCCAATTTAGAATTCTTGGCGTCAGTATGTCTATCTTTTTCTATTTTTAGAACACTCACCATTTTATAAACCATAACACCTGTATTCCTTTCCTTCTCTCGCTCCTTTCTAACTGGTTCGTCCCTCTCTTCACTCACTTCTATCTAATTTTTATTCTTATGTAACCCCCTGCACATCAGTGGCGCTACCGCCTTGCTCGGGTTGATATGATTAAAGAAAGAAGGCTCACACGAATTACAGTTGCGCAGTACGTCATTATAAAAAATAGAAATAATGAATAAGATAATTTTTAGCAACATATTTTCATGAAATAAGTAATTCACGCAGAAAATTATGCTTTGGTTTTAAATGACGCAATGTGTGTTGATTTAAATACTAAATAAACAAAAGCAACAGCTAATAAAATACATTATATTGATGATTCTTACTGATAGTTAAAACAAATCAAAATAAAAAAAATATCTTCAATGTATGTTACACATTCAGTCAGGAAAGTGCCATAAGTGATACACACTTTGGACGATCATGTCTCGAAAGAGACATGACTGACTGGGCAGAAGATTATCCCGCAGTAGTTTGCCATTGCTTTATGCAGTAGAATAGTTGCCAGCCAAGGCTATAAAACCCAATTTGTCCTATTATTTAACCCATAACTGGGGGGAAGAGAGGGATTAATACCTTTCCCAAGGGTATTTGCGAATAAGTGAATGAAAGGAATTAGACTGGAATTCGAACACACAGACTTTTACAATGGTTTAATGGTGCTGAATATTATACATAATCATACGACGAATCTTTACTTCCGTAAGCCAAAATTTATTTTTAAGAGGACTTCTTTCATAGATTTTCCTCTCATTAAATTAATATATCCTCCTGCTTTTCTTCTTATTTTTCTTTTACTCCGCCTCTTTGTTGTTGTTGTTGTTCTTCTTCTTCTTCTTCTTCTTCTTACTGTTTTTATGGTTCTCCTTGTTTTTCTTCTAACAACAACAACAACAACAACAAGTATATGATTATTATTATTACTATTATTTTATTTTGTCATAATTTTACTTCTGTTATGGTCGCACTACCTACCAAATCAGCGGAAATACTTAAGGCAGGTAGTGGCGCAACATTTCATTTGCTTTTCTATCTCCCCTAACACCTCTAGCGTTACATGGACAAAGTTCTTCTTAGTGTGTGGGCTGCACTTATCAAGACCATTTTTTGTATATTTCCTAATCTGGAATTTCCAGGCATTCTTCCAATGTGTATTTTGTTCTATTTTTGACATTCCAAGTGCACATACTATCACTGGTACTATTCTTGTTTTCAATTTTCAGGTCTTTATACTTTGATAGTTTTTCAAATTCTTTGGTTGCTATGTTACAATCCGCTTGACAAGCCATACCAATTAGAAGGTAAGACTTTTTAATGTTATTATTATTATTATTATTATTATTATTATTATTATGTTCTCATTTTTCATCACATTTCTACTATGGTCGCACTACCTACCAAGTCCGCGGGAAGAGCTAAGGCAGGTCGTGGTATTTTGTTATGGCTACATTTCTTGTTTTTTCTATCCCCCTGTCATCCCTAGTGTTACATATGACAAAGTTTTTCTTGGTGTGTGGGTTGTACTTAAAACATTTTTTGTATATCTCTTAAGCTGGGGATTCCAAGGATTCTTTCAATGTGTTGTTTTGTTCCATTTTTTATCATTCCAAGTGCACCTACTATCACTGGTACGATACTTGTTTTCAACTTCCACATTTTTTCTATTTCAATTTCCAAGTCTTTTTATTTTGACAGTTTTTCGAATTCCTTGGTTGCTATGTTACAATCCGCTGGACAAGCCATATCAATTAATAGACAAGTTTTTTTTTCTTTTTGGTTTTTAACAATAATGTCCGGCCTATTTCCTTCAATCTTTCTGTCTGTGTAGACGGTGTCATCCCATAGAATGGTGATATCTTCTATTTCTGTATTTATTTAAATATTATAAAATTTATTAAATATTATGTATATTTATTATTATTATTATTATTATTATTATTATTATTATCTTCTTTATCATTTATGTACACCAGTTAGGATTACAACGTCGAAAACATCTTTCATTTTTTTCCTTTTACTAACTTTAATTCAGTCATAAACAAATTCGTCGTCGCTTGTGTTCTTGCAATGCAATTTTTTAACAAATTTTATTTTACTTGTTGGAATATATAAATATAATTTCGCCATTTCGGCTGCATATCTTGTGTCTAATTCTGGAAGTGCATAGACACAGTGCACAATGAAAACTACCCATATCCCTTCCCACACGTCATAAATTAAGAATCCTGCATCAAACCCTAAAACCAACAGTAATACACAGAAAATCTCCATCAATATCTGTTTGAATATACTACAGACACACTATTGCAATAAAAATAGTTTTCCTTATATTATGATTTCATACTTTACTGTGTTTTGTTCCAGTAAGTTGACATCACAAAAATATTTGAATATAATGATTTCCAACTGGCGAACTTGCTATTGTGTTGTGTCTTTTAAACAGAGGAATAATTCATGTGTATATATTTTGTTAAATTTGTTAACTTGAAGCAAAGTTTGAAACTTATCTTCTCTATTGGCTTGCGTATGAAAATGTTAGAGTATACTTTCTTTCTTCATATATCTGTTTATGTTCCGCCACGCACAATCCTTCTACCCAGGCGATACAGTGACCTTACTATAAAATCTGAGAGATACGCTATAGCGGATAAGAAATTAATTAAAATCAACCTTCTTCTTCACTTTTACAAAAATTCACAATAACGTGTGAAATCCTGGTTTTCCCAAATGGAAAAAGGATTCACCATGTGCTTAACGAAAAAATCGAAACCAGATGATTTTTGACCAATGGGAGCAACTTGCAAGACGTGAAAGGACTTAGCAATTCAGCGCAAAATTCAAATGGACATATTAATGACTTCAACGCGTCAGAGACTCAGATGAGTGTAGCGAAAGAGAGACACACATCCAAAATGTAACTTCAAACTTTAAGTGACCCGGACATTGTCCTCTTTCTCTTTCTCCTTATCTATTTCGACAATTACTACTACAAAAATTTTGTACGAACTCTACCTTTTAAGAATGTTTCTAATTGCACATTAGCTCCTACAACTTATGTTAGTCCTTCCCTTCAATAAATGTCTATTTTAAAATGCAAAATGTATATTTTATTCTTCTTACGCTACACATTCCAACCCGCCGACGGTTGGACTTTTTGGTATATATCTATACTGTGCAAACCCCCATGGGCCAACCCTTTTTATAGTTCACCAATAAAAGGCTTAACCAGTCAGGAAGCTCAAAATATTCAATGCGACGTGTATAAAAGGTGGACATATTTTTCTGAGTATTCGAGATGAAATCCGATTCTGGCGAGTGTTTGATTCGAGAGTGATAATCTTTGATGTTGTTTCATTGAACAGATTACGTGCCAAGAGGATACTCTATATCCATATATTATTACGGACATGGTCAACAGATGCCAAGAGGATACTCTATCTCCAGAAACGTTGTCAACATTACCTTTAATCCCTTACTTTGTGACCATCATGGACTGTTGTTGCTATATAATATACATTCGGGAGATTGATTCTCTATTATAATCAATACATAAACTAATCCCTTACTTTGTGACCATCATGGACTGTTGTTGCTATATAACATACATTCGGGAGATTGATTCTCTATTATAATCAACACATAAACTGATCCCCTACTTTGTGACCATCATGGACTGTTGTTGCTATATAATATACATTCGGAAGATTGATTCTCTATTATAATCAATACATAAACTGATCCCCTACTTTGTGACCATCATGGACTGTTGTTGCTATATAATATCCATTCGGGAGATTGATTCTCTATTATAATCAATACATAAACTGATCCCCTACTTTGTGACCATCATGGACTGTTGTTGCTATATGATATACATTCGGGAGATTGATTCTCTATTATAATCAATACATAAACTGATCCCTGACTTTGTGACCATCATGGACTGTTGTTGCTATATAATATCCATTCGGGAGATTGATTCTCTATTATAATCAATACATAAACTGATCCCCTACTTTGTGACCATCATGGACTGTTTTTGCTATATGATATACATTCGGGAGATTGATTCTCTATTATAATCAATACATAAACTGATCCCTTACTTTGTGACCATCATGGACTGTTGTTACTATATAATATACATTCGGGAGATTGATTCTCTATTATAATCAATACATAAACTGATCCCTTACTTTGTGACCATCATGGACTGTTGTTATTATATAATATACATTCGGGAGATTGATTCTCTATTATAATCAATACATAAACTAATCCCTTACTTTGTGACCATCATGGACTGTTGTTATTATATAATATACATTCGGGAGATTGATTCTCTATTATAATCAATACATAAACTGATCCCTGACTTTGTGACCATCATGGACTGTTGTTGCTATATAATATCCATTCGGGAGATTGATTCTCTATTATAATCAATACATAAACTGATCCCCTACTTTGTGACCATCATGGACTGTTGTTGCTATATGATATACATTCGGGAGATTGATTCTCTATTATAATCAATACATAAACTGATCCCTGACTTTGTGACCATCATGGACTGTTGTTGCTATATAATATCCATTCGGGAGATTGATTCTCTATTATAATCAATACATAAACTGATCCCCTACTTTGTGACCATCATGGACTGTTTTTGCTATATGATATACATTCGGGAGATTGATTCTCTATTATAATCAATACATAAACTGATCCCTGACTTTGTGACCATCATGGACTGTTGTTACTATATAATATACATTCGGGAGATTGATTCTCTATTATAATCAATACATAAACTGATCCCTTACTTTGTGATCATCATGGACTGTTGTTAGTATATAATATACATTCGGGAGATTGATTCTCTATTATAATCAATACATAAACTAATCCCTTACTTTGTGACCATCATGGACTGTTGTTGCTATATAATATCCATTCGGGAGATTGATTCTCTATTATAATCAATACATAAACTGAAATCTGACTTTATGACCATCATGGACTGTTGTTGCTATATAATATACATTCGGGAGATTGATTCTCTATTATAATCAATACATAAACTAATCCCTTACTTTGTGACCATCATGGACTGTTGTTACTATATAATATACATTCGGGAGATTGATTCTCTATTATAATCAATACATAAACTGATCCCTGACTTTGTGACCATCATGGACTGTTGTTGCTATATGATATACATTCGGGAGATTGATTCTCTATTATAATCAATACATAAACTGATCCCTGACTTTGTGACCATCATGGACTGTTGTTGCTATATAATATCCATTCGGGAGATTGATTCTCTATTATAATCAATACATAAACTGATCCCCTACTTTGTGACCATCATGGACTTTTTTGCTATATGATATACATTCGGGAGATTGATTCTCTATTATAATCAATACATAAACTGATCCCTTACTTTGTGACCATCATGGACTGTTGTTACTATATAATATACATTCGGGAGATTGATTCTCTATTATAATCAATACATAAACTGATCCCTTACTTTGTGATCATCATGGACTGTTGTTACTATATAATATACATTCGGGAGATTGATTCTCTATTATAATCAATACATAAACTAATCCCTTACTTTGTGACCATCATGGACTGTTGTTGCTATATAATATCCATTCGGGAGATTGATTCTCTATTATAATCAATACATAAACTGATCCCCTACTTTGTGACCATCATGGACTGTTGTTGCTATATAATATACATTCGGGAGATTGATTCTCTATTATAATCAATACATAAACTGATCCCCTACTTTGTGACCATCATGGACTGTTTTTGCTATATGATATACATTCGGGAGATTGATTCTCTATTATAATCAATACATAAACTGATCCCCTACTTTGTGACCATCATGGACTGTTGTTGCTATATAATATACATTCGGGAGATTGATTCTCTATTATAATCAATACATAAACTGATCCCTTACTTTGTAACCATCATGGACTGTTGTTGCTATATGATATACATTCGGGAGATTGATTCTCTATTATAATCAATACATAAACTGATCCCCTACTTTGTGACCATCATGGACTGTTGTTGCTATATAATATACATTCGGGAGATTGATTCTCTATTATAATCAATACATAAACTGATCCCTCACTTTGTGACCATCATGGACTGTTGTTGCTATATGATATACATTCGGGAGATTGATTCTCTATTATAATCAATACATAAACTGATCCCTGACTTTGTGACCATCATGGACTGTTGTTGCTATATAATATCCATTCGGGAGATTGATTCTCTATTATAATCAATACATAAACTGATCCCCTACTTTGTGACCATCATGGACTGTTTTTGCTATATGATATACATTCGGGAGATTGATTCTCTATTATAATCAATACATAAACTGATCCCTTACTTTGTGACCATCATGGACTGTTGTTACTATATAATATACATTCGGGAGATTGATTCTCTATTATAATCAATACATAAACTGATCCCTGACTTTGTGACCATCATGGACTGTTGTTACTATATGATATACATTCGGGAGATTGATTCTCTATTATAATCAATACATAAACTGATCCCTGACTTTGTGACCATCATGGACTGTTGTTACTATATGATATACATTCGGGAGATTGATTTTCTATTATAATCAATACATAAACTGATCCCTGACTTTGTGACCATTATGGACTCTTGTTGTTATATAATATACATTCGGGAGATTGATTCTCTATTATAATCAATACATAAACTGATCCCTTACTTTGTGACCATCATGGACTGTTGTTGCTATATAATATACATTCGGGAGATTGATTCTCTATTATAATCAATACATAAACTGATCCCTGACTTTGTGACCATCATGGACTGTTGTTACTATATAATATACATTCGGGAGATTGATTCTCTATTATAATCAATACATAAACTGATCCCTGACTTTGTGACCATCATGGACTGTTGTTGCTATATAATATACATTCGGGAGATTGATTCTCTATTATAATCAATACATAAACTGATCCCTGACTTTGTGACCATCATGGACTGTTGTTGCTATATAATATACATTCGGGAGATTGATTCTCTATTATAATCAATACATAAACTAATCCCTGCACTTTATCCATATATTATGGCGAATTTTACCAACACCGACAACCAACCTTCTGATGATGAAAAGCTTTCTGATGATTATAACTCTGCATAAAACTTGTAAGCTGTAGGGAGTTCGGTTAAGTCTGACACAAGGCCGAATCAAAGAAACATTAACCAGCTCCCTACGCTACAACGGCATATTAAACTATACCAACTTCACAAAAAATAATACGTTTGAACAACTAGATACTATATGTGTGAATACGTGCGCCGTAGTTCTGGTTAACTATTTGGCTTCTGAATTTTCTCCGCATTCTTAATACTCAAAAAATAACAGAAATTGCCAGGATTAACCGTAGTTTATTTTCCTGATCGTTTCATTTTTTGATATGAGAGACGGTAACTAAAATTAATTTAAGAGATAACAGTGAATAGCCCTTTCTTTAACACAACCGGAATTTATACCCTCAAATCTCGCGTGCGTTTAAGTCAACATCAAACTTCGAAATAATCCGCTTTTCATAGGTCTTTTTAATCATTTTTAATTATTGTTTCCAGCTTTTAATAGGACTAGCAGTATAGCCCGTCGTTTCCCGGGTGCAATGAAAGCTTTAAAACTAATCCATGGTCCTTAAGCTCAGACTCTTTGGACGTTGGCACGAAAGACTAAAAAGCAATAGTTGTTTCCAGTTAAAGCGAAACCGTAGACTGAAAGAAAAATGAATGGATGTAAGTCAAATTTTGATTTCCTGGTATCGATATCAAATAAGTTTTCCGTCGTAAAACGAATTTTGAAGGCTAAATAAGTCCTCTGAGTAAATGATATCATGGCCGAGACTAAGATCTACAATTATATTTAATTAGAGCCAAACTCGAAGCAAAAACTACAATAAAAGAGCTGAAAAAATACAAACATACAGGCAGATAAACAGACACAGACACAATGTTGACCTTATATATATATATTATCGATTTTCTGCACTATTGTAAGAACTGCAACCTTAAAACTTCTGAATATCGTTTCTTATGTCTTTGTCTAGGAGTGTATCAAATGTGATTAAAATCGAACCACTCCTTCTATAACCCGATTTTTTCGATTATCGATTTCCGATATTTATCGGGGGTATCTCGACACAAAACCTAGCTAAGATCACCCGCAGACGCTTATAGTACAACTGTGTAGATTTTCAAGAAAATCGGTTCAGCCGTTTCGGAGTCTATAGGTAACGGACACACACACACACACACACACACACACACACACACACAGAAACACACACATACACACAGACAGACAAAGTTCCATTTATAAATAAGTTTAGATAAGTAAATTCTTGTTGTATGTTGGTACAGATTCTAATAAGAATTTCGATACGCTGAAATAAATAAACAAGAAGCAAATGAATCATGACCTGAAATCATCGTGTATAAAAAATGATGATACCTTGACAGGATTCGAACCTATGCAAAACACCACGGACGAAATATTCGATCACTATAGCTGGAAATGCTGATAAGTGATGACTCATTTCAGATGCGGAAATTAAACAAGAATATTTCATGCATGAAAAACCAACTTTTATTCTAGTGACTAGCTTTTTCTATGGTCTTTGGACTGAAGACCAAGAAACGTAGCAGACTCAACATGGCAAACGACGCCTGAAGAGCCCTTTCAGTCACAAAGCCAATAATAAATAAACTGGCACAGGCAATACAACCTCAACACTCACATTAAGAATCACAGCTAGGTTACGGCTACAATACCTCTGATTATTATAGATTGGTACTATTGTATTGAATAATTTTCATTAACTTTGTCAGATTTTGATGTATGAAAATATATTTACTTATTTCCCTATGTTACGAGTATTTGTTTATTAGGGTAATGGATAATATTGAAATTATTTTGGGGGTAATCGCAGCAAAAATGTTGGGAACCTATTTTCTAGTCCATCATTCTCGATAAAATCCTTCCAGCAAAAGCAAGCTCCTGAATTTGTAGCAGATAATAGTCTGCTTGATTTGAATAAATAAAAAACTTTAAACAAGCCTCCTTCACTTCATCAAAGTGTTGAATTATTGATCCCGAAATTACTGTGTCATCGACCGGAATAGGCCATAATCACGTGGAGCAACATCGGGACAGAATACTGAGTGTGAAAGAATCTCAACAACGATCATTCGTTTAAACTTCTTATTCAACCTAGTCGTGTGTGGCCTCACATTGTTTTGTTTGAGCTTAGTTGATCAAAACAGGATACTTCTTTTCATTTTGTCCTGTACGCGGTCTACATGCTGGCAAAACATGCTGATGGCGCGATCACGTAGAAACGGCTGGAAATGAGGTACTTCTCCTACCAGACAGTGAATAAGATTTGTTGTTTCTTTCCTCTCCCGAAATAAGTCAGACTTTCTAGTCAACCTAATGATATGTACCCAGCAATATTACGGCGTCATATACTATTTCATCTTTTCTTTGTTCTCATTAATTAGGATCTAACAAATGACTTAACGAATCTTGTTCATTAAGCATCCTTTTTTGTAATAAATACAATTTTTGCAGATTTCTTAATCAGTTTTTTTTTCATACCAAACTGCTTGTGATGATTCATAATTAGAATTCTGGTTTAAATATTTGATTTTTAAGCGCCGCTTATATGCGGCAAAAGACCGAAATTAAGCGGTACCCAGTTAGGATCGAACTCACTTATAATGATTAGCTAGTCAGTTAAGCATGTTAACCATTACACCACGCCGAGGAACCCAAGTTCTGGTTTGAATTTATTTTCCCGTTAATGTATCTAATACGAAAGATATCAACTTTATTTGACTTTATTCTAGAAACAGTCAAATTGTGAAGTCAGATTCTAAGCAAAACCCAGCGAACATTAGCAATTTCAGACGATATTTAAAGCTTTGAACTTCATTTTTGAAGGCAGTAATTATCACATCACACTCCAACTTACACAGCCAGTGCAATGTCGATTTTCTGAAAAAAGTGAATAATCAACATAATCTACCGAATCAAATAAGGTATTTATTCTTGCGTAATATATCGAGGGAAAGTAGACACGGTTCCGTCCATATCTCTTTAGTACTTCTTGGAAATTCCACCAGACAGAGAATTCAGAGTTGTTGTTTTCTTTCTGGTTCCGAAGTGAGGCAGGATTTTCTGGTTAACCTGGTAGATGCGAAGTTTTATTTTTTTTAATCATCACCCCGAGCAAGGCGATAACGCCACTGATGTGCAGGGGGCTCAGAGTGAAAACATTGGAAAAGAGAAAACCGGAGACCAGATCCTAAACAGGGAACAAGGGATGAGCCTCTTCACCTGTTCAGTAGACGTGGGTGGAGTGTGAATCGGGCGATAGTTTAGTCTATCTACTCCAATTGAAAAAAAAAAGGAGTGAGAAGATTGGAAAAAAGAAAGCTGGAAACCAGATCCTAAACAGGGAACAAGGGATGAGCATCTTCACCTGTTCAGTAGACGTGGGTGGAGTGTGAACCGGGCGATAGTTTAGTCTATCTACTCCAATTGAAAAAAAAAAAAGGAGTGAGAAGATTGGAAAAGAGAAAGCCGGAAACCATATCCTAAACAGGGAACAAGGGATGAGCCTCTTCACCTGTTCAGTAGACGTGGGTGGCGTGTGAACCGAGCGATAGTTTAGTCTATCTACTCCAATTGAAAAAAAAAAAAAAAAAGGAGTGAGAAGATTGGAAAAGAGAAAGCCGGAAACCAGATCCTAAACAGGGAACAAGGGATGAGCCTCTTCACCTGATCAATAGACGTGGGTGGAATGTGAATCGGGCGATAGTGTAGTCTATCTACTCCAATTGAAAAAAAAAGGAGTGAGAAGATTGGAAAAGAGAAAGCCGGAAACCAGATCCTAAACAGGGAACAAGGGATGAGCCTCTTCACCTGATCAATAGACGTGGGTGGAGTGTGAACCGGGCGATAGTTTAGTCTATCTACACCAATTGAAAAAAAAAAGGAGCGAGAAGATTGGAATAGAGAAAGCCCGAAACCAGATCCTAAACAGGGAACAAGGGATGAGTCTCTTCACCTCTTCAATAGACGTGGGTGGAGTGTGATGAATATCTATTTTCACCAAGATTAATCCATCATCTCATGACAATGGATGTTATGAGAGTATTTCCGTCATCTCAACATATTTGAAACTTCGTCAGTTAATTATCGACCTGCTTATGAAATTTAAATACTGAAACAAATATAAATGTAAAATATTTTTGATTATGCAATAAGTTCTTTGCCATAAGTGATACACGCATTGGGGGGGGGGTCATGTCTCGAAAGAGACATGACTGACAGGGCAGAAGATTATCCCTCAGTAGGTTGCCATTGTTTTCTGCTGTAGACTGGTTGCCAACCAAGGCTATAGAACCTAATCTGTCCTGCCATTTAACTCATAGCTGGTGGGAGAAGAGGTAGATTCTATTATATTATTATATTAAGTATAATTAGTGGGAGATCAGTTTATCACTTTATAACAATATAAAACGATCCCCCACTTTATGCCCAGTGGCAGTTTTAATTATATTTCCAACTATTATTTCCAACTATTATATTCAGTCAGTCGTTTAAGTGCCATACGTGATACACACTTTGGGTGATCATGTCTCTTTTGAGACATGACTGACTGGGAAGAAGATTATCCTGTTATATAGGATGATGGAAAAATGAGATGTGGAAATCTAAATGTTCATTGCCATATTAGTATAATTAGTGGGGGATCAATTTATTACTTCATAACAATAAAAAACCGATCCCCTACTTTATGCCCAGTAAAAGTTTTAATTATGTTTCCAACTATTATATTCAGTCAGTCGTTTAAGTGCCATACGTGATACATGCTTGGGCAATCATGTCTCTTTTGAGACATGACTGACTGGGCAGAAGATTATCCCTCAGTATGCTTTCTGCTGTTGACTGGTTGCCACCCAAGGCTATATTTGTTTATAATAAGATGCGTGTTTATAAATCTAGCATACATC
>JBBBDQ010001352.1:447500-522500 GCA_037127315.1 Ascarosepion bandense
TCTTTTGATCTAACTGTATTTGTCCTGATTCTTAGTACTTTGCTTATCTTTTGGTTCAGTTTTTAGTGTTGCACTTTCCGTTCTTGCTTAAAAGAATTTTCAGTTATTTAAATGTTTTATTTCTGTATCCCTTTGTATATCTAACTATCCCTTGCTCTAAGTTTCTTTTACACTTTAAAAAGAACGTCTGACGTTCACTGTCATATAGGAGGACAGATATTATGCAACAATTCAGTACTCGTTTTAATTCTTTGCTTACATTTTGGCAGGTATCTTATTTGCTAGTTTCTATTGAAAATATTTATATTATGGTAAAGCCATGAAGTTATTAACAAATATTACTTCCAGCCAACGTCGTTGAAATTGGTATTCGTTTCCTAGAGCTTATTCTGCTAGAATTAATCGATAAATGTAGATGTATTAATCCTATTATTACAATGCTTTATAATATAAACACAGAGACGATGAACCAGCCACAACTATTTCCAATTGCCTGGCAAGTACCCGAAAAAAAAAATTCATCATTCAACCAAAAAGAAATATGAATTTTTCAATAGGCTTTATCAGGATCAATTGATATTTTTTGAATGATTTTAAACAAGAACTGTGAAGATAAAAAAAATGACTAATATACTTTTGAGGTCGTGTATAGTATTTTGTGATTTTTTTTTTCTATCCAAAAGTATACATTATTTTGCAAGTGTCTTTATTACGATGTTCAAATTTACGTAGTGTGGGATTTTGGGTTTCAAGATCTGTGCTTCTGAGCTGTTCCACTTCAAACAAACCGACGTGAATGCGCATATATTTAGCGGGTAGCTGATTTGTTGTTGTTCTTCCTTTTTTCACAACTATGCATGACATCATTTAATAGTTAAGTCAACATTCAGGGGTCTGGGCATGACAGTAAACTGCATCCGTCAGCAAGGCTTTGATTAGGAAGTTGTGAGGAGCATAGAACCACCTCTTAATTGATCTTGTTCTGAGATCCAGCCTGACCTGGAGTGGTAGCACCGGTTAGGGTCCCAGCAATGGGCAAATAGTTAACTCCTCAAACTGGGGTCAAACACTATGAAAGTATAAAAAATACATTTTTATAGAAATATATACATAAAAATAGACTTTTATAGAAAAACATACATTTTTAAAGAAAATATTATTACAATAACAGTTGTTTGAAGAAAAAGATATTCTCAGCAAAGCATCTTTGTTTAAAAAACTTAAGACATTTTCAGTTTTCTAAAATAAAAACAATAATTTTTTCATTAAAATTTGACTAAATTAACTTTCTCACTATAACTGAACATTAAAAAGTACCTTAAAATTCCAACTTTTTGGCATAAAATGACCCACAGAAGTTGATATGCCTTTAAAGGTAACTCAAACTCAAACTTCAGGGGATTTTTTTGCCAATTTGTTCCTCTCTGTGTAGGTGTAGTTGTCCGTGGTTTGTTTGCAGAAATTATTTTAGCTAGCAGTATAGCCCAGCGTTGCTCGGTAGTATTGAAAGCTTTAAATCTAATCCATGGTCCTGGAGCTCAGACTCTTTGGACGTTGGCACGAAAGACTAAACAGGAATAGTTGTTTCCAGTTAAAGCGAAACTGTAGACTGAAAGAAAAATGAATGGATGTAAGTCAAATTTTGATTTCCTGGTATCGATATCAAATAAGTTTGTTCGTCGTAAACTAAATTTTGAAGACTAAATAAGTCTTCTGAGTAAAGGGTACCATGGCTGAGACTAAGAACTACAATTATATCTACTCAGAGCCAAACCCGAATCAAAAACTAAAATAAAAGGCTGAAAAAAATGCCGACATACAGGCAGATAAAGAGACACACACACAAACATCGAGCCTTTTATATATATATATATATATATATATATATATATATATATATATATATATTATCGATTTTCTGCACTTTTGTAAGAACAGCAACCTTGAAACTTCTAAATATCGTTTCTTATGTTTTTGTCTATGAGTGTATCAGATTTGATTAAAATCGGACCTCCTTCTGTAACCCGATTTTTTTTTTTATTATCGATTTTTGATATTTATCGGGGGTACCTTGACACAAAACCTAGCTAAGAACACTCGCAGACGCTTATAGTACGACTGTGTAAATTTTCAAGTAAAATTGCTTCAGCCGTTTCGGAGTCTATAGATAACGGACACACACACAGACACACACACACACACAGAGACAAAGTTCCATTTATAAATAAGTTTGGATTAATTATATAATTATATTAGTTATATAAAGACGCTGCCCCATCCTTTATTTCCCATTCGGACCGCCTGAAGATCGCATATGCCTGAAAATCGGATCACAACTAGAACGTTCCTTTCATAGGATTTAACGTTGGTAAGAGTATACTGATTGCTCTAGGAAACGCTGAGTAGAGAAGTTTGTGTTAAAACCTTTTATTTCTTTCTTTTTTATATTGTCGGCTTTATTCTAGACTGTGTCTAGACAACAAATTAACTTTTGGCAAGATGTCCGTTGGTTCTATAACTTTTTGTTTTTCTTTTATATATATATATATATATATATATATGTGTGTGTGTGTGTGTGTGTGTGTGGGTGTGCGTGCGTGTGTGTGTGTGTATGTGTATTTGTTTTTTAATTAAAAATACATTGCCACAAGGAAATTTCTTTGTTTCGAGGTTTCTACCTCCACATCAGGCAATGTTAGATCATTGTTGTGAAAATGATTTTATTTAAATATAAAAAAAAAAAACTACGGTGAAGTAGTGGATATAGTAGTTGGTTATACATGTTTTAGTATCAACTAGTGGTCATGAGTTCGATCCTTGGACTTGGTAGTGAGGAACCAATTTCCAACATGAAAGAACAATAATTGATTTCACAGGATATTTCGCAATAATCAATGAGATGATCCACATCAGCCAATCTATGGACACCTGATGATGACCAGAGGGTACTTGGTTGATGCGTTGTGTCTATTATAACACCTATAACCAAAATGAGAACAAAGTTTCGAAATAATTCAAACATTAAGAAACAATACGTTTGCTATTCATAGATATGAGAAGACATGAAAATGGATGTGTGTTCAATTTAACTAATGAGAATAAAGATTCAATTTAAATTTTAATTTTTTTTTATATTTTTCGGAAATATATGATTTCTTCTTTCAATCTTAACAGTCAAAGTGTCAACTTAGTTTTTAAAACCCCTGTCTAAACTCTATTTTCATTGATGTATCCATTATTGTTTCAATATTTTTCTTCCTGCTTTCTCCATATCCAAACATTTTCTAAAACAAAAAAGAATAAAGAAAAGAGATGAAGGAAGAACGAAATAATAATATACATATATTAGATCTAACTTAAAGGGACATAAGAGTAAAATATACTATTTTTATTTCGATTCAGAATGCATTTTATTCTAATTTTTCAAAACTTTTAATTTATAAATAACATTTTAATAACCATTTATTTATTAAATATTTTTTAAAAATTCATTTTATTATTTTTAATAAAACTATTTTTATAAATCTATTTTATTATTATTAAAATCTAATGAAATTCATAATATAATACAAATTTTTACGTATCTATTTAATTACTACCAAACAATTAAATATCAGTTTAATTATTTTAATATTTAATTTATTATTATTATTATTATTATATACTAATGCAATTCTTAATGTCATAATACACATTTTTACGTATCTAATTATTACAAAACAATGAAATATCAGTTTAATTATTTTAATATTTAATTTATTATTATTATGTCATTTTTCATCATATTTCGATTTCTGCTTTGGTCTCACTACCAACCAAGTCTGCGGGGAGACCTAAGACAGGTAGTGGCGTGTTGTTATGGCTCCATTTCAAGTCTTTCTATCTTCCCTATCATCTCCAGCATTACATAGATAAAGTTTTCCTTAGTGTGTGGGCTGTACTTAATAAGACAATTTTTTGTATATCTCTTAAGCTGGGGTTTCCAGGGATTCTTTCAATGTGTTGTTTTATTCCATTTTTTATCATTCCAAGTGCACCTACTATCACTGCCACAACTCTTGTTTTCAATTTCCACATTTTTTCTATTTCAATTTCCAGGTCTTTATATTTTGAGAGTTTTTCAAATTCCTTGATTGCTATGTTACAATCCGCTGGACAAGCCATATCAATTAATAGACAAGTTTTCTCCTTCTGGTTTTTAACAATAATGTCTGGCCTGTTTGCTTCAATTTTTCTGTCTGTGTAGATGGTGTAATCCCATAGAATGGTTACATCTTCTATTTCTGTAACCGGTGCTGGGTGATGTTCATACTAGTGTTTGCCTACAGCTTTTCCATAATGTTTGCATATTGCCCAATGTAAATATTGCCCAACTCTATCGTGGCGATTTTTATATTCATTTGGGGCAAGCACAGAACAGCCTGAGATTAGGTGGTCTATTGTTTCTTGGTGTTTATCACAAAACCTGCATTTTGGATCCATATTATTATGCATAATATTTGCCTGAAAGTTTCTCGTGAAAAGACTTTGGTCTTGTGCTGCAAGAATAAAGCCTTCAGTTTCAGACTTTAATCCAGATGCACGTAACCATCGATGAGTATTAACTTTGTCAACATTGGATTTATTGGCACGTACTGGATATTGGCCATGCAGAGGTTTGTCTTGCCAGCGCTGTTTCATCTGTTCAAGAGCTTTATCTTTGGCTTTCATTTTCATATTCTTTGCCGCAATAGCCGGCTCTTGGCTTCCGTTCTGCTTTTCTACACAATCTACTAACTGTAAATTTTGTTTGAATTTACTGCCTTCTTTTATTATTGAATATTTTTTCTTTCTTTCTTCATGTTGCCTTACTAATTGTATCATCCAATCCTTTGTTGTTTCTATGTATGTTAGTAAGCCAATAGTTGTTGTCTTGTATGACAATTCCAGCTGAATAAGACCCCTTCCACCTTCTTTACGGGGCATGTATAGACGGTCTACATCAGCCTTTGGATGATGCATCTTATGCTTAGAAAGAAGCTTTCTTGTTTTAGCATCCATTCGCCTGATGTCGTTTAGAGTCCAGTTTAAGATGTTAAAGCTATATTGGACAACTGGGATTGCAAGGCTATTAATGGCCATAACTCTGTTCTGTGAATTTAATTCAGTTTTTAATATCATTCGTAGCCTTCTATAGTACTCTTTACGCACTATTTCTTTCATTTTTTTATGGTGAATGTTTACGCTCTCATTTACACCTAGGTATTTATAAGCTTCTTCTGGTTTCAATTCTTTTATTGTTACAGCAGGGTCTAGGCTAATTGAGGATGTTTCTTGTATTGATCCACGTAAAACTGTAGCTTTAGCACATTTATTCAAATTAAATTTCATTCCAATGTCTTCGCTGAAGCATTTTACAGTTTGCAGAAGACCTTCCAGTTCATTATCATTCTTAGCATATAACTTCAAGTCATCCATGTAAAATAGATGGCTTATTTTCTTTTGTCCTATTTTATAACCACATTCTGTCTTATTAAGTTGACTGGTTAATGCTATTAATGATATGCAGAATAGTAAGGGAGATAAAGAATCACCTTGAAATATACCTCTTTTGAATGTTTATTTCATCAGACTTATAGGTTCCATTTATATGATTGAGGTAAAGGGTTGTTTTCCATATAGACATGCACTGTTTGATGAAATTGATGATGACGGGCGATATCTTGTATATATTTAAAGTCTTTAAAATCCAGTCATGTGGCACACTATCGAATGCCTTTCGATAGTCTATCCAGGCTGTACTAAGATTTTTCTTTGTACTGTAGCAGTTTTCCAGGATCATTTTGTTAATCAGCAATTGGTCTTTACAACCATAACAGCCACGTTTGCACCCTTTTTGTTCAAGCGGTATCATGTCATTTCTTTCTAAGAATAAATATGTCTGTTTTGTTAAAATAGATGTTAATAGTTTATATGTTGTCGGAAGACATGTAATTGGTCTGTAGTTTTTCGGGTTGTTTGTGTCACCATTCTTGGGTAGAAGAAATGTAATTCCTTTGGTCATCCATGCAGGAATTTTAGTGGGATCGTCAACCATTTCTTGAAGTTCTTTGGCTAGTTTTTTTATGTGCTGCATTTAAATAATATAGCCAAAAGTTAGGAATTTTATCTATACCTGGGAATTTTCAATTGTGTGCTTTTTTTAGTGCATATTTAACATCGTCTTCTGTAATTACAGACCATGTCTGTTCGGGTTTATTTTTCATTCGTTCTATCTCTTGCGTAATCCAATGTACTTCCTTGCTAAGTTCTTTAGGGCAAGCCCATATCTTTTCCCAGAACTGTGTGACTTCTTCCATTCTGGGGGGTACTGTCACTTCAATTCTTTTTTTACCTATTTCCCTGTAAAATCTTTTGGTATCAGTCTGAAAAATCTTGTTTTCTCTGTAAAATCTTGCTCTTTTTTCATAGCGTCTTATTCTTTGAGCCTTCAGTTGGATTTTTTGTTTTATTTTTTCTTTATTTGATAAGACGTCATTTTCATTCCTGATGTTATATTTTCTTTCGGCTCTTCTGCTTTTCTTAGTTCTTACATTTATTCCTCTACTCAGTTCATCCAGTACTGACAGTTCACTTCTAAGTTGTTCGATTTCTTTTTCTATTTTTCTTTTCCAAGGTGGATCTTCACGTCTACGAGACTGCCTTGTTTTTATTTTGATATTTAATTTTTTTGTTGCTGCTGTTGCTGATGCATATATTATTTCGTTAAGATTTGTATGCGGGTTTTCATCCAGTATTGATTTCAGTGCTGCATTGTAGAGTT
This sequence comes from Ascarosepion bandense, assembly GCA_037127315.1. Lineage (NCBI taxonomy): Eukaryota > Metazoa > Mollusca > Cephalopoda > Sepiida > Sepiidae > Ascarosepion > Ascarosepion bandense. The sequence goes on from JBBBDQ010001352.1 coordinate 454,303, forward strand.
TAATAGTACGGAGGTTATGTTTTGTTGGTTGTAATTTTGGGAGCCGTTCACGTTCCTCCATTGTAATATTTTGTATTTGACTTAGATGTTTTTTTTATTTCTATCTTGGCTTCCTGTATATTGTTCTTATTTTCCATCAAATAATTATCTTCGATGTGCTCTGAACTCGTTTTATTTTTGTCTTTTAACTGACTCAGATCACACCTTTCCAGCACTTTTAAACTTACAGCATTTATCTTCGCAGTGATTTGCGTGTTTCACGGTTTCTACATTATGACCTGTGGCTTGTTTGATGTTATTACTTTTTATTTCTGATTCCGGTTTCTTTTCATGTGTTGTTGATTCGTCTCTTCTTGTTACAATTCTTTTAATTTCATTGATTTCAGCCTCTGACAGTCGGTTATTACGAATAATGTACCTACGTACATTGGCTAATTTATTTTCGTCAATATACTTTCTATTTGCTTGACCAACTTTTTCACGCCAAATGTCATATGTTTGGCGAGTCACGTTTTTTTTAAGTTTGAGTAACGCTTCATGAAATGCAGTCATAACGACTTATTATTATTATTATTATTATTATTATTATTATTATTATTATATTCTAATGCAATTCTTAATATCATAATACAAATTTTTACGTATCTATTTAATTATTACAAAACAATGAAATATCAGTTTAATTATTTTAATATTTATTTTATTATTATTTTTCTGAAACAAATTCTTGCAAATATGCAAGTTAGTTTTTTCTAACTATATTCTAAGGCGAACATTTTGCAATGTTAACATATGACCTGTATTTCATTACGTTTATTTAATAGATTTTTATTCTCAAGATATATATGACATAGAGATTGAATTATGTGGCCTTGTTAAAAAAGAAATATAAAACTTTTCATTAAATTCTTTCAGTCTAACTTGATCATTTGAATGATTATCGACAAAGAGGATGGTAATTATAAAAAATCAATAACATAGTTTTAATATCTTGTTTAGTATTTTTGTATTTCTTTAACCGCAAATTATACATTGTTCAGCACAGGTCTTTTTTTATGTCTAAATGCGCGTAGTCTAATATTTTGGTTTCAAGATCTGGACTTCTGGAATAATTCACTTGGTGTATATATATATATATATATATATATATATATATATATATATATATATATATATATTGTCATCCGCAGACAGATCTGTTTCGCCGTATCACAGCTCATCAGTATGGTTAGACATCCGATTGCTTTTTACCCAGGTTTGAAACCCGACCGAATCGGCGTCAGTCGGCGATTCTACCTCTGAGCTATGGACGCTCGGTAGAACAAGGGAGACTTTTTAGCGTGTATATTATCATTATACATGCCCAATAGCTGAGAGTGTTCTAATTCATTGCTGAATGAACAAGGCGTATATGCCAGAGTAGCTACTGTTTTTTAAAGTCTACTATTCTTCCAGAGTGCTCAATCAGCATGTGAGAGCGTAAATAGTCATCCGCAGTCTGATCTGTTTCGCTGTATCACAGCTCATCAGTACGGTTAGACTCCGATTTCTTTTTAACCCAGGATTAAAACCCGACCGAATCGACGTCAGTCGGCGATTCTACCTCTGAGCTACGAGCGCTCGGTAGAAGGAGGCAGACCTTTTAGCGTTATCATTATACACGCCCAATAGCCAGAGTGCTCTAATTCATTACTGAATGAGCGATGAGTAGATGCTAGAGTAGCTACTGTTTTTCAAAGTCTACCATTTTTCCAGGCTGTCTTCTTTATTTCTTGAAGACGTCATCAATCGATTCTGAACTCCGGGTGATTGAGTCATTTTGCATTCTCCTGCTAATGTCTACCACTGACATTAAACGGAAAGATTATATTGCATTAATTGCTAGATCTGCTTCTAGAAAAAGTCGTTCACTGTGTCGGGCTAGACACATTTTCTTGCTAGAATCTATCATTTGACTGAATATTGCGGCAACATTACGTCTGGTTCTATGTATTTAGATTTTCTTGATAAAATCCAAAGATCATTCTTAAATATTTGTTTATACATATAGAAATAAGGTCGTACTATTCACATTGACGTTTCGGCAGTTGGGCGCTTCGGCCGTTGTCTCTTCTTCAGGAGCAAGGAATTTCGAACTGAACCCTTTATTAAGATCACTGGGATATATCATTCTTATTCCTTTTTCGATGCCACATTTGGTAGCCATGTAGTTATCACCCTTTAACTTAACTCTTTAAGTTAATTATTTATCACTGTTGTAGCCTGGTATTGAAACACAATCCTTTTGATCAAGTCACTGGAACTAACCAGCGTCTCTATCTACTGAGGAATGGGGAATAAAGTAATTTAAGTTAATGGGAGATAACTACATGTTACCGGAAGTGGCATCACACACGGAATGAGAATGATATATCCCAGTGATCGTAACAAGAAGTTATGTTTGAAATTCCTATCATCTGAAGAAGGCCGCAGCGTCCAACGGCCGAAACATTGTAAACATTGAATAAAGATGAGAACAATAGTCCGGACAACGTAAATAGTGTAGCAGCTTTCATTGATATCTCTCCTACATTGTAATGTTAATTTCTTTACGAATGAGTTTTCGGGTTAAAACGTGACCAAACATGGATTTTTTTAAAGAATTATTTATTTCACCCCAAGCAAGAAAGAACCGCTGTAGGGGTATTGACGGTGCCTGCCAAATTGGTCTTGTGCCAAACACAAAAATTAAAATATCAAAATGTTGAATTTGTTATTAAATAGCTAAACTCATTTATAAATAGTGTGTGTGTGTTTGTGTGTGTGTACCCGTGACCTATAGACTCCGAAATGGCTGAACCGATTTTCTTGAAAATTTACACAATTGTACTATAAGCATCTGCGAGTGTTCTTAGCTAGGTTTTGTGTCTAATATTACTCCACTCAAACCCCGCTCTGCTATCCACCTGCTCAAGCTCTTCAAATATGTTATCCGCTGCTTTTATCTGTCTCTATTTCCCTCTATCTGACCTGTGAGTATCATATTCTCCAAGTCTTGTTTCTTCATTACATGTTCCAAGAACTTCAGCTGTCTCTTCCTCTTAAGTTCCTCTTTCTTTTCCATCCTTTATAAAATCTAATAATTACTCACATGCCCGGTCAATGATATTCGCAGTATCCTTCTGTAGAACCACATTACAGTTGCTTCCTTTTTCATGAATAACATTCTTTAATATTGGATTTCGATCTCCAAGTCGGCCTCGCTCAAACCTTTGTATAGATGAGAAGCACGAGAGACGCCACCCTCTTCGCGCTGAACTTTTGTCTTCAAAGCAGGAAAATAGGATGCTGCATCACTTCAGATTGTCTTTGAGTTTCTCTTTGAAACAAATGAATGGCATTTCGACTGACCAGCTTACTAGAAATTGGTAAAAGGAAGCTGTTTTCGAAGTCTGCTATCTAAACTTATTTATAAATGGAACGTGTGTGTGTGTGTGTGTCTGTGTATCTGTGTGTGTGTATCCGTTACCAATAGACTCTGAAATGGCTGAACCGATTTTCTTGAAAATTTACACAGTTGTACTATAAGCGTCTGCGAGTGTTCTTAGCTAGGTTTTGTGTCGAGTTACCCCCAATAAATATCGAAAATCGATAATCGAAAAAGTCAGGTTATACAAGGAGTGGTCCGATTTTAATCAAATTTGAGACACTCATAGACAAAGACATAAGAAACGATATTCAGAAGTTTCAAAGTTACACTTCTTACAATAGTGAAGAAAATTTGATATCGGTACCAGGAAATCAAAATTTGACTTACATCCATTCATTTTTCTTTCAGTCTACGGTTTCGTTTAAATGGAAACAACTATTGCTTTTTAGTCTTTCATGCCAACGTCCAAAGAGTCTGAGCTCCAGGACGATGGATTAGTTTTACAGCTTTCATTACACCTGAGCAACGCCGGGCTATACTGCTAGTGTAGAGATAAGTATTTCGTTTGTACATTAAAGTAAAAATTTTCATTAACAGAATAACAAAATTGTAAGGAGAATAATAAAATGTTCATAGAGAAAATACATGTAGTTAATTGTCCAAAGAGAAATGTAAGTATTTAAATGTCCCACAGAAATTCAGAGTTGATAGTAGCAGAATGTGTGTATGCAAAAAGATTAAAAAGGTTGCCGATAAAAGTCTGTGTTATTTACATTTTAATGACCGGAGAAAAAGTGTAAAGGAAAGTGAATTAATAAAGGAGATTTTACTTATCGAAGTCAGTTGAAGTACTTTGCTGTTGTTGTTTTTTTTTAGGGTGTGTGAAAGAAGAGAGTGCTGGACTGCTGGAATGGTATGTGATATCAGTTCTTCAATACGGCAGTGAATGCTGGACAATATCATCGAATACGAAGGAAAAACTTGAAGCAGCTGAAATGTGGTTCTACAGAAGCATAATGGATATAAAGTGGGGGATCAGTTTCATATTACAATCAATATATAAACTTACCCCTCACTTTGTGGTCACAGCAGTTTCTATACACATATGTTCCAAAAGTATTCCAGGATCTGAGAAGAGTATTAAGAAACAGGACAAATTCACTAGAAACAAAGAGGAGAGTACATGGATTGCTATGTGATGTCAGTTCTTCAATACGGCAGTGAATACTGGACAATATAATCGAAAATGAGGACAAAACTGGAAGCAGCAAAAATGTGGTTCTACAGAAGGATGCTGAGGATATCGTGGACCGAGCATGCAAGCAATGAGGAGGTGTTGGAAAGAATGGCAACGAAAAGGAAATTAATACTGAGCATCAGTAAGAGACAACTGAAGTTCCTGGGACATGCAATAAGTAAGGAGAGCCTGGAGAACCTGATACTGACTGGCCAGATAGAAGGCAAGGGAAACAGAGGAAGGCAGCGGATAACATATTTGCAGGACCTGATCAGGTGGATGACGGAACGGGGGTTGCCAGGAGTAACATGAGCAAGCATACTGGGAGCCACAAGGGATAGGGAGACGTGGAGAACCATGATCGCCTACGTCCTGAAAGGACAAGGCACATAGAAGAAGAAGAAGAAGAAGAAGAAGAAGAAGAAGAAGAAGAAGAAGGGTGAAGACGTAAAAAGGAAGATTGGAAGGAGAGGTAGAACGACATTGTGACGCGCCCTTACGTAATGGTCGCGTTCTTGAAATAAATACCATTGAACGTATAAAAAATATAAAGGGATTGGATTGATTACGCGGTTTATTGGCTCCTATTTTAATTGCGAATTCTTCCGCTATGTCTATTCAATTGGCCTTGTGTCAAACACATCCGAAGTCCCCACAATTTAAAATATCAGAAGGTTGGGTGTTGAAATGTAGAAGGATAAAAAAATTGTACATTAAAGTAAATTTTTATTAACAGAATGACAAAATTCTAAGAAGCAAACTCAAATCTTTATAGAGAAAATACATGTAGCTAAAATTGTTAAAAAAGAAATATAATTATTTTAAATATTCCAGAGGAATTAAGGGTTCATGGTTGATAGTAGCAGAATAATGTGTATGTAAAAAGATTAAAAGGTGGCTAATAAAAGTTTGTGTTATTTTCCTTTTTATGGCTGGAGAAAAAGTGAAAAAGAAAGTCAAGGTAATGAAGGTGATTGTACTTCTCGGAGACCGTTGAACTATCGTGTTGTTGTTGTTGTTGTATTTTTAATTATTTTTTTATTTGAAAATAAAGAAAGGAATATTGGAAGAAGAAGTAAAATGAATGTATGTCGGCGCGAAGACGTGACTGTGTCAGCTTAAATTATCTTCCTTACATTGTGAGGAGATTCTGTCAGACACCGTTCCTATTCTAGACGTGGTTTAAGTAGTGAATATTGTCACGTGATAGGCTTCGAACGGTCTTTTTATTTTCTAGGTGTGAAAAAAATTGATTGGAGTTATATATCAATTTGCTATTTCCTACCCAGTCAGAATCTAGGATCCTATTTTTCACACTGACTTGTGAAATTTGACTTGGTCTGGGTTTTTCCAGAATGTTTTTAGTCGTTTGGATCCGATTTGGGGCTGTCCAATTTTAATTTGTGTGTTTTAGCTGTTGAATGATATATTTGTATCCTATACCGCCACCGGTGCGCAGGGGCTTATTGTTAGGAAAAAAAAAAACAAGGTACAGAAGATGTGGAAGAAAAGATGTGGTTTCACAGGAAAATGGTGTGACCTAGTTGCTAATCTTGTGTCTCGAGTAAATTCATATATAAGGGCCACCAGTAAACAAAGTTCATCAGAGCAGAAGCCGTGAACGTATTTGTAGAAGAGACACAGGGAAGCCATATTGCGCCGGTGTGAATGTGACTGTATCTGAGCTGCCAAGTCGGGATTTTTTTCTTGTTTCCTATTTATTTCCTTGTGTATTTCTTTCGTTATTTCTTTTTTTTTTTTCATTTTTTTTTTTTCATTTTTCTTTTTTCTATCTTTGTATATTTATTTATGTATCATTTCCCTCCTTCTTTCTTTCGTTCCATAGCTTCAGCTATCGTACCATCTTTCTTTCATTTATCCTTTTTCCTCACTTAGTTTCCCTTTCCTATTTTGCTCTTTCTTTACCCATTCTTTCCTGCTCTCTCTCTCTTTCTTCATATATGTTATTTTTCTTCTTCCTATCTTTTTAGCAATTCAATTCAGTATTTTCTTTGTTTTGTTTGTTTTTTCAACGTTGTGGCATCAATAAGCCATAATTCACTAGAATATGCAACGATAGGCAATCAGGCAAAATCTCCGAGCGTGATATCAAAATTTGAATATTTTCATTTTCAAGCAAACCTTCGCATAAACCAATTAAAACATGCATTAATTTCTGTTTTGTTCCACTAGTTGTCATGGTACAAATGGCGGACGGAAGTAACGCAAAAAAATAAATCCAAAATTAATAAAAATCTAGTCCACACCCCACAAAAATTATTCTGGATTATGCAAAACTTCTAGAGAAGGATAATATATCAATATCATAGTAAGTTCATGTATTTAAATACCCACAGAAGAAATAGTTGTTAAAATGTAATGTTCGAATATAGAAAATGAATTAGGATCTATTTATCAAAACATATATTTCTATATAAGTCTCTTCGTATACATCTATCTAGGCGGGTTATTATCTATCTATCTGTATGTGAGTTGAATGATTTAAGACGGATCACACACATCTTTTGAAGTCTATTCATATATGTAAATTATTTTCAGATAGAGTGTATCTGTAGAGAAACAATATGAATGAAAACACAAAATGAAAAAGTATTTTTTGCCGACCAGTTCATAGTGTGAGGAATTTTATCAAGGAAAATGTAAAGATTTGTTTTGTTACACGTGTTTATATACACGAAAAGTCTGTTATCAAGGGGTTTAAATTCGAGAACATACATGAATAGACATGTGATTCAAAGTCAAAATATGTAACGGTATGGTAAGACAAAAGTGAGCAAATATTATTCAAGAAATATGCTTATATATATATATATATATATATATATATATAAATCCAGTGTAGGAGGACACAAGGTTTAACGACTTTGAATTCACTGGCATTTATATGAAATTAAAGGTTTATATATATATATAGTATTAAAAATAAGCAGACACAATGTTTTCAATTTATTTAATCTGACACGACTAAAACAAAATTTGCTGCACACACACACCCACACACACAAACACACACATACATACACACCCACACACACCCACACCTACAAACACACACACACACACACACACACACACACACACATATATATATATATATATATATATATATATATATATATTGTGTATCGAGGCAGCAAATAATTTTCTAAACATACTGTTAAATATAAGAGACAATGAATGTCTATTATGTTTAATCATGAGCCGTTCTAAACGTCGTATTTTGGCTTTAATTTCAGTTGAAAATAAGGACAAAAATTCTCCAACATTTGGATAATTTTTTAATAATTTGGTTCTAATCTTTCGGCTCATATGAGCCATCTTCAGAGAGGTTATTAAAACGGTAACACTAGCGGAGTTTTATGTCAACACAAAATAAAATCGTCGGTGACGGTTGATGTTAATGTGTTAACATGTATATATATATATATATATATATATATATATATATATATTTCACTCAAGCAAGTGAGTACTGGCACTGATGCGCCGATGGTTACAATGAGACGAAAGAGAAGAAAGCATTACAGCTGATATTGTAGAAAGTGTAAGAGGAAAGAGAGAATCCCGGAAATAGAAGATGTCAATGGACGCTTCATTTAATCTGTCTGGAGATTGTAGCTATCATGGAAGTAGCCATGAGGAAGGGAGTTCCACACGCGGAAAGTGCGAGTAAAGAAACTGAAGGTGGTAGAATTATAGCTTAGACTGGCCTATTTTGACAGAAAAAAGGTGGGACATAGTTGCCAATCTAGATGCCAACTTAGCTGCACGGGTAAACACATGGAGGCGAGGTCTCAGGAAATGAAGCTTGTCAGAGACGAATCTGTGAAATTACTTGTAGAAAAGACAGAGGAAAGCCACATTTTGTCATTGAGAAAGAGACTGAAGTTGATCCGTTAAATTGGGACCAAACTGCAACTGCAGATCCTCTTCTGGATTTTTCAAGAACCCCGAGATGAACTGCAGGAGCACTTGACCAGATATGGCAACAGTACTTAATGCAGGAACGAGTGGTAGATTTATAAATGTGTATGATAGTTTCTGAGGAGAAAAACTTCCTAGCTCGGCACGGTGACCCAACATTCTTAGTAGTGGATGTAGCTATTGATCCGATGTATTCATTCCACTTGAGATCGATTAAGAGGTTGAGACAGAGGAGATGCAATGTATTGCTTTCTGGAAGACTTGTATGATCTATAGTAACGAAAGATAGGAGTTGTTCGCTATGGTGGTTAAATGAGAGAAGGTTCGTTTTGGAAGTGTTAAAATTTATGAACCGTTTCTTACCAAAATCGATTACAGATTGAATATCCTTCCCATAAGCAGAAGCAATATCTCTCTTGTCAGCCCTAACAGATTTCATATTGAGACGGCAGTACATGCATAGATGCCAATTTGGAAACCCATTTGATCAGGAAGGCCATTGATAAATACAGGAAAAGCGTAGGATCTAGGAGAGAGCCTTGAGGTACACCCCCTTTCACGTGAAAGGATTTGGATGTATTCCTATTTAAAATTAGAGAGAATATTTTACACTATTCGACGACATAATTATGACAAAAATAAAATAATAAGGCACTGTTTAAGAGCAAACAAGCGGCAAGAGTTTTCATAATTAGTAGTAAAGTTTAATAACTGGTACTAGAGAGAATTAACTGAGCTAATGCTGCCTCACTATTGTCTTTCAAATGATCTGAGCCGATTCTGTCTTTCTATTGTCTCTTTCCATGAGCTTGACAGAAGGAATATATATATATATATATATATATATATATATATATATATATATACTAGGCTATTATTATTAGTACACCCCTGTTTTTTAAATATTTTTAGTATTTATTGCCATGTGGATAATTTAATGGGAAATAGAATGGTTCTTTTTTAATACTCCACAATAACATGTCCATCAAATGAACTGTTCTGGTGTCTAGTTTTTGTGCTCTCTTCCCCATGCTAGTCTCTTCTTATTATTGGCTGGCCGAAGCAAAGAAGAACAAAAGAACCATTATATTTTTATTTAGGATCATCTAGTTGGCAATAAATACTAAAAATAGTATGAAATACATCATGTTTTAAAAACTGGGGTGGCCTAATAATTATGGCCGGTAGTATATATATATATATATTGTCATCCGCAGACAGATCTGTTTCGCCGTATCACAGCTCATCAGTATGGTTAGACTTCGATTGCCTTTTTACCCAGGATTGAAACCCGACCGAAATGGCGTCAGTCGGCGACTCTACCCCTGGACTATTGGCGTTCGGTGGAAATAGGCAGACTTTTTAGTGTATATCATTATACGCGCCCAATAGCTAGAGCGCTCTAATTCATTTCACTGAATGAGCGATGCGTACACGCCAGAGTAGCTACTGTTTATATTTATATATATATATATATATATATATATATAGAGAGAGAGAGAGAGAGAGACTCTCACGTACAATTCTTATTAATTTTTTTATTATTATTGTTTTTGTTATTATTACTATTATCGTTTTTTTCTTGAACTAACCAAACCACCCCCATCCCCAACAAATTCAGAAATACTAAAACCACACACACAGAACCACAAACACACCCACCCACACAAACCCACTAACATAAGAAACCTTACATACACACACAAAAAGCCACTGACACACACAAAACCGCATACACACAAATACACAAAATCATGCACTCTTACAAAACAACGCACACACAAAACCACATACACACAACCACACTCGCACACAAACACACCCACACGGAAAAACAAGTACACAGAAAATCAAACACACAAAAAACACACACAAAACCACGGACACAAACATACACAAACAATCAAACACACACAGCCACAGACACCAGCACACGCATTTTACATTGAAAGATTTGGCATTGAAACTGTTGTCGAATAATACTAATACACAAATATTAACTACCTTGTTCTCTTGAAGCACTTAATACCTTTTTGTCATTAGCAACGTTCACTGAACTATGGAAGTACTACTTTTGATTATAAATTATCATGATCTTCAATTTTAGCACCAAAAACTTTAATCAACGACTCACAATTTACCTCAAATCTCATATTTCCAATACGCAAAATACTGAACTTAAATTGATCTGATTATTTTTCTTATTATCATTAATTTCAATAAAATCATTTATATTGACAAATCAGTCAAAACAAATTATTTTTCTTATTAAAAATTATTTAACAAATAATATATAATTCTCTGAAAGCTTTTTTGACAATAATTAGCCGATTTGAAATTTAAATTAATCGAAACAATATCAAATGTTACCACCTTTTAATTTTAAAATTCCAAAAAAGCATTTTCGAACAGTGGCGCGTGTATTGCCTGAGATGTTGACACATTTATCGACATCCAGATGTTTGGCAAATTGATTTAAGGAGGATATAATTGTATGAATATTACGTGACGAATATAGTATAAACATGTTCTTTTTTATATATTTTTGACACCCTATTAATTTTAAATAATAATTATCTTAAGCATGGTTATTGAATTTATTAAAGGTATTATAGCGAAGAGAACAGCGACTTACCTCGTCAAACCAAGCGACAGCGCGTCGCGTTAATACTACGACGTAAAATGCGGCGAAAAAGAAAAACAAGTCCGCCGAAGGAGTCGCTATGGGAGTGTATGCAAATCTTTGGTGTCCTCTCTGTGTAGTCGGCCAATGGAAAAAAATTGATCGGCCGATAAAAGCAGTCGTTCTCGAAGCGAAGAGGAGGTTTAACTGGTTAGGTGGATAGCAGTTGGCGAGATTGGACCGGCGAGTTGAATTGTCAGCATTTTTCTTTTTCTGGCCCGAAATTCGAGCAATTTGCGAGAGAATTTTTCCCACAGGTATTTTGCAGAGAAAAAAATTTAAGGAAATTGGAGAATAATTCCAATACATTTTAAAAAATACTATAGTTCTATTTAGTATATTGTTATCTACCATTACAAAAATCGGGGGCTGGTGGATTGTAGTGAGCTTTTCCATTTATAGTTAGTAAGAGTTTTAATTTTATGACATTAACACTCGCCTGCTACAAAATAATAGGGAGATTTTAGCAGATTTAATAGTATATGAATTATTCTAAATTAAAATGTTTGAAAATGATAATTCTTGAAAAAAAGAATTATTATGCTATTCGTAAAAAATCAATGCCCATGATATATTTTATGCATGAAAGTAATTTAAATCTTTTCTAATTCAATAATGTCTTAGTTTTATTTCATTTCAGTGAGGAATGAATGTAACAACGGGTTCTGTTTGATTAAAAAAAACAAATTCCGTGAGGACTGGCCTTTTAATTAATATTAACATTAAACGCTTTGGAAAATAATTTTTAGAAATTTCATAGAATTAAATAGGTGTAAAGAAAACTATTTTTACCGAGATTTTCTAAATAATATAATTTCTAAAAACATCTGATTCATTTGTGAAGAAATCGTGAGTATTTCATTAAAATCCGACAATTACTTGATTTTAGCAATAATTTCGAATATCTTCTTCTTCTATGTGCCCTGTCCCTTCAGGACGTAGGCGATCATGGATCTCCACGTCTCCCTATCCCTTGTGGCTCTTAGTATGTTTGCTCCTGTTGCTCCTGGCATCCCCCGTTCCGTCATCCACCTGATCAGACTCTGCAGAAATGTTATCCGCTGCCTTCCTCTGTCTCTCCTTCCTTCTATCTGACCAGTCCGTATCAGGTTCTCTCCTTCCTCATTGCATGTCCCAGAAACTTCAGTTGTCTCTTCCTGATGCTCAGCATCAATTTCCTTTTTGTTGCCATTCTTTCTAACACTTCGTCGTTGCTTGTATGCTCAGTCCACGATATCCGTAGCATCCTTCTGTAGAACCACATTTCGGCCGCTTCCAGTTTTGTCCTTATTTTCGATGATATTGTCCAGCATTCACTGCCGTATTGAAGAACTGACATCACGTAGCAGTCTAGCACTCTTTTCTTCGTTTCTATTGAGAGTTTCCTGTGTGTTAGTATTTTGCTCATCTTCTGGAACGCGTCCTTTGCCATGCCAATTCGCGTTCGGATCTCCGTGTCGCACTTTCCATCTCCTGTTAGAACACTTCCTAGGTACTTAAATTCTTGGACTTGTTTTGTTTTTAACGCTTAAAATCCCTATAGTCACCTTCGGAAAATCAAAGTTATTTTAAATTTTTTATTTTATTTCCAACGTGCCACAAATGATGATTAAAAACAACCAAAAACAATGTCCTCTTTTCTCTTAATAATAAAATAAAAATGTTAAAGATGAAAATTTGTTTTAAACAAGTTTGGAGTCTTTCATCATTGTATACACTTTTTTTATTAATATTTCGGACGTACTTATATTTATTAATTGTGTCGCATTTACACATCTTTCTCTTTAGATACATATTTCAGTGTCCACTTTATTTTTGTCAATCATTTCATTCCAAGCAAGGAAACAGTGCCACTAAGACGCAAAGCTTTACTGACTGTTAGAGAACATGAAAAAAATATTCTGTTAGGACAATACTAAACGAATCTAAATTAAGACAAAGGGATAACGATTGATATTGCATTAAGATTGCAAAAGATCAAACTTGACAGGGGAGCAAGAAGCCGGAAGAAAGTTCTACAAGCGAGAATTAGAATAGAAGAAAATATTAGCAAAGAACTTACGGTTAGATATAACCATTTTAGGTTTAAAATGATGAGACCTCAGTGGAATGCGTTTAAATTTGTTACGTCTAGTTAACATTTTTTTCATCAGAATTTCTCCTCAAATAAGGACGTTACAAAACAAAAAAAAAATACAAGGTATGGGGGAGGGTTGTTAATCATGGACACAAAAGATGGCAGTGGCAGTCGACGTTACATTAAAATGTTTAGATATTGTAGCTCTCAGATAAGCAAGCAAACATTGCAGATCTTTCTTGGATTATGTGCAGAACCTCAAGATAAAAGACAGCAACACCAGATATGGCAACAGCACTCAATGCACGAACGAATGGTAGATTTATAAATGCGCAAAGATCTTTTATCACGAGAAAACTTCGTGGCTCAGCACAGTGGCCGAACATCCTTAATTGTGTATGTTATTCGATATATTTCTGGTGATACCGAGCAAAAGCAAGGGACCGAATCTTTACTCTATGACGACCAGAAAGCAAATGACCAAAAGTCGTCGCTGCGCATCCGGGTTCGCGCAGAGGAAAAATAAAATTTAATTAAATATTAAATTTCCATTTCGCGAGCCTACGCGAATTTTATTTATCAGCCAATGTGAAGCCTAGAATCAAATACAATTATGAAATCCCAAACGAGCTGCTGTGATCCAAAAAGTCGAAATAAAAAGCCGATACAGAAAGCACCCAGCAGACAGGCCGACGGTGACAGACGAGAGTAATTAATATCTCCCTTGACCAAGTCAAGTGGCTACTATGCTCGTCCCTTCACCTCTCCTTCCTTCTTCCCTGTCTCAAAACAACTTACTGACCTAAGGAGCGACTATATCAACGACATTCTTCATTTACACGCTCCCCACATTCCTAAGCCTTAAATCTCTTTCAGCTTATTATTTGCCATGAACATTTTAACCTCCGCTGAACCGATACTTCAAGTTATTACGTTAATTGTAAAAACATTCATTGATATGGATATATATATAAATGTTATTTTTATACTCAAATTGCTTTTCTTGGTTTTATAATCATTTTATGACTTATAGTGGGCTATCTACCACAAGGCCAAGTTCCGTTAACCTGCATCAATATACAACTACCCCTCTCTAGAACGGACTCCCACTAACAGAAAAAGAATAGATAAGATATCCCCTATATATTCATTCCACTTGTATTCGGCTAAGAGTGTGAGACCGAGGAGGTGCAGTGTATTGCTTTCGAGAAGCTTAATGTTATACATATTAATGGAACGTAGCAGAGATTGTCTATGGTAGTTTAAAGATAGCAGGTTCGTTTTTGGAATCGTTAAAATTTATGAACCGTTTCCAACCAAAATCGATTACAGATGGGATGTCCTTCCCAAGAGCAGAAGCGATATCCACTTTGTCAGCCCTGGCAGATTTCATAGTCTATGCATAGATTCCAATTTGGAAACCGATTTGATCAGGAAGGCAATTGATAAATATCAGATAAAGAGTAGAATCTAGGATAGAGCCTTGAGGGACAACCTCTTTCACATAAAAGGATTTGGAAGTATTCCGATTTAAAATTATAATAGAGAGAATATTATACACTATTTGACGACATAATTATTACAGAAAATAAGATATTAAAGCTCTGTTAAAGAGTGGATGAGCGGCAAAAGTTTTCATAATTGTTTGTAAATTTTAGTGACAGCCAAACCAGAACTGATTACATTGTAGATCTTTCTGTGGGTTTTGTCGAGAACCTCAAGCTAAATGACAGGAATACCAGATATGGCAATAGTACTCAATGCACGGACGCATAGTAGATATAAAAATGTGACGAAAACTAACGAAGATTAACGAAACTGGTTATAAACAACCGTCAAATTGAAATGATTTATTTGAACAGTATTTTTGATCGATACTCGTCATTAAGTAGATATTCTGTTTTATTTCACGGAAATTAACGAAGATTAACGAAACTGGTTATAAACAACCGACAATTTGAAATGATTTGTTTGAACATTATTTTTGATCGATACTCGTTATTAAGTAGATATTCTGTTTTATTTCACGGAAATTAACGAAGATTAACGAAACTGGTTATAAACAACCGTCAAATTGAAATGATTTATTTGAACAGTATTTTTGGTCGATACTCGTTATTAAGTAGATATTCTGTTTTATTTCACGGAAATTAACGAAGATTAACGAAACTGGTTATAAACAACCGACAATTTGAAATGATTTGTTTGAACATTATTTTTGATCGATACCCGTATTTAAGTAGATATTCTGTTTTATTTCACGGAAATTAACGAAGATTAACGAAACTGGTTATAAACAACCGTCAAATTGAAATGATTTATTTGAACAGTATTTTTGATCGATACTCGTTATTAAGTAGATATTCTGTTTTATTTCACGGAAATTAACGAAGATTAACGAAACTGGTTATAAACAACCGACAATTTGAAATGATTTGTTTGAACATTATTTTTGATCGATACTCGTTATTAAGTAGATATTCTGTTTTATTTCACGGAAATTAACGAAGATTAACGAAACTGGTTATAAACAACCGACAATTTGAAATGATTTGTTTGAACATTATTTTTGATCGATACTCGTTATTAAGTAGATATTCTGTTTTATTTCACGGAAATTAACGAAGATTAACGAAACTGGTTATAAACAACCGACAATTTGAAATGATTTGTTTGAACATTATTTTTGATCGATACTCGTATTTAAGTAGATATTCTGTTTTATTTCACGGAAATTAACGAAGATTAACGAAACTGATTACAAAACAACCGTCAAATTGAAATGATTTATTTGAACAGTATTTTTTAAGTAGATATTCTGTTTTTTAAACAAACGGTATTATATATTTATTTCTACCGGCCTAATTGTTTACGATAATTTTTATTTACGAAAATGTGTGCCATTCGGTACATATATATATATATATATATATATATATATATATATATAGATAGATAGATAGATAGATAGAGAGAGAGAGAGAGAGAGAGAGAGATAGATAGATAGATAGATATGGAGAGGGACAGACAGACAGTAACTAATGTCAACAAAGTAAATTAATTTATAAACAAAATTTCATAAACAACCGACAATTTGAAATGATTTGTTTGAACATTTTTTTGGATCGATACACGTATTTAAGTTCATAATCAAACAGTATTATATATTTATTTCTACCGGCCTGATAATTTACGATGAATTTTTCTTACGAAAATGTGTCATTCGGCATATATATTTATATATATTACGGAAATTAACGACGATTAACGAGACTAGGTTATAAACAACAGACAATTTGAAATGATTTGCTTGAATATTATTTTTGATTGATACTCATATTTAAGTAGATATTCTGTTTATAATCAAACAATAAAACATATTTATTACCACCGGCATGATTATTTACGATGCGTTTTTGTTACGAAAATGTGTATCATTCGGCATATATATATATATATATATATATATATATATATATAGATTAACGAAGATTAACGAAGCTACCGACAATTTGAAATGATTTGTTTGAACATTATTTTTGATCGATACTCGTTATTAAGTAGATATTTTGTTTTATTTCACGGAAATTAACGAAGATTAACGAAACTGGTTATAAACAACCGACAATTTGAAATGATTTGTTTGAACATTATTTTTGATCGATACTCGTATTTAAGTAGATATTCTGTTTATAATCAAACAGTATTATATATTTATTTCTAGCGGCCTAATTATTTACGCTCAAATTTTATTACGAGAAAGTTTGTTATTCGGTGTATATATATATATATATATATATATATATATATATATTACGGATATTAACAAAGATTAACGAAACTGGTTATAAACTACTGACAATTTGAAATGATTTGCTTGAACATTATTTTCTTATCCAATATGATCATTTATTGCTTTGCTACATTAAAACATTAATCTATGTCTTATTAACAAATCTCTGAAGAAATTTAATAAGGTGAAACATGTTAGATAAAATACAATTTTCCTACCTGTTCTTTACTTATTCTATCAAAAGGATGTATAGCAAAAACCAATCGTGACTTTTTATTCAAATTAAAAATGCCGTAAGAGAGAAAAACGGTTTATTCAGGATGCCTGTGTTTGATTTTCATGAAATTAGGCTGTGCACTCAGCGGAGTTTTAAGGTTTAATATAATTCTAAATTAATTAGAGTATTTTGTCTGGTTTAAGTTATATCTTACATACATACAATACTAGAAAAAATATACAATACTTCAGAACAAACATACATATATACAATACTAGTATTACAGTTATCAAAATAACTATCAGTATAGCCCGGCGTTGCTCGGGTGTAATGAAAGCTTGAAAACTAATCCATGGTCCCGGAGCTCAGACTCTTTGGACGTTGGCACGAAAGACTAAAAAGCAATAGTTGTTTCCAGTTAAAGCGAAACCAAAAGAAAGATGAATGGATGTAAGTCAAATTTCGATTTACTTCTATCGACATCAAATAAGTTTCTTTCGTCGTAAACTGAATTTTGAAGGCTAAATAAGTCCTCTGAGTAAATGGTATCATGGTTGAGACTAAGAACTAGAATTATACCTACTTAGAGTTGAAAAACACAGATATGCAGTCAGATAAACAGACACGCACACAAACATCTTGCCTTTTATCTATATCTTATCGATTTTCTGCACTGTTGTAAGAACTGCAACCTTGAAAATTGTGAATATCGTTTGTTATGTCTTTGTCTATGAGTGTATCAAATTTGATTAAAATAGGACCACGCCTTCTATAAGCTGATGTTTTCGATTATTGATTTTCGATATTTATCGGGGGTACCTCAACAAAAAAACTTAGCTAAGAACACTCGGAGAAGCGTATAGTACAACTGTGTATATTTTCAAGAAAATCGGTTCGGCCGTTTCGTAGTCACATACACACACACACACAGACACAGACACACATACACACACAGAGACAAAGTTACATTTATAAAATAAGTTTAGATAAGTAATAATAATTACATGGATAACACCTGTAACAGTTTCATAAGACATTATAATACACACAGTGAGAACAATCGAAGCTAATCACCCAGATCGTAATCAGAAAACTCTCTCATCTTCATGTGTCGTGCCTACCCAGGACTTAGCCTATCATCGTCTTCCACTTGGAAGATCTAGAATTTTTTTTTCTCTTATCTTTTCTGAACACCTCTCCGCCATCCATTTGCTCAAACTTATCAAGTAAGCCTCGCACTGCTTTCCCCTATCTCTTTCTTTTTATCTGACGTGTTTTTTTTTAAATTATCCCTACCCTCCTTCTTCATTACGCGTCCCAGGAACCTCATTTGTCTCTTGCTGATATTATAAATGAGTTTTCTTCTTTTTTGAATCTTTTTCAACACCTCCGTTTACGTTATCCTCAGCATCCTTCTGTAAAACCACATTTCTGCTGCCTTCTTTATCTTTAATGAGATTGTCCATTATTCACTTCGATACAGAAGGAAAGATCTCACATAGCAATCCAGCACTCATTTCTTTGTTTCTAATGAGAAAACAGAATATGCCTTCTTGTTGACATGGTGGTCCCTGCACGTACGTTGGTTGTGCGTTGTGGTGCATTGGTTATCGTCTCGGAACGAGAAATCGGGGAGCTGTATTCGAATTCCAGTTGAATTCCTTGCATTCACTTACGCACATATACCCAGGGAAAGGTATTAATATGTCTCTTCCGTCCAGTTATGGGTTAAATGACAGAACAGACTGGGTTCTATAGCCTTGGCTGGCAACCAATCTACCACAGAATGTAATGGCAACCTACTGCGGGATAATCTTCTACCCAGTCAATTATGTCTCGAAAGAGACATGATCGTCCAAGCGTGTATCACTGAGTCCCTTCACATTATAACAACTGTCAAAATACAAACATCTTAAAATAGGAATTTAAAACATGTTGCAGACAAGGACAGCAATCATTTTATCAATATTTGAAGATCTTGGATTAATTGGCAAAGATCCCCATAGACTCATCGTTGGAATTTCTTATAATCCCTGCATGAAAAAACATAAAAAATAGTACTATAGTGGGTTTTCCGTTCTAGTGAAAGTAGTTGTATGTTGAAAGAGATTAACTGAATTTGGCCGCGTTAAAAGATAGCCCACTATAAGCTATAAAAAGGATTATCTTGGATTAATTGGAAAAGATCCCCATAGACTCATCGTTGGAATTCCTTATAATCCATGCATGAAAAAACATAAAAAATAGTACTATAGTGGGTTTTCCGTTCTAGTGAAAGTAGTTGTATGTTGAAAGAGATTAACTGAATTTGGCCGCGTTAAAAGATAGCCCACTATAAGCTATAAAAAGGATTATCTTGGATTAATTGGAAAAGATTTCCATAGACTCATCGTTGGAATTCCTTATAATCCATGCATGAAAAAACAAAAAATAGTACTATAGTGGGTTTTCCGTTCTAGTGAAAGTAGTTGTATGTTGAAAGAGATTAACTGAATTTGGCCGCGTTAAAAGATAGCCAACTATAAGCTATAAAAAGGATTATTTTGGATTAATTGGAAAAGATTTCCGTAGACTCATCGTTGGAATTCCTTATAATCCATGCATGAAAAAACAAAAAATAGTACTATAGTGGGTTTTCCGTTCTAGTGAAAGTAGTTGTATGTTGAAAGAGATTAACTGAATTTGGCCGCGTTAAAAGATAGCCCACTATAAGCTATAAAAAGGATTATCTTGGATTAATTGGAAAAGATTTCCATAGACTCATCGTTGGAATTCCTTATAATCCATGCATGAAAAAACAAAAAATAGTACTATAGTGGGTTTTCCGTTCTAGTGAAAGTAATTGTATGTTGAAAGAGATTAACTGAATTTGGCCGCGTTAAAAGATAGCCCACTATAAGCTATAAAAAGGATTATCTTGGATTAATTGGAAAAGATTTCCATAGACTCATCGTTGGAATTCCTTATAATCCATGCATGAAAAAACAGAAAAAATAGTACTATAGTGGGTTATACGTTCTAGTGAAAGTAGTTGTATGTTGAAAGAGATTAACTGAATTTGGCCGCGTTAAAAGATAGCCCACTATAAGCTATAAAAAGGATTATCTTGGATTAATTGGAAAAGATTTCCATAGACTCATCGTTGGAATTCCTTATAATCCATGCATGAAAAAACATAAAAAATAGTACTATAGTGGGTTTTCCGTTCTCGTGAAAGTAATTGTATGTTGAAAGAGATTAACTGAATTTGGCCGCGTTAAAAGATAGCCCACTATAAGTTATAAAAGGGTTTATAAAACAAGAAGATCAAATCGAGTATAGAAACAACATTTTATATATACACAGATATCATGTTTTTTTTTTACAAATAAAATAATGTTTTTAGGATGGGTCCAAAGGACATTAAAATGTTTATAGCAGTAAATGCTGAAAGGGACTTTGTGCGTCTGTATGTGGGAGCGTTTGTCAGTTAGAAATGTCTTTAATGTATCCGCTCCTTTGATCGAGTAAGTAGCTCTGGGGACAGCGAAGAAGAAGATGAGAGGTAATGAGGCGACCATAGTGAATCGCTTGACGAGGTCAAGGGATGTGTTAATTACGCTCGTACTTTCTCAAATCTCTGGTGATTGTGTCGGCTTTTTATTTCGTCTTTGTGGGTCCCAGCAGCTCATTTGGCAGTTCATACCCGTATTTAATACTGGGCTTTCCATTGATGATAAATAAAATTCGCGTAGCCTCGCGAACTGGAATTTGGTGTTTCTTTATTATTGGCTTTCTGCCGGAACATATGCGTGGAGCCAGGTGCGCACAGGCCAGTTTTGGTCATTTGCTTTCTGGTCCTGAGAGTGCAAACATCCGGTCCCCAGCTTTGCTGGGTATCAACACAGTACTCAAAACGACAAGACACATTTATTTAATTTTCTTTACGGTGTCTCTACCGGACGTATGCAATAATTGCCGTCCACATCCCTCTTTCAGATATTAACACTTTTTTTGGTATTTCTCCTAAATCCTGATGTGCCAAGCACTTGCTCAAACCCATCAAGTATGTTACGCGCTGCATTTCTTTCTTTCTATCCGTCCTGCGAGTTTCAGATTCTCCAAACCATCCTTCCTCATCACGTGCCCCAGGAACTTCAGCAGTCGCTTCTTCATTTATTTTATTTAAAACAACAGATGAATCTTTTCTGCGGCCATTTTTTACTTTAGATATTCCTTGGGATTATATACCAGAAATCTAATAATAATAATAATAATAATAATAATAATAATAATAATAAGCTCCTTGTCCCAATTTTCAATAGCAAAATGTCATTGGGATAAATTCTCTTCACACGGTCACTTAGCTATTAGTTCTGGTCACATATATTTATTAATATTTAAAAAAAATCATTTCAACCCAAGTAAAGCAGCTTTACTGCCACTGGTGTGCAATGGGTTACACAGGAGAAAAGCGAGGAAAACGAGAGACAGGTTATAGGGGGTGTCAGGAAGTGGGTAAGAGAAGGATGAGAATACTCGTGTGATGAGAATGGAGTAGACAGAGAAAAGAGCATTAGAGAAAAGATGCGTGTCATTGAGATAGGAGATGACTATTTACCTTACATTTAATTCTTGGAAATTATAGCCGTCGGGGAAGCAAGTATACGGAAGGGAATTCCACAGGCGGGAAGTTCGAGAAAAATGCTGTAGAGTAGAATTTGGGTTACATTTTCTTGGCTTCTCTATAGAATGCTGGGACCTAATTGCTAGTCTAGTAGCTCTAGTAAATTACTACATAGGGGTAAGCAGTGAGTAAAGATCATCGGAGCAGAAGCCGTGAAAGTATTTGTAGAAGAGACACAGGGAAGCCACATTGCGCCGGTGTGAGATTGATTGCAGCTGAGCTGCCAAGTCGAGATCGATCACATTACAGATTCTCCGTTGGATTTTGTCAAGAGCCCCGAGGTGAATAGCAGAGGGATCCGACTAGATATGGCAGCAGTATTCAGTACAGGGGTGGATGGGAAATTTATCAATTTATTTTGAAGTTTTTATTTCACTCATTATTATGTTTTTCTAGACATCATCAAGGTAAATTATGATTAGTTTTTCTTATACTTTTATAACAAAATTTGTAAGTTTACCAGTCGATTGTTCATTGAATACCGTTGCCATATCTGGTGGGGTGCTCCCGATATTCATCGAGGTTATAGACAATATTCCATAGAAGAATCTTCAATATAATCGATCATGACTTAAAAGTAAGCCTTCAGTCACTTTCTCACCGACCTGACGTAGTTTCTCTCTGTCTTTTCTACAAGTATTTTCATGGCAACTGCTCTGATAAGATATTTCCCTAATTTTACGACCACATGTCGGGGAACCAGGAAAAACTCGTGCTCGTGCATAAGCATCAAAGTCCAAATCTTTAACATCGAAATATTTAAATCTAACCATCTCTTCTACACTATTAGTTACTTTTCTCGCACTTACCGTTTGTAAACCTTCCTTCAATTTACTTGCTTCGCTGATAGCTACACTTCCCAAATCTTTAAATGCACCACCAATTGCCATCTTTTAACTACATGATTCTCATCCATCTTTTACCATTTGCATAACACCCGCTATAGCTTGTTTTTTACTCTCACTGCTCATAGTGGTATTTCTACTTTGTTTTGTATGAACAGACTATAAAAAGATAATGATTATTATTTTCTATTGATGTATAACGTAATGAAAAAAAAAACTAATGTTAGAAAACGATTAAATAGAAAAAAAAGTAAATGTTTGTCGTCAGAATTAGAAATGCCACAAAATAATCTTTTAAGAATTCGCTCCGAAAGGGCAATACAAATGAAGAAGAACTGGTACCTATGTTTTTATCGATGATGCGAAGGCATTCGACTAAATACACAACAAAGAATTGATGGAGATGCTCAGCAGCCTTGACATTTTTGGGAAAGACATCAGAGTAATTAATAATCTCTACTTCAGCAGATTTACAAAGATAGAAAGAGGCCTAAGACAAGAACGTGTATTTTCACCGGATATTCAGATTCTACAGCGAGACTATTCTGAGAACCCTATTTGCTAAGCCCATTATTTGCAAACGGAGGCCACAATTTGAACAAAATAAGCTACACAGATGATACAGTGCTGATTGAAGACACGGAAAGGAAACTACAAGACATCCTACAGAAGGTAGCTGAAGAGAATGACAAGAAAGGACTACAAAGAGAATGCAAAAAAATTAAATGCATGATCATCAGCAAAAAAGGCAACGCAAAATGGTAAATTACGTTAGGGGATACTAGAATCAAGCTAGTACATAAATTTAAATACCTACGAAGCGTATTAACAGGAGATGGAAAGTGCGACATGGAGATCCGAAGTTGAATTGGCATGGCAAAGGACGCGTTCCAGAGGTTGAGTAAAGTACTAAGACACAGAAAACTTTCACTAGAAACAAAGAAGAGAGTACTAGATTGCTATGTGATGTCAGTTCTTCAATACGGCAGTGAATGTTGGAAAATA
The DNA here is from genome assembly GCA_037127315.1 of Ascarosepion bandense. Taxonomy (NCBI): domain Eukaryota; kingdom Metazoa; phylum Mollusca; class Cephalopoda; order Sepiida; family Sepiidae; genus Ascarosepion; species Ascarosepion bandense. Next base: position 478,180 of record JBBBDQ010001352.1, read on the forward strand.
CCATCGAAGGTGTAGGAAAAACTTGAAGCAGTGGAAATGTGGTTCTGCTGCAGATATCATGGATTGAGCATGTGAGCAATGATGAGGTTTTGGAAATGATGGAAACGAAAAGAAAATTAATAATGAGCATCAGGAAGAGGCAACTGAAGTTCCTTGTATACGCAATTATTAAGGAGGGGTTGGAGAACCTGATGCTGACAGGCCAGATAGAGGGAAAAAGACACAGAGGAAAGCAGCGGATAACATATTTGAAGGGCCTGAGGAGGTGGATGACAGAACCAGCGTTGCGTGGTGTAACAGGAGAAAGCGAGCTAAGAGCCACTAAGACGTGGAAGCACATGATCGCGTACGCCTTGAAAGAACAAGTTACATAGAAGAACAACGTGCAGTATAGAAGAAGAAGGAGGAGGAGGGGAAGAAAAAGAAAAAAAAGAAGAAGAAGAAGAAGCCTCCCTGGACATTTATTAATGTTCTTGTGAAATATAAGTGGGGGTTCAATTCTCTATTATAATCAATATATAAATTGATCCCTCACTTTGTGGCTATGCTAGTTTCTATACATATATATTCTTGATTTATGTATTGATCAAGTGTATGGCAGAACGGTTTTGGGTGGAATAACATGAGAAAACGTGCTAAGAACCAATAGGGGTGGGGAGATGTGGAGGGCCATGATCGCCTACGTTCTGAAAGAGCACGGCACATAGAAGAAGAAGAAGAAGAATTTAAGTGATGCAGATATGAATGAAAATATCAACAAACCCTAATTAGGAACCGTTTAAGATTGTAGCGATCAGTGAAATATCACTTTGGAATACAAATACACAACGCAGCGGTTCGTGAGAATAAACTGCACGTATAGCACTTACATCTCACCGAAGGCGTATGAACGGGATGAGGGTGATACGTTACAATTTGCGTGGTATGAGGAGTATTACCCGTGAAGGTTAGAACTGCTGGAATAAAGGAATGTCCGTCAGTCAGTTAAAGTGCCATACGTGATACACGCTTGGGCGATCATGTCTCGAAAGAGCCATGACTGACTGGGCAGAAGATTATCCCGCAGTAGGTTGTCATTGCTTTCCGCTATAGAACCCGATCTGTCCTGTTATTTAACCCATAACTGGAAGGAATAGAAGGATTAAAACCTCACCTAAGGGTATTTGAGCGAAAGTGAAGGCAATGAATTCAGCTGGAATTCGAACTCGGCTCCCCGATCTCTCGTTCCGAGCCTCGATATCTAATGCACCACAACGCGCATCCTAAGGATGTAACGCACATCCAAAGGAATGTAATTTTTCTTAATACTCTTCATGGAAATGCAACTGATCAATGAAAGGTCAGTCAGTTAAGTACCATGCGTGATACACGCTTGGGCGATCATGTCTCGAAAGAGACATGACTGACTGGGCAGAAGATTATCCCGCAGTAGGTTGCCATTGCTTTCTGCGGTAGACTGGTTGCCGACCAAGGCTAAAGAACCCAATCTGTCCTGCTATTTAACCCATAACTGGAAGGAAGAGACGGATTAATACCTTTCCCAAGGGTATTTGCGCGTAAGTGATTACAATGGATTCAACTGGAATTCGAACTCAGCTCACCGGTTTCTCGTTCCGAGCCGATATCCACTGTACCACAACGCACATCCTTCAATGAAAGGTTCGTAGTCTAAAAGAATTCGTCATCGAGATGCTAGTAGATTTTTCTGAGACTGGTATTTAAAGCCTGCGGAACATCTTCCCATGAAAAACTGGGTAAAGATAGAAGATAGCAGAAAGAGTCCAGAAAACCGACCATTTTAACAGCATCTTTAGCGATGGATTTTATGTACGAGATCGATTTGAGGTTGGGTTCAGTTTGTTCCATTAGGTGCTCAAAGCATGCGTTTTCCCAGAGGAAATATCAGTTTAGTAGATGTGCGAAAGCTTTCAGTCCGATTTGCGAGAATGAGATGTAAACATGGTACACTTTTAAACAATACTTATCATCAGCATTCGTGCAAAACTTTTGTTTGAGAAATTTCCCTGATAAACTCCCCAGCGCAAAATCAATGTCAACGAGCCAAAGTTACGTTAAGAGATTCAACAAAAATTCTGGCATCAAATGTATCACGATAGAAAGAACGTTTTAAGATTCTAACATTTCCTGAATTATTTAGATATTTGTCGTTTCTCTCATGTTGCACATTGTTTTTTTTTTATTCATATTTTTATAATCATACTAGCAGTATAACCGGCGTTACTCGGGTGTAATGAAAACTTTAAAACTAATCCATAGTCCCGGAGCTCAGACTCTTTGGACGTTGGCACGAAAGACTAAAAAGCAATAGTTGTTTCCAGTAAGTCAAATTTTGATTTCCTGGTATCGATATCAAATAAGTTTTTTTTGTCATAAACTGAATTTTGAAGGTTAGATAAGTCCTCTGAGTAAATGATATCATGGCTGAGACTAAGAACTACAATGATACCTACTCAGAGCCAAACCCGAAACAAAAACTAAAATAAAAGGGCCGAAAAGTACAGACATACAGACCGACAAACAGACCGACACACAAACATCTTGCTTTTATATATGTATATTATCGGTTTTCTGCACTATTGTAAGAACTGAAACCTTGAATCTTCTGAATATCTTTTCTTATGATTTTGTCTATGAGTGTATGAAATTTGATTAAAATTGGACCACTCCTTCTATAACCTGATTTTTCCGATTATCGATTTTCGATATTTGTCAGGGGTACCTCGACACAAAACCTAGTTAAGAACACTGGCAGACGCTTATAGTACAACTGTATAAATTTTCAAGAAAATCGGTTCAGCTGTTTCGGTGTTTATAGGTCTACAGACAAACACGCACACACAATGTTCCATTTATATATAAGATTAGATCGCCCCAAACAAGGCATTATACTGCCACTGGTGTGCATGGGTTACATAGGAGGAAACTTATGAGAAAGAGTGACAGGTTATAGGGGTTATCAGGAAGTGGGTAAGAGAATGATGAGAACACTGATGGGAGTGGAGTGGAAGGAGAAAGGAGCGTGACTGTGAGGATGCTGGTTAGTGAGATAGGAGATGATTATCGCCCCAACCAAGACACTTTACTGTCGGGGAAGCAAGTAAATTAAAGGGAATTCCACACGCCGGAAGTGCGAGAAAAGAAGAAGAAAGTCATGAGAAAGACAGACAGTGACATGACAGACTGCGTGATAGTTAAGTGCCATACGTGATACACGCTTGGGCGATCATGTCTCGAAAGAGACCTGACTGACTGGGCAGAAGATTATCCCGCAGTAGGTTGCCATTGCTTTCTGCGGTAGACTGGTTGCCGACTAAGGCTAAAGAACCCAATCTGTCCTGTTATTTGACACATAACTAGACGGGGGGAGTGATGTACTATATTATTATGTAGTAATTAGTGGGGGATAATTTTATTACTTCATAACAATATAAAACTGATCCCCCACTTTTTACCCGGTAGAAGCCTTAATCATATTTTCAACTATTATATTCAGTCAGTCAGTGATACACGCTTGGGCAATCATATTCCAAAAGTGATATGACTGACTGGGCAGAAGATTATCCCGCAGTAGGTTGCCATTGCTTTCTGCGGTAGTTTGTTTGCTAGCCAAGGCTATAGAATCCAACGTGTCCTGTTATTTGAGCCAGAACAGGAAGGAAGAGACAGACTAATACCTTTCCCAAGGGCATTTGCGCGTAAGTGAATGCAATGAATTCAACTGGAATTCCCGATTTCTCGTTCCGAGCCGATATATACTGCACCATAAAGAACATCCATCCGTTCAGTAGATTTGTGAAATTTCGGCGTCAGTTTTGCGAGGAAGAGATGTACAAATGGTACATTTTAACTAACACTTATAATCAGTTTTCGTGTAAAACTTTTACTTGACACATTTCTCTGATAAACACACCAGGGCAAAATCGATGTAAACGAGCCAAAGTTAAAAGACTGAAAAACAATTTGGGCTTCAATTATATCCCTATAGAAAGAAGGTTTTAAGATTTTACCATTTCCTGAATTATTTATTTATTTGACGTTTACGAATCACACATTGTTTCTTTATTAAGTTATGAGAAGAGGCAATAACATGAAACAGCACATAAGTATATTAATCACTGGGGATTAATAGATCATGACATTTCGTCTGAGAAAATTATATTCATTTTTTATTTATATTCAGACTTAGTGTTATTTATATTTACTTATCCACCGAGGGAAACTTGTGAGACGTTTAACGACTATAATCAAATGAAATATATGGGTAGTACTGCGGTTCAGATCGAAACCTGAAATGTAGGAATATGTGGTAGAAAATGCGATATATATATATATATATATATATATATATATATATATATATATATATATATATCCAAGTATGGGTGGAATAATATTCCCCATCCAAAGAAACACTATTTTTAAAAAAGTGCTCAATACAAAGTAGAGCTAATAATAATAATAATATAATTATTATATATATATATATATATATATATATATATATATAGTAATAATAATAATAATAATAATAATAAAAATATAATAATTATAATAATATAATTATTATTATTATTATTATATAATTATAATATAATTATTATATAATAAAATTATAATATAGTTATTATATATTATAATATAATTATAATAATAATAATAATAATATAATTATATATATATATATATATATATATATATATATATATATATAGTAATATTAATTATAGTAATAATACCAATAGCAACAGAACTAATTCTGTCAAAACTAGCAATAATTCAACTACAACTGAGATCGTCTTGAAACCACCCACCGAGATCTAACCCGGAGGGAAAAGAAAGGGAAGAAAAAACGAAACAAACGAAATACTTGAACAAAAAGTCAACCATTCGTGAGAAAGAAAAAAAATACCAAGACGAAAACCTTAACAATAAAGAGCTCAATACGAAGCAGAGTACAAGCCAATTTTCCTTGACGAGCTGTTAAGCGAAACCGTGGTAGGTTGTTGGCTCACCCTTAGATTTTCGTTCTATATATATATATATATATATATATATATATATATATATGTTTGTGTGTGTGTGTGTGTGTGTGTGTGTGTGTGTATTGATTGACTGAGTGATTGTTTGCTTAATTACTTACTTTTTGGTCGTAATCGGGTTAGACCAGTGCGCATTTGTATTAAAACGTGTTCAATACAATTACATTGTAGACCTTTTAAATAATTTCCATTTGTAAACGAGTTATTACACGACCTTGGTTTCTACCCTGAGTTGTGTCTTCAGGCGATTTGCAACAACTGATTTGACCGTTTACTGTTTTTTCTTTAAGAACACTCACGTAACGATGTTTTTTTCCTCCGGGCGTTTACTTTTTATAATTTAAATTAATTTTAAATATAATACAAATTTAACTATATATATATATATATATATATATATATATATATATATATATATATATATATATCAGATTAAATAAATTGCAAACATTGTGTTTGCTTATTTTAAATAAAATCCGTTCGTACCCAGGGAAAATCTTTCACGTATTACAATCAAATGTTGTCAGAATTGAACCGTAACGTTGCCAGATGTTATTTCATTCATTTTTCAAGGTAAATAAGTACTCTCAACCTCTTTCCGAAATCATCTTCAAGGGTGTGAGTTATGGTAACATACGTTTTACGTTTTAAAAAATTATCCATTGTTCATTCAGTCTCATATGCAGCGTTGTAGCCTGAGAACTTTCCGATAGACGACGAAATTGATTAAAATGTATTTTACGCCTCATTAACACTTTGTGGGATATTTAAAGCCGAAACTCATTTTGGTTTATAAGAATCAATCAAGTGTATATTGTATTAAAAATTTTTGGCGAAAAAAATTTTGTCCCCAGATACAAGTCCTGGTATTTAAACAATAACAGGAGCGATTAAATGAATTATTAACTTTCATTATTCAATAAATTTTCCAAAAATATTTGTAAAGAAATCGACTGGCATTCGATGTCGACTCAACGAATTCTCATTCTGACGTGAAGCGATAATTATAGTTTTTTATTTAATAGCATATTTAACGGCATATCAACTACTTCAGTTAGTTCCGGTGCTGGGCATGACGGTAAACTGCATCCAGCAGCAAGACTTCTGATTGGGAGGTTGTGAGGAGCGTGGAACCACCTCTTATTTCCTGTTGTTCTCTGGTCCCCCTCCCTGATCGGGAGTGGTAGCACCTGTTAGGGTCCCAGCTGTGGGCAACTAGTTAACCACCAAACTAGGGTCAAACATTATGAAAGTATAAAAATACACTTTTATAGAAATATAAATATAAAAATAAATTTTTGTAGAAAAATATCCATTCTTGAAATAAAAATATTACCAACAATACATTTTTGAAGAAAAAATTATAGCCATAACACATTTTTGAAGGAAAACATATTCGCAGCAATACATTTTTGAATACAAAACTAGAAGTCATTTTCAGTTTTCTAAAATAAAAAAGAATAAAAACAAAAAAATTTCATTAAAATCTGACTAAATCAACCTTCTCACTATAACCGAACACTAAAAAAAAATACCTTAAAATCATGCGTTTTTGGCATTAAATAACCAACAGTGGTTGATATGCCGTTAAACAAAACTCAAACTTAATCTAGTTAGGTTCTATACGTGATACACGCTTGGGCGATCATGTCTCGAAAGGGAGATGACTGACTGGACAGAAGATTATCCTGCAGCAGTTTGCCATTGAAGCTATAGAACCCAATCTGTACTGTTATTTAACCCATAAAAAGAAGGGAGAGGCGGATTAATACTTTTCCCAAAAGTATTTGCGCGTCAGTGAATGCGAGGAATACAACTGGATTTCGAACTAGGCTCCCCGATTTGTCGTTCCGAGCCGATACTCGCTGCACCACATCTACTTATGCGTCATTAATGCCGGAATTTAATTTTCTTTGGAGCATTGATAATTTTTCACTATTACAATGTATTTCTAAAAAGTTTACTTTAAAAACTATAATTTCATACTTTCATGTTGCATGGAACTTAGTTTGGGGGCTAACTATTGCTCATGGATAGGACCCTAATAGATGCTACCACCTCGGGTTGGAGTGGAACAGGAAACAACACTACTTAAGAGGAGGTTCTACTTTCTTCACAATTACCCAATAAGAGGCCTTGCTGTCGAATGCAGTTTATCTCCATACCCAAGACAAGCCAAAAATGTTACGCAATACTAGTTCACAGTCGAAGACATTAGAACCATCCGATTTCATTTGAGATTCTATAAAATATTAATCTGAAATGGACGTGCAAAATATTAATGATGATAAAATATGTTCTTAAATGACAGGAGTAAAATTAGTTCGAGAAATGTTATTAACATCCGGCCAATGTTCATACGTAGAACAAATTACCTTGCATCAAGTTTTGAATGTTTTTCTTATTTTAATTAACTGTCAGAAAGACATGCAAGACGGCAAAACATCGAAAATAAACGAATAACACAATGACAAGACATCGAAAATAAAGAATAACAAAATGACAAGCCACCGAGAATAAAGGAATAACATTATGTCAAGACATTAGAGAATAAAGGAAGAACATTAAGCCAAGACATCGAGAATAAAGAATAGCAATATGCTAAGACATCGAGAATAAAGGAATAACATTATGCCAAGACATCGAGAATAAAGGAATAAAAATATGTTAAGATATCGAGAAGAAAGAAATAATGATATGCCAAGACATCGAGAATAAAGGAATAACAATATGCCAAGACATCGAGAACAATGGAATAACATAATGTCAAGACATCGAGACTAAAGGAATAACAATATGCCAAGACATCGAGAATAAAGGAATAAAATGATGCCAAGACATTAGAGAATAAAGGAATAACAATATGCCAAGGCATCGAGAATAAAGTAATAACAATATGCCAAGACATCGAGAAGAAAGGAATAAGAATATGCCAAAACATCGAGAATAAAAGAATAATAATATGCCAAGACATCGAGAATAAAGAAATAACAATCTGCCAAGATATCGAGAATAAAGGAATAACATTATTCCAAAACATCGTGAATAAGGAATAACAATATGCTAAGACAACGAGAATAAAGGAATAACAATATGACAAGACATCGAGAATAAAGGAATAACAATATGCCAAGACATGTTGAATAAAGGAATAAAATTATGTCAAGACATTAAAGAATAAATGAATAACAATATGCCAAGACATCGAGTATAAAGGAATAACAATATGCCAAGACATCGAGAAGAAAGGAACAACAAAATGCAAAGACATCGAGAATAAAGGAATAACAATATGCTAAGACATCGAAAATAAAGGAATAGCATTATACCAAGACATTAGAAAATAAAGGAATAACATTATGCCAAGACATCGAGATTAAAGGAATAACATTATGTCAAAACATCGAGAATAAAGGAATAACATTATGCCAAAACATCGTGAATAAGGAATAACAATATGCTAAGACAACGAGAATAAAGGAATAACAATATGCCAAGACATCGAGAATGAAGGTATTACAATATGCTAACACATCGAGAATAAAGGAATAACAATATGCCAAGACATCGAGAAGTAAGGAATAGCAATATTCCAAGGCATCGATATGAAAGTAATATTAAAGGGTTAACCTTATGTCAAGACATCGAAAATAAAGGAATAACAATATGCCTGGACATCGAGAATAAAGGAATAACAATATGCCAAGATCTCGAGATTTAAGGAATAACATTATGTCAAGACATCAAGAAGAAAGTAATAACAATATACCAAGACATCGAGGATGAAGGAAGAACAATATGCCAAGACATCGAGGATGAAGGAAGAACAATATACCAAGACATCGAGGATGAAGGAAGAACAATATGCCAAGACATCGAGAATAAAGAATAACAACATGCCAAGACATCGAGATTAAAGAAATAACATTATGTCAAGACATCGAGAATAAAGCAATTACAAATAATAACAATATACCAAGACATCGATAATAAAGGAAAATCATTACGCCAAGACATCTTGAAGAAAGTAATAACAATATGCCAAGACATCGATAATAAAGAAATATCATTATGCCAAAACATCTTGAAGAAATTAATAACAATATGCCAAGACATCGATAATAAAGGAATATCATTAAGCCAAGACATCTTGAAGAAAGTAATAACAATATACCAAGACATAGATAATAAAGGAATATCATTATGCCAAGACATCAAGAATAAAGGAATAACAATATGCCAAGACATCGAGGATGAAGGAAGAACAATATGCCAAGACATCGAGAATAAAGAATAACAACATGCCAAGATATCGAGATTAAAGGAATAAGATTATGTCAAGACATCGAGAATAAAGCAATTACAATATGGCAAGACATCGAGAAGAAAGGAACAACAAAATACCAAGACATCGAGAATAAAGGAATATTGTTATGCCAAGACATCAAGAAGAAAGTAATAACAATATGCCAAGACATCGATAATAAAGGAATATCATTATCCCTAGACATCTTGAAGAAAGTAATAATAATATGCCAAGACTTCGATAATAAAGGAATATCATTATGCCAAGACATCTTAAAGAAATTAATACAATATGCCAAGGCATCGATAATAAAGGAATATCATTATGCCAAGACATCTTGAAGAAAGTAATACAATATGCCAAGGCATCGATAATAAAGGAATATCATTATGCCAAGACATCTTAAAGAAAGTAATACAATATGCCAAGGCATCGATAATAAAGGAATATCCTTATGCCAAGACATCTTAAAGAAAGTAATACAATATGCCAAGACATCGATAATGAAGGAATATCATTATGCCAAGACATCCTGAAGAAAGTAATAACAATATGCCAAGACATCGATAATAAAGGAATATCATTATCCCTAGACATCTTGAAGAAAGTAATAATAATATGCCAAGACTTCGATAATAAAGGAATATCATTATGCCAAGACATCTTAAAGAAATTAATACAATATGCCAAGGCATCGATAATAAAGGAATATCATTATGCCAAGACATCTTGAAGAAAGTAATACAATATGCCAAGGCATCGATAATAAAGGAATATCATTATCCCTAGACATCTTGAAGAAAGTAATAATAATATGCCAAGACTTCGATAATAAAGGAATATCATTATGCCAAGACATCTTGAAGAAAGTAATAACAATATGCCAAGACATCGATAATAAAGGAATATCATTATCCCTAGACATCTTGAAGAAAGTAATACAATATGCCAAGGCATCGATAATAAAGGAATATCATTATGCCAAGACATCTTAAAGAAATTAATACAATATGCCAAGGCATCGATAATAAAGGAATATCCTTATGCCAAGACATCTTAAAGAAATTAATACAATATGCCAAGGCATCGATAATAAAGGAATATCCTTATGCCAAGACATCTTAAAGAAAGTAATACAATATGCCAAGGCATCGATAATAAAGGAATATCCTTATGCCAAGACATCTTAAAGAAATTAATACAATATGCCAAGGCATCGATAATAAAGGAATATCCTTATGCCAAGACATCTTAAAGAAATTAATACAATATGCCAAGGCATCGATAATAAAGGAATATCCTTATGCCAAGACATCTTAAAGAAAGTAATACAATATGCCAAGACTTCGATAATAAAGGAATATCATTATGCCAAGACATCTTGAAGAAATTAATACAATATGCCAAGGCATCGATAATAAAGGAATATCCTTATGCCAAGACATCTTGAAGAAATTAATACAATATGCCAAGGCATCGATAATAAAGGAATATCCTTATGCCAAGACATCTTAAAGAAAGTAATACAATATGCCAAGACATCGATAATGAAGGAATATCATTATGCCAAGACATCCTGAAGAAAGTAATAACAATATGCCAAGACATCGATAATAAAGGAATATCATGATGCCAAGACATCCTGAAGAAAGTAATAACAATATGCCAAGACATCGATAATAAAGGAATATCATTACGCCAAGACATCTTGAAGAAAGTAATAACAATATGCCAAGACATCGATAATAAATCTTACAGTAGAAATCGGTTATCTTTTATTTTTAATCATATTGCCCGAAGCAAGGTATTTTACTGCTACTGGTGTGCAGGGGCTTCCAATGGGGGGTTAAATTATAGAAAAGAGTGACAGTTTATAGAGGGTGTCAGGAAGTGAGTAAGGAAGGATGATGATATTGATCAGAGTGAAGTGGACGAGGAAAGAAGCATGAGAGAGTGGATGCAAGTCAGTGACATAAAAGATGGCTATTGACTTTGAATTCTTGGAGATAGTAGCTGTCATGGAAACATGACAACGGAAGTTTATTTCACAGGCGGGAAGTGCGAGAAAAGAAACTAATGGAGTAGAATTAGCGTTTACATTTTATTGGTTTCATAGTAAAAGCGTGAGACCTAGTTTCTAATCTTATGGCTCCTGTAAATTTATATATAGGGGTCACCAGTGAGAAGTTCATCGGAACAGAAGCCTTGGAATTCGTAGAGGATATTAACACGGAATCCACATTGCGCCAGTGAGAAAGTGGCTTTATCTGAGCTGCCAAGACAGGATCGATCTGAAATAACAGATTTCAATTGAATTCATTCCATTCGCTTATGCAAAAATTTACTTTTCCCTTTTAACAATGGGTTAAATAACAGGACCCACTGTGTTCTATAATCTTGATTGGCAACCAGTCTAAAATGTAATGTAATGAAACTAAGGAAAAATCTTCTTCCAATCAGTCATATCCCTTTCGAGACATGATTGCTTAAGTGTTTATCCCGTATGATAATTAACAGATTGAATATAATAGTTAAAAACACAAAGTTTCTACTGAGCAGAGGTGGAGGATCGGTTTATATGGGTGATGATCATACAGGTTTTAGACAGTTTCCTTTCTTCCAAGATTTGCGTATTTTCCAGTGCAGATATTGGCCAATTATAACAGGCTATTTATTTGTATTTCTGAGATGAGGTAGTATTTACAGTATTTACATTATTCGGACTATTGTCCTCTTCTTTGTTACCATTTGTACGACGTTTAATAATAGATCATTCTATTTGTCTATATTTCTGAGATGACGTAGTATTTACAGTATTTACATTATTCGGACTATTGTCTTCATCTTCGTTGCCATTTGTAAGACGTTTAATAATAGATCCTTCTATTTGTCTGTATTTCTGAGATGAGGCAGTATTTAGAGTATTCACATTATTCGAACGATTGCCCTCATCTTTGTTGCTATTTGTACGAATTTCGGCCATTTTACACTCCGGCTTTCCCATATGTCTATACTTCTGTGATGAGGGAGTATTTACAGAATTTGCACAATTCGGACTATTGTCTTCATCTTTGTTGCCATTTGTACGACGTTTCGGCCGTTGTACGCTCCAGCCTTCTTCAGTCCTAGGAATTTCGAAACGAATCCTTTATTACAATCACCGGGGTATACCATCCTCATTACCTGCGTAAAACTTCGACGAGAATTCATGAGTTATCTCGTTCTAACCCTGCAAGTTACTTGGTCACCACTGCTGTAGCCTGGTATTGAACTCCCAACACTTTATCCATTGGGCCATATGGATATAGACGTTGGTCAGTTTCTGTGACTTGAACCAAAGAGTTGTGAGTTCAATATCAGGCTACTTGAAGAACAAATAACTTGCAGGGGTAAAGGGAGATAACCCTTGATTTCCAATTGAGGCTATGGGAATACAGATGAGGACAACAGTCCGAACAATATAAATAATTCTCAGATATATAGACAGGTTCCGAGGGCATAACAGCCAAAATGTTGTAAATACGTAAACAAAGATGGGGACAACAGTCTGAACAGTGTGAATAATGTAAATAATTACAATACCTAAACTCAGAAAGACAGACTGATTCTTACGAAGGTTGGAGAGTACAATAGTTAAAAGGTCTTTTATATGGGAATAAAGATGAGAAGAACAGTCCGAACAATGTAAATTATGTATATAATTAAAAAAAAAAATCTTCTCAGATATATAGACAGGTTCTGAAGAAGCCCGGAGAATACAACGGTCGAGACGTCGTGAATATTGGATCAAAGTTGAGGACAACAGGCCGAACAATGTAAATAATGTAAATAATTGCAATACATCTCACCATCAGTAGAAAAGTAAATAGCAAAATTTGAATCTCACGTGATATATCGAAGGCAAGAGAGACAAAGAAAATCTACTGTCTACCAAGCTAACAAAGTTGTACAAATAGATGACAGAATGGAGAGTGGGTGCGATGTCAATGGACATTATTGAGAGACCCAAAGGAAAACGATGAAGAAGAAGAAAAAAGAAAACTAGATTGGCATCTAGGTCCCACCATTTTACCGGTGAAATTGTTAAATGTAACCTCCTCTTCTGCTTTATCAGTTTCTTTTTTCCGCACTACACTTTCGTGGAACTCTTTTCCATTTGCTTGCTTTATTGATAGCTTCACTCTTCAAAAGTCTAACTTCATTTGCCATTTTCTAACTTCTTGATTCTCATTCATCTTTTATCCTTTCTTCGACATCTTCTTTTATGCCTTGCCCATTCAGGACGTGGGCGATCATGGCCTTCCACGTCTCCCTATCCCTGTTGGCTCTTAGCACACTTTCTCCTGTATTGTCTCACAGCCCTCGTTCTGTCATCCACCTGCTCAGGCCCTTCAAATATGTTATCCGCTGCTTTCCTCTGTCTCTTTTTCCCTCTGTTTGGCCTGTTAGTATCAGGTTCTCCAAGCCCTCCGTCTTCATTTCATGTTCCAGGAAATTTAGCTGTCTCTTCCAGATGCTCATTATTAATTTCCTTTTCGTTTTGATCCTTTCCAAAACCTCACCATTGCTCACATGCTCGACCCATGATATTCGCAGCATCTTTCTGTAGAACCACATTTCAGCTGCTTCAAGTTTTCCTTTCATCTTTGCTGATATTGTCCAACATTCACTTCCATATTTAAGAACTGACATTTCATAGCAATCCAGTACTCTCTTCTTTGTTTCTAGTGAAAGTTTCCTGTGTCTTAATACTTTACTCATCTTCTGGAACGCATCTTTTGCCATGCCAATTCGCCTTTGGATCTCTGTGTCGCACATTAGGTCTTCTGTTAGAACACTTCCCAGATATTTAAATTTTCGTACCTGGTTGATTTTAACATCCCTCACCTGTATTTTGCACTTTGGGCTGCTCTTTTCACTTGCACCCTTTTATTCTGTCACTATAGCACCCTGTCCTCCCCTAGTGGCGTTCCTGCCTAGTTTGGCTTGACATGATTATAAAAAGATACACTTTTAATTTCATTGATTAAATGTCCCTCTTGCCTACTACAAAGCTTATGCACGAATAGTGAATGACAGAGTGTTAAATGTGACTGGTAGACGCCTTAAAAATTATTTATTATAAGAAAGCGTCAACTTTGACATTTTCCGAAGATATTATGTCTGTCTGTACATAAGCCTACCAGGCAAAGACATATCAAAAGATGATTTGCTATACTTTTAGAACCTGTGTATAACTCAAAAGATCATTTCAGCTTTTGATAAATAGGTATTATTTAACAGAAACACCCCTCCCCGCATACGTACATATATATATATATATATATATATATAGATAGATAGATAGATAGATAGATAGATAGATAGATAGATAGATAGATATAAAAAAAACTGTTATCAATGGATAACAATGAAAAAGACAGATAGATAGATATGAAAAGAAAGATTATCAATAGATAGATACGGAAAAATTAGACAGACAGACAGACAGACAGATAGATAGATAGATAGATAGATAGATAGATAGATAGATAGATAGATAGATAGATAGATATGAAAACAATTGACATAGATAATTAGATTTGTGGATAAGTAAATATAAATTCATACCTACAAATTGTGTGCTTGAGAAGAACATGAACTGAGATGAATATTATGAAGTCAATATAGATGAAACAATTGAACAGATAGATAGATAGATAGATAGATAGATAGATAGATAGATAGATAGATAGATATAAAAAAACTGTTATCAATGGATAACAATGAAAAAGACAGATAGATAGATATGAAAAGAAAGATTATCAATAGATAGATACGGAAAAATTAGACAGACAGACAGATAGATAGATAGATAGATAGATAGATAGATAGATAGATAGATAGATATGAATAGATAGATAGATAGATAGATAGATAGATAGATAGATAGATAGATATGAAAACAATTGACATAGATAATTAGATTTGTGGATAAGTAAATATAAATTCATACCTACAATGTGTGTGCTTGAGAAGAATATGAACTGAGATGAATATTATGAAGTCAATATAGATGAAACAATTGAACAGATAGATAGATAGATAGATAGATAGATAGATAGATAGATAGATAGATAGATAGATAGATTTTGCAGTTAATGCGTTATCGCCATATTATATATTTAATTTCGCCCATGCGTGTTGGTTTTCTTTTATTTTGTCGACTGCATAGTGAGGAAGAGTCAGTTGGGCAACGGCTGTGAGACAAATGCACCACTATTCAATTCCCTCCGCCAGAAATTTAGAAACAGGATGCAGTACTGCTTCGCATTCAGGCTGTTTGGAAAGTGTTGGATGAGTCTAATAGTGATTGCGTAGATGTTTGGAGTGGTCGCTAATATTAAGGAGGTTATTCATCTTATCATCTTCCCACAGGGCTTCAGACTCAATACGGTGGTCTCTCTATATATATATATCAAGTGCTTTAATGAAGAGGTGCTAGACTGGCTCAAGATCGTAGCTGGAGAAAAGGTGTATCTGACAACAGGACTTTGCACCATGCCACACATGCAGTCATGTATTTCAGACATGACGGGATCGGTTGTGCCAGAGACAAACAAAGTTACTTGATGGTAGCATTAAGCAAATTAAACAAGTCCAGAAGTTGGCTAGAGGCCGTGGATAAACACAATGACGATTTTATTAAATAGATGCATTTTAAGATGTATTTTAAAATTTTTTGAGATGTCGGTGTTATTTTCATTTTTGCAAAATTTTGACGTCAACTCATCTATCGCATTCTGTGTATATTATGAGTAGACTGCGACAGCTATTCAGCTAGCATGTTAGCTAGCGAGATAGATTGTTTTATAACCAATTCACCCAAGGCAAGGCAGAACTGCCATTGCCACGCAGGTGGTTACACGAGAGATGAGTGATGAGAGGAACAAGTTACCTGGGTGTCAGAGAATGAGTAAGAAAAGGATGAGAATACAGGTGTGAAGAGGGCTGCATGAGAGCAGAGTAGAAAGGAAGAAGAACATGATACAAGGGTTGTCATGGAAAGGATGCAAGTCAAGGAGATGAGAGATGACACTTGACATTAAGAGGAGAGTGATGAGAAAGAGGAACAAGTTAGAGAGAGTGGGTAAGAGAAGGATGAGAACACTGGTGTGAAGAGGGCTGCATGAGAGTAGAATGGAAAGGAAGAACATGATACAAGGGTTGTCAAAGAAAGGATGTGAGTCAAGATGGTAAGAGATGACAATTGACACTAAATTTAAATTCTTGGAAATTGTAGCTGTCAGAAAAGCAAATATACGGAAGGGAATCCCACAGGCAGGAAGGGCGAGAAAAGAAGCTGTTAAAGTAGAAGTTGCGGTTACATTTGATTGGTTTCACTGTAAAACGGTGGGACCAAGCCGCTAACTCAGTAGCTCGAGTAAATTCATGCCGAGGGGGTACCAGAGAGATAAGCTCATCGGAACAAAACCGTGAGAGTATTTGTAGAAGAGACAGAGGGAAGCCACATTACTCTAAGAGTCAAGTCAGTAATTAACCAACGTCTAAGCCATGTTTCCTTAAGAACAGGGGATATAGACGTTGGTTATTTCCTGACTTGACTCTTAGAGTTGTGAGTTCAATACCAATCTACAGAAGTGGTGAAAACTTAACTTGCAGGGTTAGAGAGAGATTACTCATGACTTCCAATCGAGGCTCTGTGCAAGGAATGAGAATGATATACTCCAGTGATTATAATAAAGGGTGCGGGTCGAAATTTCTAACACCTGAAGAAGGCTGGAGTGTACAACGTCAGAAACGTCGTACAAATGGCAACAAAGATCGGGACAATACTCCGAATAATGTAACTACTGTAAATATACCACAGTAATTGTAATAAAGGGTTCGGTTAAAAATTCCTAGCACCTGAAGAAGGCTTTGTACAACGTCCGAAACGTCGTACAAATGGCAACAAAGATGAGGGCAATAGCCCGAATAATGTAATTATTGTAGATATACCCCACTGATTATAATAAAGGGGTTCGGTTAAAATTCCCAGCACCTGAAGAAGGCTTTGGCGTACAAAGTCCGAAACGTCGTACAAGCAGCAAAGATGAGGGCAATAGCCCGAATAATGGAATCCTGTGTAGATATACCCCACTGATTATATGCAAAGGGTTCGGTTAAAAATTCCCAGCACCTGAAGAAGGCTTTTGGCGTACAAAGTCCGAACGTCATGAAGATGAGGGCAATAGCGAGAATAATGGAGATGAAATACCCCCACTGATTATATCAAGGGTTCGGTTAAAATTCCCAGCACCTGAAGAAGGCTTTGGCGTACAAAGTCCAGAAACGTCGTACAAATGGCAACAAAGATGAGGGCAATAGCGAATAATGTAATTATTGTAGATATACCCCACTGATTACATAATAAGGGTTCGGTTAAAAATTCCCAGCACCTGAAGAAGGCTTTGTACAAAGTCCGAAACGTCGTACAAATGGCGAAGCAAAGATGAGGGCAATAGCCCGAATAATGGAAATTATTGTAGATACCCCACTGATTATAATAAAGTTGGTTAAAAATTCCCAGCACAGCAGAAGAAGGCTTTGGCCAACGTCCGAAACGTCACAAATGGCAACAAGATGAGGGCAATAGCCCGAATAATGGAGATATTGTAGATATACCCCACTGATTATAATAAAGGGTTCGGTAAATTCCCAGCACCTGAAGAAGGCTTTGGCGTACAAAGTCCGAAACGTCGTACAAATGGCAACAAAGATGAGGCAATAGCCCGAATAATGTAATTAATGCCAGATATACCCCACTGATTATAATAAAGGGTTCGGTTAAAAATTCCCAGCACCTGAAGAAGGCTTTGGCGTACAAGAAGTCCGAAACGTCGTACAAATGGCAACAAAGATGAGGGCAATAGCCCGAATAATGGGAGTAATGTAGATATACCCCACTGATTATAATAAAGGGTTCGGTTAAATTCCCAGCACCTGAAGAGAGCTTTGGCGTACAAAGTCCGAAACGTCGTACAAATGGCAACAAAGATGAGGGCAATAGCCCGGACAATGGAATTATTGTAGATATACCCCACTGATTATAATAAAGGGTTCGGTTAAAAATTCCCAGCACCTGAAGAAGGCTTTGGCGTACAAAGTCCGAAACGTCGTACAAATGGCAACAAAGATGAGGGCAATAGCCCGAATAATGGAGATACCCCACTGATTATAATAAAGGGTTCGGTTAAAAATTCCCAGCACCCTGTAGGCTTTGGCGTACAAAGTCCGAAACGTCGTACAAATGGCAACAAAGATGAGGGCAATAGCCCGAATAATGTAATTATTGTAGATATACCCCACTGATTACTAATAAAGGGATTGATTCAAAAATTCCCAGCGCCTGAAGAAGGCTTTGGCATACAACGTCCGAAACGTCGTACAAATGGCAACAAAGATGAGGGCAATAGCCCGAATAATGGAGCTATTGTAAAGATATACCCCACTGATTATAATAAAGGGTTCGGTTAAAAATTCCCAGCACCTGAAGAAGGCTTTGGCGTACAAGAGAGTCAGAAACGTCATGCTTGAGGGCAATAGCCCGAATAATATAGTATTGTACCCCCACTGACGATTATAATAAAGGGTTCGGGTTTAAAAATTCCCAGCACCTGAAGAAGGCTTTGGTACAGTCCGAAACGTCTGAAATGGCAACAAAAGATAGGGGCAAATTAATGATTATAATAAAGGGTTCGGTTAAAAATTTGCTTTACCTGAAGAAGGCTTTGGCGTACGAGTTCAGAAACGTCGTAAATGGCAACAAGATGAAGAGGGCAATAGCCCGAATAATGAAATTATTGTAGATATACCCCCACTGATTATAATAAAGGGTTCGGTTAAAATTCCAGCACCTGAAGAAGGCTGGCTGGAAGTCGAGCGTCGTACAAATGGCAACAAAGATAGGGAACCCGAATAATGTAATTAATGAATATACCCCACTGATTATAATAAAGGGTTAGGTTAAAAATTCCCAGCATGAAGAAGGCTTTGGCATACAACGTCCGAAACGTCGTGCAAATGGCAACAAAGATGAGGGCAATGGCCAGTGGAATTATTGGCGTTATACCCCACTGATTATAATAAGGGTTCGGTTAAAAATTCCCAGCACCTGAAGAAGGCTTTGGCGTACAACGTCCGAAACGTCGTACAAATGGCAACAAAGATGAGGGCAATAGCCCGTATAATGGAATTATTGTAGATATACCCCACTGATTATAATAAGGGTTCGGTTAAGATTCCAGCACCTGAAGAAGGCTTTGGCGTACAAAGTCCGAAACGTCGTACAAATGGCAACAAAGATGAGGGCAATAGCCCGAATAATGGAATTATTGTAGATATACCCACTGATTATAATAAGGGTTCGGTTAAAATTCCCAGCACCTGAAGAAGGCTTTGGCGTACAACGTCCGAAACGTCGTACAAATGGCAACAAAGATGAGGGCAATGGCCGAATAGTAGGTATTGTAGATATACCCCACTGATTATAATAAAGGGTTCGGTTAAAAATTCCCAGCACCTGAAGAAGGCTTTGGCGTACAACGTCCGAAACGTCGTACAAATGGCAACAAAGATGAGGGCAATAGCCCGAATAATGGAGTAACCGTAGATATACCCCACTGATTATAATAAAGGGTTCGGTTAAAAATTCCCAGCACCTGAAGAAGGCTTTGGCGTACAACGTCCGAAACGTCGTACAAATGGCAACAAAGATGAGGGCAATAGCCCGAATAATGGAATTATTGTAGATATACCCCACTGATTATAATAAAGGGTTCGGTTAAAGAATTCCCAGCACCTGAAGAAGGCTTTGGC
This sequence comes from Ascarosepion bandense, assembly GCA_037127315.1. Lineage (NCBI taxonomy): Eukaryota > Metazoa > Mollusca > Cephalopoda > Sepiida > Sepiidae > Ascarosepion > Ascarosepion bandense. The sequence continues at coordinate 498,406 of JBBBDQ010001352.1, forward strand.
GTACAACGTCCGAAACGTCGTACAAATGGCAACAAAGATGAGGGCAATAGCCCGAATAATGGAATTATTGTAGATATACCCCACTGATTATAATAAAGGGTTCGGTTAAAAATTCCAGCACCTGAAGAAGGCTTTGTACAACGTCCGAAACGTCGTACAAATGGCAACAAAGATGAGGGCAATAGCCCGAATAATGGAATTGTAGATATACCCCACCAGTTATAATAAAGGGTTCGGTTAAAAATTCCCAGCACCTGAAGAAGGCTTTGGCGTACAAAGTCCGAAACGTCGTACAAATGGCAACAAAGATGAGGGCAATGGCGAATATTAAGGATATTGTAGATATACCCCACTGATTATAATAAAGGGTTCAGTTAAAAATTCCCAGCACCTGAAGAAGGCTTTGGCGTACAACGTCCGAAACGTCGTACAAATGGCAACAAAGATGAGGGCAATAGCCCGAATAATGGAATTATTGTAGATATACCCACTGATTATAATAAAGGGTTCGGTTAAAATTCCAGCACCTGAAAGAGGCTTTGGCGTACAAAGTCCGAAACGTCGTACAAATGGCAACAAAGATGAGGGCAATAGCCCAAATAATGTAATTATTGTAGATATACCCACTGATTATAATAAAGGGTTCGGTTAAAAATTCCCAGCACCTGAAGAAGGCTTTGGCGTACAACGTCCGAAACGTCGTACAAATGGCAACAAAGATGAGGGCAATAGCTTGAATAATGGAATTATTGTGAATATACCCACTGATTATAATAAAGAGTTCGGTCAAAATTAAGCACCTGAAGAAGGCTTTGGCATACCAGTCAGAAACGTCATTACAAATGGCAACAAAGATGAGGGCAATAGCCCGAATAATGGAAATATTGTAGATATACCCACTGATTATAATAAAGGGTTCGGTTAAAAATTCCCAGCACCTGAAGAAGGCTTTGGCGTACAACGTCCGAAACGTCGTACAAATGGCAACAAAGATGAGGGCAATAGCCCGAATAATAGAATATTGTAGAAATACCCCACTGATTATAATAAAGGGTTCGGTTAAAAATTCCCAGCACCAGAAGAAGGCTTTGGCGTACAAAGTCCGGAAACGTCGTACAAATGGCAACAAAGATGAGGGCAATAGCCCGAATAATGGGGTATTGTAGATATACCCCACTGATTATAATAAAGGGTTCGGTTAAAAATTCCCAGCACCTGAAGAAGGCTTTGGCGTACAACGTCGAAACGTCATTACAAATGGCAACAAAGATGAGGGCAATAGCCCGAATAATGGGAGTATTGTAGATATACCCACTGATTATAATAAAGGGTTCGGTTAAAAATTCCCAGCACCTGAAGAAGGCTTTGGCGTACAGTCCGAAACGTCAATACGTAAATGGCAACAAAGATGAGGGCAATAGCCCGAATAATGGAATTATTGTAGATATACCCCACTGATTATAATAAAGGGTTCGGTTAAAAATTCCCAGCACCTGAAGAAGGCTTTGGCGTACAACGTCCGAAACGTCGTACAAATGGCAACAAAATGGTGACAAATATTAGATATTGTAGATATGCCCCTACGATTATAATAAAGGGTTCAGTTTAAAAAGTTGCAGCACCTGAAGAAGGGCTTTAGCGCAGAGTCCGAAACAAATCGTAAATGGCAACAAAGATGGGGCAATGGCCACGAATAATGGAATTATTGACAGATATGCCCACTGATTATAATACGAAGAGGTTCGGTAAAATTTAAAACAGCACCTGAAGAGGCTTTGGCGTACAACGTCCGAAACGTCGTACAAATGGCAACAAAGATGAGGGCAATAGCCCGAATAATGGAATTATTGTAGATATACCCACTGATTATAATAAAGGGTTCAGTTAAAAATTCCCAGCACCTGAAGAAGGCTTTGGCGTACAAAGTCCGAAACGTCGTACAAATGGCAACAAAGATGAGGGCAATAGCCCGAATAATGGAATTATTGTAGATATACCCCACTGATTATAATAAAGGTTCGGTTAAAAAATTCCCAGCACCTGAAGAAGGCTTTGGCGTACAACGTCGGAAACGTCGTACAAATGGCAACAAAGATGAGGCAATAGCCCGAATAATGGAATTATTGTAGATATACCCCACTGATTATAATAAAGGGTTCGGTTAAAAATTCCCAGCACCTGAAGAAGGCTTTGGCGTACAAGTCCGAAACGTCATTACAAATGGCAACAAAGATGAGGGCAATAGCCCGAATAATGGAATTATTGTAGATATACCCCACTGATTATAATAAAGGGTTCGGTTCAAAATCCTTTGAAGAAGGCTTTGGCGTACAACGTCCGAAACGTCGTACAAATGGCAACAAAGATGAAGGGAGCAATAGCCCGAATAATGGAAATGACTGTAGATATACCCCACTGATTATAATAAAGGGTTCAAAGTTAAAAAATTCCAGCACCTGAAGAAGGCTTTGGCGTACAAAGTCCGAAACGTCGTACAAATGGCAACAAAGATGAGGGCAATAGCCCGAATAATGGAATTATTGTAGATATACCCCACTGATTATAATAAAGGGTTCGGTTAAAAATTCCCAACACCTGAAGGCTTTGGCGTACAACGTCCGAAACGTCGTACAAATGGCAACAAAGATGAGGGCAATGGCCAGATAATGGAATTATTGTAGATATACCTGATTATAATAAAGGTTCAGTTAAAATTCCAGCACCTGAAGAAGGCTTTGGCGTACAAAGTCGAAACGTCGTACAAATGGCAACAAAGATGAGGGCAATAGCCCGAATAATGGAGATATTGTAGATATACTTACTGATTATAATAAAGGGTTCGGTTAAAAATTCCAGCACCTGAAAAGCTTTGGCGTACAAAGAAGTCGGAAACGTCGTACAAATGGCAACAAAGATGAGGGCAATGGCCAGACAATAGATTATTGTAGATATACCCCACTGATTATAATAAAGGGTTCGGTTAAAAATTCCCAGCACCTGAAGAGGACTTTGGCGTACAACGTCCGAAACGATATGCAAATGGCAACAAAGATGAGGGCAATAGCCCGAATAATGGGGCTTATTGTAGATATACCCCACTGATTATAATAAAGGTTCGGTTAAAAATTCCCAGCACCTGAAAGGCTTTGGCGTACAAAGTCCGAAACGTCGTACAAATGGCAACAAAGATGAGGGCAATAGCCCGAATAATGGAATTATTGTAGATATACCCCACTGATTATAATAAAGGGTTCGGTTAAAAATTCCCAGCACCTGAAGAAGGCTTTGGCGTACAGCGTCCGAAACGTCGTACAAATGGCAACAAAGATGAGGGCAATAGCCCGAATAATGGAGATATTGTAGATATACCCCACTGATTATAATAAAGGGTTCGGTTAAAAATTCCCAGCACCTGAAGAAGGCTTTGGCGTACAAAGTCCGAAACGTCGTACAAATGGCAACAAAGATGAAACGACAATGAATATTGAATTAACCATGAATATACCCCTTTGATTACTCAACAAAGGGTTGGATTGAAATTCCCAGCACCTGAAGAAGGCTTTGGCGTACAACGTCCGAAACGTCGTACAAATGGCAACAAAGATGAGGGCAATGGCCCGAATAATGGAATTATTGTAGATATACACATGATTATAATAAAGGGTTCGGTTAAAATTCCCAGCACCTGAAGAAGGCTTTGGCGTACAAAGTCCGAAACGTCGTACAAATGGCAACAAAGATGAGGGCAATAAGCGAATAATGGGAGTATTGTAGATATACCCCACTGATTATAATAAAGGGTTCGGTTAAAAATTCCAGCACCTGAAGAAGGCTTTGGCGTACAACGTCCGAAACGTCGTACAAATGGCAACGAAGATGAGGATAATAATCCGAATAATGTACATACTGCATCACAAAATAATAATTAAAACAAAAACTGCTCAAAAGCTATCACGATTGATACATAATGATATACTCTCCTTGCGTCTTTAAACATTTTATTGAATCTGTTCATTATTTTTCAGAGTATCTTTATATTAGCCTTTACTAAATTACTCAATCTGATTGTCAAATTGCACATTGTCATCCTGTGAGAGAAATTCCGATAAACACAAATTAATTATGTTGCTATAATTACCCATATGCCATCTGTTTCTTTTGAATCAATACTTTAAAAAATCAATCAAGGCAATGTGCAAATTCCCAATGCCTTAAAGAGGCGTATTCGTCTTTGGGTTTGTTTTTGTGCAGATGTGTTCATATGGACGTTTTTCTCGTTCCTTCTTTTTTATTTGATGGAAAATGGAGAACAATTCTATTCCTTTTCATGGTTATTTTTTTTCTGATATTTCAATAACAAGGATTTCAATGCTAATAAAATTCGCCTGACGTTCATCAGTTGCGTGACAGAGTCGTTTTCGTCTTCGGATACTTGAGGTAGAATTGAAGAATTCGTGCATCAGTTATTTACCCACAACCAGGAGAAATCTATGTCAGTCAGTTAAGTGCCATACGTGATACACGCTTGGGCGATCATGTCTTGAAAGAGGCATGAATGACTGGGCAGAAGATTATCCCGCAGCAGGTTGCCATTGCTTTCTGCGGTAGACTGGTTGCCGACCAAGGCTATAGAACCCAATCTGTCCTGCTATTTAACCCATAACTGGAAGGAATAGACGGATTAATATCTTTCCCAAGGGTATTTGCGCGTAAGTGAATAAAATGGATTTAACTGGAATTCGAACTCGGCTCCTCGGTTTCTCGTTCCGAGCCGATATCTACTGTACCACAACGCACATACTTCGTTTAAATAATTAAGAAAATATCTCAAAATACTGGAAATGTTGATAAAACTTGAAAGGAATCAGTTGAGAATCGAGGTCGATATGTTCGACAGAATAAAAGTGACAACGACTAAACAAAATGACATCGAAACAGTCTTTAAACTGTATCGAGAAAATACTTTTAATTTTAACCATCCAAAACATGTCATTTAAACCCCCACATAGAATAGGATATGGTTTCCAACAGTATCGTTGAAACCAATCTGTGAAAAGCAAAGTCATTGCGCCTTCCTGAATTCCAGTTTTTTACTAATCACATATACAAATAAATCATCCGTCCGTGCATAGAATACTGCTGCCATATATGGTCAGGCGCCCCAGCGGTTCATCTCAAAAGAGAATCTGTAACGTGATAGGTTCTAATTGGCAGCTCGACTTCAGCCATTTTATCTCCGGTGGGATGTGGTTTCCGTCTTTCTGTTCTACAAATCTATTCATGGCTTCTGCTCCGACGAAAATGCCAATGGTGCCCACGTCATTAGAATTTACTCGGGCAACCAGAGTGGCAAAAAGCTCCCACCTACTTACAATTGATTAACCAATTGCAGTCGTCAATTCTACTCCATCAGTTTCTTTTTTCGCACTTCTCGCCTGGAGAACTCCCTTCTATATACTTGCTTTCCTGACGGCTACAACCTCCAGGAATTTAAATGCAAGGTCAAGACTCATCTTTTAACTACTTGAACCTAGTTCTTTCCACACCACCCTGTATATCCTTTTCTTTCTCTCCATCTTTGCAACTGTCATCACACCTGTATTGCTATCCTTCTCTTGCTCCTTTCTAACTGGTTCGTCCTTATTTTCAATCTTCTCTAATTCTTTTCTCTTATGTAGCCCCCTGCACATCAGTGGCGTTACCGCCTTGCTCGGGGTGATATGATTAAAATATAGTCCTATGCTAACAGTTTCTTCTCTCGCTCGTAAAGCTCTTTTTCGGATTCTTGCTTTCCACTCAACATTGATCATCTAAATTAAATGCAATATCTGTCGTTATCTACTGTCTTCTTGATGTTTATTCTCTTATTGTTCGCTCTTCTTAATTATATTTTCTTATTCTCATATTTTTATAATTCCTATGCTTACAGTTTCAACACTCGGTTGTGGAACTCTTTTCCGGATTCTTGTGCTCTTGCTTTTTTTTTTCTTCATATGCAACCCATTTGATTCTCATTGGTTTTATTGCCTTGCTTGTAACGAAATTATTTAAACAAAATATGTAGACGCTTCTCAACAGCTGAGCAAGGCATTAAGAAACTGAAAAATTCCGTTAGAATCAGCTAAACAATTATACTCATTATGGGTTCTAGAATCTGTATCATTCTGATGTTAACAGCAATGTTTTTTCACAGACGTTTTAATGATTTAACAAAACCACACTTATTCTCAGATCTTTTTAAATTATATAATTATCGCGCAGAAATTCTTTCACGTTTTATTATTAAATGTCTTCCTATCATTTTTGAAGAACTGATTAAAGGTTTTGATAAGCATGTTTAGATTTTCGGGGATACTGGCTCGATCGATCTTTCCCCTTGTGTTTTTGTTTTTTAACCAGCTATATAGCGAGATATTTTAATTCTTTGACGAAAGAAATAGACACAGAAGAAAACGCAATTATTTGGAACACATAAAACGTTCTAAGAAATTCCAGATAGCAACAAGCAATTATCCGATCTATTCGTAGAAGAATATCTTTAAACTTGAAAGACATTTCAGGAAACATACGGACGAAAAAACAAAATCGAAGCACGCAATATTTGTTTCAATTTAATCGGGATTAACAGAAAGTGTAATATGGCTAAATTACGAGAGGCAAATCAATATACATAGAAATTTTAAAATATCTAGGATATCAGCAACATTCCGACTACTTATTAATATACTCTATATCTTGCTCTGTATGGGAACGTAACCGAGTGGTTATAGCTTTCATTTTCGGGCCATGAGACCCTGGTTCAAATCTTATCTATGTAACTTTTTGATTAGCTGGATGTGGCGGTTTCAGCATGTGGTAACTTTGGAAAAATTTGGATGATTTCCCACCGGCTGAGAGTATACAGAAGCCTTTGGAAGACGTTCGTGGTCCTGCTATTCATTATAACTGTGTGTTTGAGAGTGCTGGCTTTGTTCAGACTGTTGAAACTGTAAAAACAAAATTTAAGCGCGCAATATTTGTTTCAATTTAATCGGGATTAACAGAAAGTGTAATATGGCTAAATTACGAGGGGCAAATTCATATACACAGAAATTTTAAAATATCTAGGATATCAGCAACATTCCGACTACTTATTAATAAACTCTATCACCTGATATATATGGAAACGTGGGATAATATTTAGATTTTTCGTTTCTGACTAGGCTTCAAATCTTACCAAAATAACTTCTTCATAGAGTGAAAGAGATGATCTTGGTGTGGGGCTCCATTGGAGAGTACCTGTAAACAATACCACGGGATGTGAGTAAACGGAAGCATATTTATTAGTCATCATGACTGAGGTTTGCGGCGGGCTGGTCTACTTCAAAATGTTGACGACGCTAGATAATGCACTCTTCCCCCGTAAGTGTATCAAAGGTCTACTCAACAAAGTCGTAGTATAAACTACACGTGAAAAGATGGATTCATGCCTTTCTTTATGTTATTTTTGCACGTAAATGAATATAAAGAACCTAACCTGAATTAAATCTCGGATCGCTTATTAACAATGCTTTTAAATCAGTTCAACAAGGCGAAACCGAACCTAGTACACAAATGATTACAGTGAGAGATAAAACTGGGTACAGGAGTGCTATGGTACCCTCCTGCGAGAAATGAGCTCTTCCTCCTTATATATATAAATTACTTGCGTGAATTCTAGAGAGCATTGCAGAGCAGTTAGCTGATTTGTACATTGTCGAACTCTCTGCCTTCGAGTGGAGAGTAATATCCCATTCGATGCTCCGACGAAGAGTAGAGTAGAGTCTGGGGAAAATTAGACAGAAATGTTAGGCCGGGCTATATGGCTGGGATAACCCACATGAAAAGGCATTGTGCCACGTTTTGTCTTAAGTGGGAAGACAGATAAATACTGCATTACAGATTAGTTAGCTGCTTTGCATATTGTCGAACTCTCTGCTTTCGAGCGGAGAGCAATAATCACGTCGAGGCTTCACCGAAGCGTAGAGTCTTTTCTGGGGAAAATTAGACATAAATTTTTGGCCGGGCTATATAGCCCGGATTACCCACATGGAAAAGCCTTGTGCCACATTTTTCCTCAAGTGGAAAGGCAAATAAATACGGCAGTGAAGAGGGTTTGAGAGCAGTTAGGAAAAGTCAAGTACAGCAATAAACAACAGCTACTAGTTAAGTTGCGTAAAAATACCTTCGGACTTATTTCTACATTACTTATTATTAACACATCTTTGAATATCTTTGTTTCTTTGTCATACTAATACACTGTCTTGAACCTATCTTACTTGTCTTACTTCCGACAAAAACTGGTCATTACAACTTTGCGGCCTAGTTTCGCCACAACAATACAACAAAATGGCGACGAAGATTCAAGTAGACAGAACATGACGTTGAATTTAAATTTCTATTGATTCTAGTTATGGAGTAGGCCAGTAAACGGAAATAATTTCGACAGACAAGAAGTACAAGAAATTAACCTAGAAGACGCAGTTATATTTAGCTAATTCAACGGTAAAAGGGTAAGAATCTTTGCATGGTCAATATGTTAGGAAGGTGACGTCTTGATTTAATCTGTTTGGGTGATGCGATCCTAGCATGAGGCACTATTTGAAAATGCCTAAAGCACATACCAATGTTGAAAATTGTGGGTGAAATTGGGCTGTCACGAAGCAGTGTTGCGCGTGTGTGTGTGCTTATTAATGCAAATATGTATGTAAATAGATAAGTGTTTATTACTTTCCTTACTAGTACATAAGTAGGAATCAGTAGAGATAACTATCTAATCAGTAGCAAAAGCACAATAATTAAGGTGCTGCTTATGTAGTTCGATATTCTTGCTTAACAACCGAAACTCTTTTATGTATTTCGAGATAAAAAAAAAGAATGCTTTCTTTTAGGTAATTTAATGCTTTCTTACTGGATTATACATGAAAGTAAAGTGATTATTAAAGGGACGTAATCGTGCATTAATGAAACACTTTTCGTACTACAAAGAACAAAATGTTTTCATTTAACGACCTAACTTATGTTAGGTCGTTAAATGAAAAGCATTGAAAGAGATTAAAAACGTAAACGATTCATCTACAAAAAAAAGAAGAAAACTAATGTTAAACGTTTAAATTGAAAGATTATTTCCTTAAAATTAGTTTTAAAATGCATACAAATACTGTAATCTCATATTCCATGAACACTTTATTTATGTAATTGTATTCAATAATTGCCGAAATAAAATGACAACCTGTACAAATGTCCCTTTTGCCAAATACGAGGTCACTGACCTCACGCACCAGGAATCACTGTAAATTCTGCCATTATTATACGGTTGCAAGCCAAATAATATGTCTAAGTTGATTAAAGCATCTACTCAGATACAGTTTGATTTACCAATTTAAGTTTTAAAAGTCAATTAACGTAATTCCAAGGCTAATAATAATAATAATAATAATAATAATAATAATAATAATAATAATAATAATAATGGAATTAAATTTAATTTGAATAAATGTGCTAAAGCTACAGTTTTACGTGGATAAATACAAGAAACATCCTCAATTAGCCTAGACCCTGCTGTAACAATAAAAGAATTGAAACCAGAAGAAGCTTATAAATACCTAGGTGTAAATGAGAGCGAAAACATTCACCATAAAAAAATGAAAGAAATAGTGCGTAAAGAGTACTATAGAAGGCTACGAATGATATTAAAAACTGAATTAAATTCACAGAATAGAGTTATGGCCATTAATAGCCTTGCAATCCCAGTTGTCCAATATAGCTTCAACATCTTAAACTGGACTCTAAACGACATCAGGCGAATGGATGCTAAAACAAGAAAGCTTCTTTCTAAGCATAAGATGCATCATCCAAAGGCTGATGTAGACCGTCTATACATACCCCGTAAAGAAGGTGGAAGGGGTCTTATTCAGCTGGAATTGTCATACAAGACAACAACTATTGGCTTACTAACATACATAGAAACAACAAAGGATTGGCTGATGCAATTAGTAAGGCAACATGAAGAAAGAAAGAAAAAATATTCAATAATAAAAGAAGGCAGTAAATACAAACAAGATTTACAGTTAGTAGATTCTGTAGAAAAGCAAAACAGAAGCCAAGAACCAACTATTGCGGCAAAAAATATTAAAATGAAAGCCAAAGATAAAGCTCTCGAACAGATGAAACAGCGCTGGCAAGACAAACCTCTGCATGGCCAATATCCAGTACGTGCCAATAAATCCAATGTTGACAAAGTTAATACTCATCGATGGTTACGTGCATCTGGATTAAAGTCTGAAACTGAAGGATTTATACTTGCAGCACAAGACCAAAGTCTTTTCACGAGAAACTTTCAGGCAAATATTATGCATAATAGTATGGATCCAAAATGCAGGTTTTGTGATAAACACCAAGAAACAATAGATCACCTAATCTCAGGCTGTTCTGTGCTTGCCCCAAACGAATATAAAAATCGCCACGATAGAGTTGGGCAATATTTACATTGGACAATGTGCAAACATTATGGAAAAGCTGTAAACAAACACTGGTATGAACATCATCCAGCACCGGTTACAAAAATAGAAGATGTAACCATTCTATGGGATTACACCATCTACACAGACAGAAAAATTGAAGCAAACAGGCCAGACATTATTGTTAAAAACCAGAAGGAGAAAACTTGTCTATTAATTGATATGGCTTGTCCAGCGAATTGTAACATAGCAATCAAGGAATTTGAAAAACTGTCAAAATATAAAGACCTGGAAATTGAAATAGAAAAAATGTGTAAATTGAAAGCAAGAGTTGTGCCAGTGATAGTAGGTGCACTTGGAATGATAAAAAATGGAACAAAACAACACATTGAAAGAATCCCTGGAAACCCCAGCTTAAGAGATATACAAAAAATTGTCTTATTAAGTACAGCCCACACACTAAGGAAAACTTTATCTATGTAATGCTGGGGATTATAGGGAAGATAGAAAAACATGAAATGGAGCCATAACAATACACCACTACCTGCCTTAGGTCTCCCCGCAGACATGGTTGGTAGTGAGACCAAAGCAGAAATCGAAATATGATGAAAAATGACATAATAATAATAATAATAATAATAATAATAATAATAATAATAATAATAAATAACGCGGTTGGGATTACAACGAGAATGACGTGCTTTTCTGAGGCTCCTGAAAACGTAACGTTTTTTCTTTTTTTTTTATGTAAACATTAATTTCTCATTTCACTATATTAAACTATATTAAACATAAACATTAATTTTTCCCTTCGTATATAATTTTTTAGTTGTATGTTTCTTCTTTTAATGATCCTTAAAGAGATTTATTAACTAGTTTTCTAAAGCAAGACAACGATAAAAAATATGACGAAAAGCGCTCTGTTCGATCGACGATATTCATTCTTAGAAAAAATATGTAATAATTTTTCTTAGAAAAAATTCTTTCTTAGAAAGAATATGTAATAATTTATTTATATTTGTTCGTTCATTTTATATATTTGTTTATTTTTCGATAATCTTATTCTCGTTGGATTTAATGAAAGAATAACACAGAATACAGTAGGCCAACAAATTATTTTTAAATTTTACGGTAGTAAACTCAATTTTTTTGTCCACTTTTTCTTTCCTATTAAAAAAATTTTTTGAGATTTTTTTTTTTTTTTTTTTTTTTTTTTTTTTTTTAACGTAAACATTAATTTTGAATTTCACTATTTTAAACATAAACATTAATTTTTTCTTCGTATATAATTCAAATTGTATGTTTCTTCTTTTAATGATCCTTTAAATAGATTTATTAACTAGTCTTCTAAAGCAAGACAACGAAAAAAAAAAAATATGACGAAAAACACTAAAAAAATGTTCGATCTAGGATATTCTTTCTTAGAGAGAATATGTAATAATTTATTATATTTAATTTGTTCGTTCATTTTATATATTTATTTATTTTTCGATAATTTTATTCTCGCTGGATTTAATGAAAGAATAACACAGAATACAGTGGGCGAACAAATTATTATTTTTAAATGTTACGGTAGTAAACTCAAACTCAAAGGTATGTCCACTTTTTTTTTTTTTTTTTTTTTCATATTAAATTAAATTTTGAATTTTTTTTTTTTTTTGCAAGGACAAAGGTTAATAGTAGCAATAAATGTTTTTTTTTTTTGTTTTTTTTTTTTTTGCAAGGACAAAGGTTAATAGTAGCAATAAATGTTTTTTTTTTTTTTTTTTTTTTTTTTTTTGCAAGGACAAAGGTTAATAGTAGCAATAAATGTTTTTTTTTTTTTTTTTTTTTTTTTTTTTTTTGCAAGGACAAAGGTTAATAGTAGCAATAAATGTTTTTTTTTTTTTTTTTTTTTTTTTGCAAGGACAAAGGTTAATAGTAGCAATAAATGTTTTTTTTTTTTTTTTTTTTTGCAAGGACAAAGGTTAATAGTAGCAATAAATGTTTTTTTTTTTTTTTTTTTTTTTGCAAGGACAAAGGTTAATAGTAGCAATAAATGTTTTTTTTTTTTTGCAAGGACAAAGGTTAATAGTAGCAATAAATGTTTTTTTTTTTTTTTTTTTTTTTGCAAGGACAAAGGTTAATAGTAGCAATAAATGTTTTTTTTTTTTTTTTTTTTTTGCAAGGACAAAGGTTAATAGTAGCAATAAATGTTTTTTTTTTTTTTTTTTTTTTTGCAAGGACAAAGGTTAATAGTAGCAATAAATGTTTTTTTTTTTTTTTTTTTTTTTTTTGCAAGGACAAAGGTTAATAGTAGCAATAAATGTTTTTTTTTTTTTTTTTTTTTTTTGCAAGGACAAAGGTTAATAGTAGCAATAAATGTTTTTTTTTTTTTTTTTTTTGCAAGGACAAAGGTTAATAGTAGCAATAAATGTTTTTTTTTTTTTTTTTTTTTTTTTGCAAGGACAAAGGTTAATAGTAGCAATAAATGTTTTTTTTTTTTTTTTTTTTTTGCAAGGACAAAGGTTAATAGTAGCAATAAATGTTTTTTTTTTTTTTTTTTTTTGCAAGGACAAAGGTTAATAGTAGCAATAAATGTTTTTTTTTTTTTTTTTTTTTGCAAGGACAAAGGTTAATAGTAGCAATAAATGTTTTTTTTTTTTTTTTTTTTTTGCAAGGACAAAGGAATAGTAAATAAATGTTTTTTTTTTTTTTTTTTTTTTGGCAAGGCAAAGGTTAATAGTAGCAATAAATGTTTTTTTTTTTTTTTTTTTTTTGCAAGGACAAAGGTTAATAGTAGCAATAAATGTTTGTTTTTTTTTTTGTTTTTTTTGCAAGGACAAAGGTTAATAGTAGCAATAAATGTTTTTTTTTTTTTTTTTTTTTTTTTGCAAGGACAAAGGTTAATAGTAGCAATAAATGTTTTTTTTTTTTTTTTGCAAGGACAAAGGTTAATAGTAGCAATAAATGTTTTTTTTTTTTTTTTTTTTTTTGCAAGGACAAAGGTTAATAGTAGCAATAAATGTTTTTTTTTTTTTTTTTTTTTTTTAACAATACTCTCTAAGTGCAGTGATGTTTTTTTTCTCCGATGAACGGCAGTTACATCCAAGTTTGTTTGTTTGTTTTTTCAACCAGCGTCTCTCTCCCTTTGAATTTTTCTTTTTCTCAATATGAAATTCTGTTTTAATATAAACAGGATTTTTTCTTTAGATATTAGGGAATAATTTTTTTTTTTTTTTTTTTTTAACGAAATTCTGCTTTATTTTAATTTATCTGTTTGTTCTTTAAATTAACCTAAATAAAATCATCCGTATTATATTTCCTTTAGCTGTCGATATTTCGTGTAAATTATTATTATTATTTTTTTTTTTTTTAACTATTATAATTTTCTTAAAAACAAAACAAAACAAGAAAATAAATTAAATCCGATGAAAAACAATTTATATGGTATTATTTTATAGAAAGTCTACGTATTTTTTTGATAAATTTATTTTTATTTATTTATTGTTTTAATTTACTTATTTAATTTATCTTATTATGATAATCCAATATTGACCAACGACTTTGTTGAAAAAATGAAAGATAAAGTGGACGAACAAATTATAACATTTTTTTTTTTTTCAACAAACGTCTCTCTATTTGAATTTTTCCTTTTCTCAATATGAAATTTTGTTTTAATATAAACAGGATTTTTTTTTTCTTAAGATATTATAATTTTTTTTTTTTTTTTAAACAAACTACTCTAGTAATATTGATGTTTTGTTTCGTTGAGCCGTCTTTCTCCTTGAATTCCAATCGCGTCTATGTCAGATGTTGCTTGGCAGCCCATTTAGGAGAAGGAAAACTCCGAACAACAACCCGCAACTCAAGGTGTTAATCGTGCCGAGGAGTGAATGGCTACTGCGTTATGAGGTCACAAACGATTCCCTACAGGCTTCGGGACCCTGTTTGTAAAAGACCGTTACCCAACGTGCCGGGCAACTTTGGGTGGACTTTTGGACCCGTGCGTCACTCGTGGGAAAAACATGAAAAATACAAATAGAAATAAAAAGTCCAGTATGGCTCTTCCAGTGGATAAACAGGGAGCCCGTCCTTCAGGAGGGAACCTACCTGAGGTCGAAAAATCTGCCATAGGAACAAACTCCTACACAAAGAATGTATCTTCAGGTCCCCACAACCAGGATAATCCTAATGATGGTCCTGAAAATTCACCAGCTAGATCTACAACCGTATATTTAAAGAAAGAAAAAATAAAATGGTCTCGTGAGGAGTACAAAGTCGTTATGACTGCATTTCATGAAGCGTTACTCAAACCTCAAAAAAACATGACTCGCCAAACATATGACATTTGGCGTGAAAAAGTTGGTCAAACAAATAGAAAGTATATTGACGAAAATAAATTGGCCAATGTACGTAGGTACATTATTCGTAATAACCGACTGTCAGAGGCTGAGATTCACGAAATTAAAAGAATTGTAACAAGAAGAGTCGAATCAACAAAATATGAAAAGGAACCGGAACCAGAAATAAAAAGTAATAACATCAAACAAATCACAGGTCATAATGTAGAAACCGTGAAACACGCAAATCACTGCGAAGATAATGATGTAAGTCTAAA
The DNA here is from genome assembly GCA_037127315.1 of Ascarosepion bandense. NCBI lineage: Eukaryota > Metazoa > Mollusca > Cephalopoda > Sepiida > Sepiidae > Ascarosepion > Ascarosepion bandense. The sequence continues at coordinate 513,484 of JBBBDQ010001352.1, forward strand.
AGTGCTGGAAAGGTGCGATCTGAGTCTGAGTCAGTTAAAAGACAAAAATAAAATTAGTTCAGAACACATCGAAGATAATTATTTGACGGAAAATAACAATATACAAGAAGCCAAGATAGAAATAAAAAACCAGCTAAGTCAAATACAAAGTATTACAATGGAGGAACGTGAACAGCTCCCAAAATTCCAACCAACAAAACAAAACCTCCGAACTATTAAATTGTACAATGCAGCACTGAAATCAATACTGGATGAAGACCCGAATACAAATCTTAACGAAGTAATATATGCATCAGCAACAGCAGCAACAAAAAAATTAAACATCAAAATAAAAACAAGGCAGTCACGCAGACGTGAAGATCCACCTTGGAAAAGAAAAATCGAAAAAGAAATCGAACAACTAAGAAGTGAACTGTCAGTACTGGATGAACTGAGTAGAGGAATAAATGTAAGAACTAGGAAAAGAAGAAGAGCCGAAAAAAAATATAACATCAGGAATGAAAATGACGTCTTATCAAATAAAGAAAAAATAAAGCAAAAAATCCAACTGAAGGCTCAAAGAATAAGACGCTATGAAAAAAGAGCAAAATTTTACAGACAAAACAAGATCTTTCAGACTGATACAAAGAGATTTTACAGGGAAATAGGTAAAAAAAGAATTGAAGTGACAGTACCCCCCAGAATGGAAGAAGTCACACAGTTCTGGGAAAAGATATGGGCTTGCCCTAAAGAACCTAGCAAGGAAGTACATTGGATTACGCAGGAGATAGAACGAATGAAGAATAAACCCGAACAGACATGGTCTGGAATTACAGAAGATGATATTAAATTTGCACTAAAAAAAGCACACAATTGGAAAACTCCAGGTATAGATAAAATTCCTAACTTTTGGCTATATTATTTAAATGCAGCACATAAAAAAATAGCCAAAGAACTCCAAGAAATGGTTGACGATCCCACTAAAATTCCTGCATGGATGACAAAAGGAATTACATTTCTTCTACCCAAGAATGGTGACACAAACAACCCGAAAAACTACAGACCAATTACATGTCTTCCGACAACATATAAACTACTAACATCTATTTTAACAAAACAAACATATTTATTCTTAGAAAGAAATGAAATGATACCGCTTGAACAAAAAGGGTGCAAACGTGGCTGTTATGGCTGTAAAGACCAATTGCTAATTAACAAAATGATCCTGGAAAACTGCTACAAGACAAAGAAAAATCTTAGTACTGCCTGGATAGACTACCGAAAGGCATTCGATAGTGTGCCACATGAATGGATTTTAAAGACTTTAAATATATACAAGATATCGCCCGTCATCATCAATTTCATCAAACAGTGCATGTCTATATGGAAAACAACCCTTTACCTCAATCATATAAATGGAACCTATAAGTCTGATGAAATAAACATCAAAAGAGGTATATTTCAAGGTGATTCTTTATCTCCCTTACTATTCTGCATATCATTAATAGCACTAACCAGTCAACTTAATAAGACAGAATGTGGTTATAAAATAGGCCAAAAGAAAATAAGCCATCTATTTTACATGGATGACTTAAAGTTATATGCTAAGAATGATAATGAGCTGGAAGGTCTTCTGCAAACTGTAAAATGCTTCAGCGAAGACATTGGAATGAAATTTAATTTGAATAAATGTGCTAAAGCTACAGTTTTACGTGGATCAATACAAGAAACATCCTCAATTAGCCTAGACCCTGCTGTAACAATAAAAGAATTGAAACCAGAAGAAGCTTATAAATACCTAGGTGTAAATGAGAGCGAAAACATTCACCATACAAAAATGAAAGAAATAGTGCGTAAAGAGTACTATAGAAGGCTACGAATGATATTAAAAACTGAATTAAATTCACAGAATAGAGTTATGGCCATTAATAGCCTTGCAATCCCAGTTGTCCAATATAGCTTCAACATCTTAAACTGGACTCTAAACGACATCAGGCGAATGGATGCTAAAACAAGAAAGCTTCTTTCTAAGCATAGGATGCATCACCCAAAGGCTGATGTAGACCGTCTATACATACCCCGTAAAGAAGGTGGAAGGGGTCTTATTCAGCTGGAATTGTCATACAAGACAACAACTATTGGCTTACTAACATACATAGAAACAACAAAGGATTGGATGATACAATTAGTAAGGCAACATGAAGAAAGAAAGAAAAAATATTCAATAATAAAAGAAGGCAGTAAATACAAACAAGAATTACAGTTAGTAGATTCTGTAGAAAAGCAAAACAGTAGCCAAGAACCAACTATTGCGGCAAAAAATATGAAAATGAAAGCCAAAGATAAAGCTCTTGAAAAGATGAAACAGCGCTGGCAAGACAAACCTCTGCATGGCCAATATCCAGTACGTGCCAATAAATCCAATGTTGACAAAGTTAATACTCATCGATGGTTACGTGCATCTGGATTAAAGTCTGAAACTGAAGGATTTATACTTGCAGCACAAGACCAAAGTCTTTTCACGAGAAACTTTCAGGCAAATATTATGCATAATAATATGGATCCAAAATGCAGGTTTTGTGATAAACACCAAGAAACAATAGACCACCTAATCTCAGGCTGTTCTGTGCTTGCCCCAAACGAATATAAAAATCGCCACGATAGAGTTGGGCAATATTTACATTGGACAATGTGCAAACATTATGGAAAAGCTGTAAACAAACACTGGTATGAACATCATCCAGCACCGGTTACAGAAATAGAAGATGTAACCATTCTATGGGATTACACCATCTACACAGACAGAAAAATTGAAGCAAACAGGCCAGACATTATTGTTAAAAACCAGAAGGAGAAAACTTGTCTATTAATTGATATGGCTTGTCCAGCGGATTGTAACATAGCAATCAAGGAATTTGAAAAACTGTCAAAATATAAAGACCTGGAAATTGAAATAGAAAAAATGTGGAAATTGAAAACAAGAGTTGTGCCAGTGATAGTAGGTGCACTTGGAATGATAAAAAATGGAACAAAACAACACATTGAAAGAATCCCTGGAAACCCCAGCTTAAGAGATATACAAAAAATTGTATTATTAAGTACAGCCCACACACTAAGGAAAACGTTATCTATGTAATGCTGGGGATGATAGGGAGGATAGAAAAACATGAAATGGAGTCATAACAACACGCCACTACCTGCCTTAGGTCTCCCCGCAGACTTGGTTGGTAGTGAGACCAATGCAGAAATCGAAATATGATGAAAAATGACATAATAATAATAATAATAAACAGTACATACTCGAAAGACTATCAAACCGAATTATTATTGTTAAAAGATATACAACATTTAAAAATATGATTAAGATTGTATTTATTTATGTTAATATAGTATCAGGCTTAGATTGGAACTGCCGGAACACTTTTGAAGCCGACAGTAGATGTGCCAGTCATTAAGTCATCATAACCATGAGATTGAATGTGCTGGTCGTATTCATCCAGCTGATCATGGTAGATAACCCGCTCTATCCTAGAAAGTGTAACTCAGCATCGTTGCAGTAAAAACCACAGGTGTGCTATTTTGAGCAAACAATAACCTGCTTGAGCTGGCGTCCGCAAGAGCGATCACACTAGTAGACGAGTGTCTTTGAATACGAATGACCAGCAAGCCATTAGTCCTTCGTGATACGTATAGAGAATGAATCAATCACTACATGCGGAAAGGAAACATAAAAGATATAAGAGAAAGAGATGTCAGACAAGGCTGTTTATTTTACGTATAGAGCGAACTAGTAGTCAACTAGGATTTATTGTAGGTCAGTACAATGTTTAATTCATTGCATTCATTTACGCAGAGATGTTTTTGGGCAAGGTACTAATCCGTCTCATCCCTCCCGTTATGGGTTAAATAATAGGACAGATTAGGTTCTATAGCTCTGCTTGGCAACCAGTCTACCGCAGAAAGCAATGGCAACCTACTGTGGGATAATCTCCTGCCCAATCAGTCATGTCTCGAAAGAGACATGATCGCCCAAAACGTGTATTACTTATGGCACTTAACTGACTGACAATGTTTAAAACACACACACACACACACACACACACACACACACACACACACACACACACACACACACACATATATATATATATATGGTGTATGGGTAGGTACGTATCACAATGCCTTTAGTATAATAAACGAAGGTAAAGAAGGTGTTGGGTATTACCTATTTATTATTCTTTAATATTTCGAGATCAGAATCTCATCTTCAGAATGATAGGAGAGCTTGATTTCATATCCGTCCGTAAGTGTGTTAGTGCATGTAACTGTGTATCTGTGTGTGTGTTTATGGTTTATATAAGTGTGCGTGTTAGTAGTATTTGGCTTTTTCACATCTTGGTTAAAGTGATAGCGGTCACCGTTTTACGATTTTATGATATATCTGTCTGCTTTAATTTATGGTTTAAAATGTGTGCGTTGGCTCGTTGCAGGTTTTGGCATTTTTGCATCACTGTCAGAATCGTAGTAGGAGCCGTTTTACGACCTGATGTTACGTCTATCTGCTTTAATTGGAAGCGTGTTTATTGCAATATTTTTTTCCCTCTGGCATTCGTTCTCGTGTGATCTCGTGTGTGCGTGTGTGTGTTATGCGTGTGTGTTTACGTGCGTATATACTTGTATTTTTTCTCTTGTGTTTATTTTATATATACATATACCTAAATATATGTATATATGTAAATAATATAAATACTACCTCATCTCAGAAGTATAGACAAATATTGAAGGATCGGTACGGAACAGACATACAAAAAATATGGAAGTGAATATGAAAATAAAGAAGAGGACAACAGTCCGAATATTTTAAATAATGTACATACTACTTAATCTCATATGGAAAGACAAATATTGATGGATAATTTCGGACCTGATATACTAAGAATATGACGAGGAATATGTCAATAAAGATGAAGACAAAAATTCAGAACAATATAAATAATGTAAATACTGCCTCCTCTCAAAAGTATAGACAAATATTGAAGGATCGGTACGGAACAGACATACAAAAAAAGTTCAAATCTATATACTAAGGATTTTTGGTTAAAACTCCATTTACGATATGGGGATAACAATGCAGAAATAATGACAAAAACTACTGTCTGAATTCTAATTAACACGGCCAAGCATACATTCAAAAAGCTAAATAGAATAATGAGAGACAGAAAAACTATGGCATGGCATGCTGGACAATCTCACCAAAGATGAAGGGAAGACATTAGCAACAGAAATATGGTTCTACAGCAGGATACTGAGATTACCAGGGACCGAACATGTGAGGTTTTGGATATAATGAAAACGAAAAGCAAACTAATATTAAACATCAGAAAAAGACAGCTGAAGTGGCTGGGACATGTAATGAGGAAAGACGGCTTGGAGAATCTGATAATCACAGAACAGATAGAGAAAGGGAGAGACAGGGCAAAGCTACGCGTAACATACTTAATTGGTTTGGGCAAATGAATGGCAGACGGCGTTTTGAAGGAGTAACATGGGAAAGAATGTTAAGAATCATAAGATAAGAAGACGTGGAAGTTCATAATCGCATACGTCTTGAACAGACACGGCAAATAGAAGAGAAAGAAGATAATATGACAGCGGTTTTTGTCCTTGATTTTCTGCCAAGATGTTTCAGATTATACAAAAGATAATATGGGAAAAAATGTAAAGAAAGAATGGTTTGTTCAAAGCCTCGGCCTAATTCTTTGGCTTCATTCAAACAGACAAAAATATTGATATTTCATATCAAATATTCACCGTCAACATCTATCTCTTTTGCTCAGATGAGGTATTTACACAATTTACATTGTTTGGACTGTTGTCCTCATCTTTATTGCCATATTCACCTTCAACATCTGTCTCTATTTCTGAGATGAGGTATTGTAACTATTTGCACTATTTATATTGTTTGGACTGTTGTCCTCATCTTTATTGCCATATTCACCTTCAGCATCTGTCTCTATTTCTTAGATGAGGTATTCTAACTATTTACACTATTTACATTGTTGGGACTGTTGTCCTCATCTTTATTGCCATATTCACCTCCAACATCTGTCTCTATTTCAGAAATGAGGTATTTAGATTTTTACACTATTTAAATTGTTCGGATTGTTGTTCTCATCTTTATTGCCATATTCACCTTCAACATCTGTCTCTATTTCTGAGATGAGGTATTGTAACTATTTACACTATTTACATTGTTCGGACTGTTGTCCTCATCTTTATTGCCATATTCTCTTTCAACATCTGTCTATATTTCTGAGATGAGGTATTGTAACTATTTACACTATTTACATTGTTTGGGCTGTTGTCCTCATCTTTATTGCCATATTCTCTTTCAACATCTGTCTCTATTTCTGAGATGAGGTATTGTAACTATTTACACTATTTACATTGTTTGGACTGTTGTCCTCATTTTTATTGCCATATTCACCTTCAACATCTGTCTCTATTTCTGGGATGAGGTATTGTAATTATTTACATTATTTACATTGCTCTGACGGTTGTACATATTTCTGCTGCCATATTAACTTTCAACGTCTGTTCTGTCTCTCTTTCTGAGATAAGGTATTGTAACTTCAGTATTTACATTGTTCGGTTTTTTGTCCTCAGCTAATTGCCATATTCACTTTTAACATTTATCCATATTTCTGGGATGAGGTATTGCAACTATTTAAACTATTTACATTTTTGACCTGGTGTCCTCAATCTTTTTCGGCATATTTCCTTTAAACATAAATCTCAATTTTTGCGATATGATATTGTCACTATTTATACTATTGACATTGTTCAGCCTGTTGTCTTTATATTCATTACTCTATTCACGATGTTTTGGCTTTTATTTTCCTCCAGGACACATGGCCCAATGAATAGAACAGTTAGTTAGATCCAGTGACTTGACACAATTGTTGTGAGTTCAATACTTAGCTACAGCAGCGGCAGTGATGAACAATTAATATAGAGAGTTAAGTTAAAGGGAGATAACTACATGACACCCGGATGTAGCATGGCATTTGGAACGAGAATAATATATCCCAGGGAGCAAAATAAATATTTTGGTTCGAAATTGCAAATACTTGAAGAAGGTCGGAGCGTAAAACAGTCGAAACGTCGTTAATATGAGAGGAAAAATGGGGATAACAGTCCGTACAATGTAAATATGGAAAGAGAATAAAAAAAAGTCAACAATTAGCAATTCATTAATTTGAGTGGCAAGAAAGTTCAACGAGTGATAAGTACAATGGACATAACTTTTAGCAAAGAAATTATCTTTTTCTTCTAACTGAATGTGTTTGAAACATTGTCGTTTCAAATACGAGTTTTTTTTTTAAGCTGATTTTTCTTCTTTTTTTTTATGAAAACGTGTACTTGCGTCTAATACAATCCTCTCTCAATTTTTGCCTTTAATTTCTGTTCAAATTGGCTCGTATTATACAAAATAAAATACGACAGGTATTGTCGGGGCTTGCCACCTCATTAGACGGAAAGCCGAATGTGGTTCTGTCTATTTGCTTTTGACATGTCTCTAAATAACATACATAGATTTTATATTGATTTTTGCACACGTCCAAAATATTACGTTCGTCTCTACTCGAGGCATCAAAAATACAATTATCTTCAATTATGAGCCTTCGCTGTTCACTCCAAATTTCGACCACTCTTAAAATGTAAAATTGGCAATTTTCATTTAAAGGTCGGCGACCGCTAAATGACCAATTCAAAATTGCGACGGAATGATGTCAACTGTTAAACCCCTACTGCAAAATGGCGAATATAAATGAGCGTAGCCCAGTGGTTAGAATGTTAGCATTCCTACAAATACAGCGAGGCTGAAATTCTAGTATAGCCAGTTGGCAGTATTGTACTTTTTACACTGTTCAAACTTGTTTATTGCCATGTTCATGGGGTATATAATTCCCTTTCTATGTGCGATTCCACTTCCGGACGCCATGTAGTTATATCCTTTTAGCCCAACTCTCTAAGTAGTTGTAGCCAGGTATTGAACTCTCAATTCTTTAAGTTAAGTCATGAAAATAAAACCAACGTTCTGGGCCAAATGTTCATGAGGGCACCAGTGTATATATTCCTGGGACATTTAAGCTTTATGTCTCATTAACTATTTATTTTTAACAGATCTCCTATTGCAATCTTTGGACCTAATAATTTTCTCTAGCACTCAGTATTACTGGTTTCCTTATATTCTCTGGTTAGCGGATTTAGGAGACATTTGTGACCTGAGATAAGCGTATCTATCAGTGATGGAAAGTAAATGATCAGTTCAAAATTTCTAGCACATTAAGAAGGCCGGAGGGCACAACAACCGAAATGGCGTAAACATGGCAATAATGTGGTGACAACCGCCCGAGCGTAAAAGATGTAAATAGTACATCATCTCAGAAATATAGACAAATATTGAACTTCGGGTACGGACCAGACATACTAAAAATATGGAGCGGAATATGACAATAATGTTAAGGACAACAGTCCGAGCAATGTAAATAATATAAATACTACCTCATCTCAGAAGTATAGACAAATATTGAAGGATCGGTACGGAACAGACATACAAAAAATATGGAGTTGAATATGAAAATAAAGAAGAGGACAACAGTCCGAACATTTTAAATAAAGTACATACTACTTAATCTCATATGGAAAGACAAATATTGATGGATAATTTCGGACCTGATATACTAAGAATATGAAGAGGAATATGTCAATAAAGATGAAGACAAAATTCAGAACAATATAAATAATGTAAATACTGCCTCATCTCAAAATTATAGACAAATATTGAAGGATCATAACGGAACGGATATACAAAAAATATGATAGTGAATATGACAGTAAATATGAGGACAACTATCTGAACAATGTTAATAATGTAAATACTATCACATCTTAGAAGTATAGACAAATATGGATGTATTGGTACGGCCCGATATACTAAAATTATTTCGGTGAATATGACAATAAAGATGAGG